>JAJGOT010000480.1:0-490000 GCA_022457155.1 Cladopsammia gracilis
TCGTTCTCGGTCTCTTTCAAGCTCTGCTTGACGCTGTTCGTCCGTTCTCTTTCTCCTCCGTTCTCGGTCTCTTTCAAGCTCTGCTTGACGCTGTTCTTCCGTTCTCTTTCTCCTCCGTTCTCGGTCTCTTTCAAGATCTGCTTGACGCTGTTCTTCCGTTCTGTTTATCCTCCGTTCTCGGTCACTTTCAAGCTCTGCTTGACGCTGTTCTTCCGTTCTGTTTCTCCTCACTTCTCGGCCTCTTTCAAGCTCTGCTTGACGCTGTTCGTCCGTTCTCTTTCTCCTCCGTTCTCGGTCTCTTTCAAGCTCTGCTTGACGCTGTTCTTCCGTTCTCTTTCTCCTCCGTTCTCGGTCTCTTTCAAGCTCTGCTTGACGCTGTTCTTCCGTTCTCTTTCTCCTCCGTTCTCGGTCTCTTTCAAGCTCTGCTTGACGCTGTTCTTCCGTTCTGTTTCTCCTCCGTTCTCTTTGTCGTTCTCGTTCTCGATCTCTCTTCTTTCGTTTCTCCTCTTCTGTCATGTTTCTCCCATTCATCATATCACCTAATTATTCAAAATTGAAACCTTTTTAAATGCACGCCAAAATTGCACAATATAGAACAGTAAATTAAGCTTAATGATATTAAGCTTTTAAACTAAGGTGAAAAGGTCGGAAGCACAAGAATTAAACTCAAGAGTTTAGCTGTAAACAAATGCTTCTACGATCTACTAGCTTCAATTTAAAACGAAATCACGTTTAAAATAAGCACTTAGCTCTATATTCCTCCAAAAACGCTTGATTTGGAGAGTTACGCAGCCTCAAATGCGGTCTTGACCACTGTTTGAAATATATGAACCGTTTCCTCCGCGAAGTAAAACACAGCAAAACATCAAAGTGTTTTCCCAGGCCCAGCTGACGTGACATAAGATCCCGGATGTTGATGACGTCGTACGCGCATGTTTTGCGAAGTCATACGAGCCCGCGAGCTAGCCCAAAGCGTACGGCGGCCAACCTCGTTCCCAGGGGCTTCTCGGTTTTCAAAAGCGCCGCCATATTGAAAACCGAGAAGACCCTGGGAACGAGGTTGTACGGCGGCGGGCGTTCGGCGGCGGGCAGACAACGCGCCCGCGAAACATTCCGCTAGCCATGACCATGAAAAATGACGGGTAGGGGTTCTATGAGTATGGGGCTGCGCAGCCGGGCCTTCGGCCCGGCGATAGCTCCGCTATAAATCTCGCGGCGGGCTTGAGTTTTTTCATGAACGAAGATTACAAAGACTTCAACGCTCATAAAAATGTTTCACTGAGCAACATCAAGGTAAGCATTTCTATGTTTTAAATTTGAAATACTTGAACTTTAAATGGGGAAGAATTAAACCTTAGCGCGAGATATTTACATGATGCTGATAAGATCGATTCTCCGTGCTCAGTTGAATTAACGAATTTTAAGCAACTTTGAAATTCGAAAGCATCGTGCTGGATCATTTCCCCCAAAATTCCTTCCTGGATCCAAAAGAATATCCCTTCATCTTTCAAATACCAAATTTTTGACCAATTATTTTGCTTCGCTCATGTTTAAATTCAGCGATGAGTTTGACCTATTTTTAAACGAGTTAAAAGTGTGTCAAGTAAAATTAATTACACTTTGTAAATTAAAGGACACGAAGCGCTAAAATCACCTTCAATGTACCTTTTTGATGTCATTCTCTAAGATTTGACAGGTATTGTCCCATTAGAGTGCTTTATTTTTTCACGCGAAGCTTCCAAACTCGGCATAAATTTTGAGTCCCTAAAGTGGCATTTTGGCGGTATTCAGTTATTATCGATTTTCTCTGAAACAAATCGATATTTAGTCAAACTGAGTATGCAGTGATTTGTTTCACATAAGGGCCTCCAGGTGATCTGACCGTAAAATATTAACCAATCAGCTTCAAGAAGAAATTATTTTTAAAGCCGCACAGAATTCTTTGCGCGCCTAGAGCTTGTACTGACCTCTTGCTTCCATCGAGGCATCGTTGCTTGCACTCTTAACGCTTCTCTCGTGCTCTCCAAACTTCCTGCGTGCATCCATAACTCGAATGATGCACAGCTAAAAGCATGAAACTCTTTTATAATACATCGAAAGGAAAAGAAAAAAAATAGTAATCGCATGACTGAATGAAAAAAAGAAAAGGCGCGAAAAATGTTTCCGCGTATCGCAGTTAACCTTGGCCGGCGAAGCTGAATGAAAGTTCACCTTGGCAACGCTGTTCAAACCGCAGTTCGATCTCGAGAAAACGAACAAGCAAAATTTTCTGAAAAAGTCTTCTCATAATTGGCTTTGAAATAATGGTATATGCTTTATGCTTCCGTGAAAATGTTCCTAAACATTATTTGAAGCGGATTGGAACTGAACAATCTCACCATCGCGGCTGTAGGAACTAAAATGAGCAAGTTTGTATTTTTTCGCATTACGGGCTGTTATGTGCAAGTTTTGTCGAACTCAGTGGAGACAAGTTTATGAACTGAAACGGAGACTCGCTGTGCAGTTCAAAAGCCGTTGCTTATTGAGGAGGGAACAGCTTATGCTTTCAGTATGGATTGACTTCGAACTTGAAATGCGTAGTGTAAAGATGCGGGTTCTTTAGCGAATGGTCCAATGTCAAAACAACAACAAGAGCATTTCAACTCGTTTAAACTTGTAAACTTATTTTTTGGAAGCTGGGTATTAAAGGAAGGGACTAAAAAGCCACATCAAATGCAGGTAATGTTTTTATTTTTAAGTTAATTTGTATCTAAATGAATTAATTTTTGTAAGACTGCCTTGATTGTAGTCTGCAGTTGTAGTTCTTTCAAATTGGATATCTTTTTGCTCTGTTCATGAATCATCAGTCGCATGCTTGTTCAGTTCAAGTTGTTTTCAATTCTTAATTGAAGACTTTACAGCAACGATTCTCTGCCATTTTACTGCTGTATTTCATGTAGTCTGCATGATGTCGTTTTATAACAGGTAGAATTTAAGTTTACGTAAAAAAACTTAGTTTGTGAAATTTTAACGAAGCGTGGTCACGAGTAAACTTATCGCCGCAACGATAAAATCTGACATTAATAAGCTGAGGTTTTTGTCATTTTCATTCAGTTGACAATAAACATTGAGGTTAGATTGTGTAGACGTTTGCTTCCACCCGGAAATGTTCGATGTTGTTCTCCATTTAAAAAGCGTTAAAAACGGAGTGAGCGAAAAAAATTGTGCTCAGTAGCATGTAAACATCGCTTATGTTGAGTTATGGATGCACGTTCGCGCTGTTGAATTAGATTGGGCAAATTTCCTAGCTATGTTATAAATCAACACTTCCCACATTTATAGCACCATTCCGAGTTCCAGTCGTGGTATAAGACAAGAAAAAACAATTCTAGAAAGCATCAATAAAAACACTCGCCTTTGTGACCGCCAACAATCAACTGCAATAATAACCCCACGATTACGTGCGCGCTGCCTTATGGGACACGGCATTAAAATTTTACCCCGAGTCTCGCGTAATGACGTCACCAGATCACCTGGCTACCTAAGTTGAGAATATAAGCGAAATCCATTTTTTTTTCGATTGCCAGAAATTTTTGAAATTATTTGATTTTTGATAACATGCGCTCTTAACAATCAAAATGAACCAAGATCGACCATGATCGTGGTACAAATGGTTACGAGTAAAAAAACCATCTAAGGTTAGTTGGAAGGCTCGCCTTTCATTGTCCTAATCCTACAGGAACCTGCCGTTGTGTGTCATAAAGTATAGAATCATAGATAAAGCATTTACTATTTTAAAAAAGTTACTGAATTTGTGACGACTGTTGAATCAAATTATAGATTCAATAGAACAGTACAACATGTGAGTTATTAGTAGTTTTTTAAATTTTTTTTGGGGGGGGGAGAAGGGGGGAGGGGGGCAAGGGTCGATCAGATTGGTAAGATAAGGGAACAAGGGAACGTGGATCCCTCTGGGAGACCCTCCATCTTGTACTTTATATGCTTCATCAAGGTTTCAACATGCGTGTTTTATATTTGTCGTTCAAGTTCCTCTTTCGTGATTGTTACTGATTCATTCTAAACTCCACGCCGTGTATTTGTCCTTCGAGTTTCACATTACAAACTCGACGACGTTCATTTTCAACTCGACGACTGGAATTGAACTTCACGCTTCGGAAACCTCGAATGACCTTGGGAACCTCGAACCCAGATCTCCTCGGTATATGGTAAGAAACTAAGACTAGCGCATGCGCAGACACCTCAGACCATTGACAAATACGTACCTTGCACATGTACACCTGTTTGCTCGATGGCATCACCCGTCCAGGGGTCAATTTAATAAAACTTTTACAAGTGTAACTTACAAGCGTAGTCATTGTTTCAGAGGTTGAAAACAATAGCTACACTTGTAAATTACACTTGAAAAAGTTTTATTGAATTGACACATCTGAATGGGCAGTGGTTTCGAGAGGTGTGCCTCAGGGCAGTGTACTTGGGCCCCTGTTTTTTAATATTTTTCTTAATGACTTATTTTATCATATTACGGAGGTAAAGCTTCATGCGTATGCCAATGATGAACAATTATGACTCAGACACTGACCCTAAATTACTTGACAGGGGGCTCATGCATCAGCTTAATATTGCAAACGAATGGTACACAAACAATGATATGTTGGTCAATCCCACCAAACACCAGGCCATGATAATAGGAAACACGGATTATGTGTTTTCCTTTCCGGTACAAAAATATGTATGCATGCATGCATGTATGCATGTATGCATGTATGTACCCCAGAATACGAAAGCGGCACTTCGCCGCGTAGCGGAGGAGCTGTTATCTCTTGCAAACCAAGGTCAGATACACGCACAGTATATAATACATTTCCCTCTATTTTCGGAGGAGCAAATACAAAGAATATAGATTTTATATAATGGCTTTTTGGTTCTGTACAACAAATTACAACTCCTCGAAATCGTACATCTAAACCTTTTGAAAAACACAACCAATAGCCTGAGAAACAAACGGATCGATACTTACTACAGCAGCTGATTGGCTGGCAAGGTCCAATCAGAGCGCACCATTTTCGATCCCACTTACGAGTGCGGGTAGATATAAAAAGCCAAATTAGCCCGAAAACTGCGGAACGTTGACCGTTCTCGCCATAAATATGCGTTGCTCTAAAGGTAGCAACCACCAAATGCAAACCTGGCAAATGATGAGGTAAGTGGAGAACTGAAACCATTGTCTTGCCTGAATCATACCGTGACATAAACAAGACAGTGGCTAGACTGGTAAACTAATTACTGCGTGGAGTTTAGTTTAGAATGAATCATTGACAATCACGAGTGTAAAACTTGAACGACAAATATAAAACACAAGTAAGCTGCAGAAGACCGCAAACGATAATGCTGCTAATGATACGTAGGATCTACGAGAGACCTAACCAGCCAAAAAAATGAATGAACAAAAACAATGAACTACAAGGCTGATCTGACCACGTAAAAAAGTAAAATTTGCGAGACACCATCACGACAGAAACCGATAAAGTAGGATCGTAACCGTGGACAGCTCCCCGAAACACGTGACGTGTCACGCGTGTTTCGGGTGACAAGTGAGTACATTGTACGGAACCTGATATTGTGAACGGAACATTGTGCAGTCCATTTGCGCTGGCTTTCTTGCGGGCGACATTTAGATCGTCACACCGTGCTGATGAGTTGCAATAACAACGAAACAGCTGTCCAAGGTTACGATCCTACTTTATCGGTTTCTGTCGTGATGGTGTCTCGCAAATTTTACTTTTTTACGTGGTCAGATCAGCCTTGCAGTTCATTGTTTTTGTTCAAATATAAAACACGCATGTTGAAACTTTGATGAAAACATAGACATTTTTATATTACTATCTTGTACAGTCGGACCTCTATTAAGCGGCCACCCTCGGGACTTTGAAAAGTGGCCGCTTAATAGAGGTTGGCCGTTTAGTGGAGGTACAATATAAATTGGATAGAAATGGCAGTCAACGTAATTTTATTGCCTCTATATAGCAAAACGCTTGTTGAAAAGTGAACATATGTGAAGATAAATACAAAATGATTGAAACAAAAAATTAAATGCCCCGTATTTGCGCATTTCAAGTCCGTGCAAAGTTGTAGCTCTAACACAGAGATCATGCCGGGTCGATAAGTACAGTATGTTTTAGTGTTGAGTATGTACAGAAAAATATGCAAATCTATGTAACAAAACATCAAGTTTCTTAGGCCTTTTTTGCATCAACAGTTTTAGCTCAAAATATTTCACGGACGATTTATTTAAAATAATCCGTCACTGCTGTTTGCCGTTGTGGAGCTCGGAGTTGTAACGAGGAGATCAAGTCATTTGCATTTCCGATAGATAGGGCAAGGTCCTGGTAACCGTGAAACTGGACAAAGTGCCGGAGTTGATCGGTGATGCGCATGGCCTCTGCAAGGCTCTTGATTGATGGCTCGTTTAATTCCTTGTCGGACGTAGTCGTCATCTGATTGAGGTGTCTTCTGAAACGAACTGAACGTCTAGATCATCATTTAGCAACTCACTTCTGACTTCACTTCTATCACCTTCATATTATCTGTCACCATTTCGCTTGAAAAGATAATTTGCTGGCCGCTTAATGGAGGTAAAAAAACAATAAATACTAAACTTGCAACAGCAAAAAGGTGGCCGCGGCCGCTTAATAGAGCTGGTCGTTGAATAGAGGTATCGAATACAGCACTTTACTGACAAATAATTCGGGACTTTGGAAAGTGGCCGCTTAATGGAAAAAATACAAATACAAATCATGAATTTTGGCGGGGATGGAACGCCATACTAAATATAAACAAATTCGAGACAGCCCTGTACATATACTTGCCAATACACCGGATGCAAAGATGGCGGCTGTTCTTTTTATGTAAAATATTAAAATATGTATGTTAATTTGCCTCCATAGCCTCATTTTAGAGTACAAATTCTTTTGAATTTTGCACATGCTAACGAGGCCAATGAGGCTAATTACCATACACATAAAAGAATTAATCGGCGGCCATATTTGCATTAGGTGTATGCACTGACACTTTTGCAAACTTCTCGCTCCCCCCCCCCCCCCCTCCCCTACCCTTGCCTAAAAATGTACGTCCGTTAAGTAACTGACTCAGAAACAACTAGGTTCTTCTTTTCTTACGTGCTAATTATTCATGAAACTGAAATCACAACAGCTTACAAAATATAAGAAAATTCGACACAGTCTGGTACCGATACTTGCCAATACTTTAACGAAATTTAGAAAAACAGTAAAATTAAAAAGGTTATCCATGCTTTTTCAAAGCTTAATACAACAGGTTCTCTGATCTTAACTTCTCGAAAGTTGTATTTCCTTTGCTGCATCCAATGGCATGGTAAACTTAGCGTTCACTTTTTGATAAAACAAGGAGCCCGATGGGCTTCGAAACTGGCTCGTTTGGTCTCAGTTTCACCCGGTTTTCATTTTAGAGTTTTATATTAGCAATTCACAATATACAATCTGGAATCTATCAATATGCACAGTCCAGTCCACATTTACATTTACATTCCACAGCCCGCTTCAAGCACTTCTTTGGGACAGACCATTTTATTGTTAAGGGCGGGGGGGGGGGGGGGGGGTGGAGGGGTTGGTCAATTATTAAAAAAATAAATCCCTGCACAGGAAAAGTAAAGAAAAAATAATAAACAACGAGCCAATGGAAAAAAACAGGTATGGAACAATCCTAATAAAAATTCTTGCACAACATCAAGACAGAAAAAAAATCATGATCAGAAAAATTGCCCAACACCCCCCACCCCCGCCCCCTCCCCCCTCTCTTCCCCACAAAAATAAAATCGTCCATCCCTTTGTAGGCTGCAATTTCAGGTCTATATTTTTCTCTCTGATCGGCTCAGTATTGTTAGAAAAAACATAAGTTTAGAACTTTGTACATTTCTTTTTCGCTTTAAAATCCTTGAAACCACCTAATCAGGATTGTTTGAAGACAGGTATTTTGGAGAATCGGTGATGGGGCTTGGAATAAATTAACAAAATCAACATGATCGATCAAATGATTAACAGCCCACCATAGCGTGACATAAATGCGAGATGTGTGGAATTTGAGCGTGACTCCATGCCGTAATGAGGGGCGCGTAAGGGTTTGCGGTGATGCGGTTTTGCGTTATTTTTTATGCGGTTTTGCGGTATTTTTAATTTTAACCCACGGTATTGCGGTTTTACAAAACTACGCGGTTTGCGGTTTTCATGTAGTTTGATGAATTTCGATGCGGTATTGCGGTTTTGACGTTTATTCTGCGCAGTTTTGCGTTTTATTTCCGTGCGGTTTTGCGGTTTTCGGACCCCCCTTACGCCCCCCTCCGTAATGCATGAGAATTGTTTACTCAGCAGTTCTTAGACTTGCCAGGACGTGTTCAACGATCAACTGTTTGACAATTGATTTGGTTAGAAAAGATCAACCCGCTTTCCTTTTACCAGAAATGGAACATATCCGAAAATTGTTTAACAATTCCGTGAAAATTAGAACGGTAAATATTTGAATTGTAGTTGCCTAATTATTGGTTTCAGTTCGCTGTACTACTTGTGTAAACACAACAAAATCACACACGGTAGCGATATACAAAGGATATAAATCTCAAAGCAAAGCCATTTCCCTTAAATGATCATGACTTCCTCCTAGACGTCTCCTAAAACGAAGAAAATGTGGAAAACATATGGTTGTATTTTGAACTAATCACAAAACGGCTGCAGACGATCGAGCGCTTACCTTGGAGATTTGTCAAAGTGAAGCGATTGATGAATGTCACAGAAACTGCATCAAATTGACCATCGATGTCTCACAAATCCAACAGCCGAGTCTTGTTACAGTATCGTTTTGTTTTACAACAGCAAACGAACGATATCGCTTGCTTTTATAACGATCAACGGAAGTATAAAGCAACTCTTTGTAACAACTCTTGCACCATCAATCGAGCAGAGGAAGGTCTGGAACGAGTCACGCACCCTCTCTCCAACAAAATCTTCCTTTTGCGTGATGAACATGCGCACGCGTAAGAAACATTTGTGATATATTTTAATGCAGCAATTTTTCTAAAGCAACAACACCATGAGAATCCGCATGTTCCCAAGAATGATCTCTTGCACGTAATACGCATCTATGTACAGCACGCTTCTATTTCAAATTGCTGTTATAAAAAAAACTCTACCACAAGGAAGCTCCTGATTCGTCTTAGGTTGACTTGAAGGTAAAGGTTAGTGTAGAGGTGTAGTGTGGGTTGTGGTTGGTGGCGTTACGGCGTGACCGTGTGACGTTGCCGTGACGTCGTTTTGATGACATCACTGATTACGTCATTTCAGAAAACCGGAAGTGAACTTGGTACGGTGTTGGCCGCAGCAAAATCGATTCCCGGGGCAGGTGACACGACAGAAAAAAAAGGATATTTTAAGAACTGACTCGTCGCAGAGCATTTAAACACGAAGTTCCAGTATAAAAGGAGCCTGGCCTGGCCATTCTCACCTCCAGTCGTCAATCAATCACCGAAACATTAACAACTGACAAACATGCGTCGTTACTAAGACCATTGCTAACACAATATATAATTTGGAAAAACTTTATGAAAGTTATATCAGAAGTCTTTATGAACTTCTATTTCTTTTTTACTTAGGTAAAATCTTGGTTTAATTAGATTTTTGAAGCAATTATATTTAAAGGACGCGCAAGTTAACCATGTTTTGTGGGGGCAATACGCAGCTCTTACAAGGTCTTCTCTGATTTGCTGAGAAAACAAAGAACAAACAACACAACAATGGCTAACAATAGACCCTAGACCTAAAAACAATAGAGCTGCATGATATACAGGTCCAATGAAATTAGAGGTTGTAAAGAGCTGCGTGGTAGCTGGTTTTGTGACTGAATGACGCCTTAATTTGCATTTCACATCCAAAAGGTGTGAAATGGTGGAGGAGCTAAGCCTTTTACACCGGAACTTCGTGTATACCATGCGCGATTTTGGGGTAACACTTAAGCCTGGTTTCCATATGATCGCAACGATCGCAGCGACCCTTGCGATCATATGGAAACCAAAACGTTGTGATCCTTGTGATCGTTGCGATCCGTTGCGATTGCGAGCGCAGAGATAGAAAAATTTCGTTTTAGGTCGGACGCGAATATTTTATCTTACTTGTGAAATGAAACAATAGATTGTGTTTGTCATGTTAATCACGTGAGCGTGGAGTTGTTCCATGGGAGTTTGGAAATATCCAGCATGGAATTTAACAATTTATTTTCATAGAGCTTTTGCAGTAGAAACATGGCTGGTCGGTTTCGCTCTCCAAAGAGTAAAGAAAAAGAGACAAGTCTAGTGTCGGAAGCCACTCCGAAAGCAACACAATACAATACTAAATGGGATAGAAAAGTCTTCGAAGAATGGCAGCAGCGACGGCAAAATCAATGTGTAATGTTTGAAATTGTTGGAGTGGCCGGTCTCAAATGCGAAGACGTTGAAGATCTGACCGTTTCACTCGAGCACATGTCGGCAACTACGCTGAACTTTTGGTTGAGCAAGTTCGTCTGTGAAGTGGCCAAGCAAAATGGAGAGCGTTATCTGCCCAATTCGCTTTATTTGTTTACTTGTGCGATTAATCGTCATTTGAGTGAGACGGGAGGAGAGGATGCATTTAACGTTCTCAACAAAGCTGACAAGAAGCAAGTAAATTGTTACCGTGTCTCAGTGCAAAAAATCAAATTGGGTTCTAAATCGTGTCATTTTATTACAACAGGTTCGCGACATTTCGTAAAGTTTAAGATGCGGAGATGAAGGATGCAACGAAGTGTGGAATAGCCCAGAAGTGCAAAATGGACACCCGCGAGGAAATAACTGAGGACGAAGAGGCGATATTTCGGCGATACGAAATTACAAATTGGGAACGAAAACGCAGCGACTAAACGTACTTGTCTCGACGATACGAAGTTACGATTGGAAACGAAAACGCAGCGACTAAACGTACTGTTTTTAGTCCGAACTCTGCGACCGCTAAGTGACAACTAACTTACTAGCACGACCGATTCGAATATTAATTAGTTAAGACTTAAACTCCAGCATGCAATGTTTTGTTCACCCGTCCCAACGGACGGCATTAATGTTAATGAGCGAGCGTTTGCCGGAACATCCTCCCCCTCGAACAGGACTGTGTTCTGTTCCTTCCGTCCTCTTATTTCTCCAACGGACACAACTTTGTGATCGGCCGCACATAATCTTTGCCTCCTATTCTGACGCGTACAACTCTGACCTGTCCGTCAGGGCCAGAAAAGGCCTCTTGAATTCGACCCAAAGGCCAATGCCCTCGTGGGTTACTGGAATCCACCATCAGGACCACCTCACCGGGAGCAATGTTGCGTTTCTCCTCAACCCATTTGTTTCGAGTGTTCAGGGTCGACAGGTATTCCTTCATCAACCTCCTCCAACACTTGTTGGATATGAGATCTTGTATAAACCGCCATCTATTTCTGGGGTTGAAAGCGAGGTCATCAATGACCCTAGGTGCAAGTTGTCCGCCCATTTGGCCATGAAGGAAGTGGTTCGGCGTCAAAACGTGCTCATCGTTGGGATCGCTACTACAGTAAGTGAGTGGGCGGGAATTCAAAATTCCTTCTACTTCGACCATCGCGGTCAGTAGTTCTTCATCCGTAGTTTTGGACTCCCCAAGGATTGCGCGTAAAGCCTTTTTAGCAGACTTGATAAGGGCTTCGAAAATTCCTCCATGATGTGATCCACCGGGGGATTAAATCGCCACTGAATTCCGTCATGAGCTACCTGTTCCTTAATCCGGGTTTGATCCAAAGTCGAGACTACGTCACGTAATTCTCTTTCAGCTGACGTAAAGTTCGTCCCATTGTCACTGATCATCACCTCCGGTTTTCCACGTCTGGCGACCATTCTGGAAAATGCATTAAGAAAGCTGACTGTATCCAGTGAATAAGCTATTTCTAGATGAACTGCTCGTGTGCTCGCACAGGTAAACAGGCACAGATAACGCTTCGCAGTCACCTTTCTCGTCAGCTTAACGGCAAAGGGGCCAGCAAAATCGACTCCACAATGAGCAAAACACCGCAATGAAGTGCCAAGTCTGGCTTCTGGTAGGGGCGCCATGATTTGTTCACCTCTGCGTCTTTTCCCAAGTTTGCAGACATTACACTCACGTTTCCATCGCTTAATTTCTTCTCTCCCATTAAAAAATTCAGTACTTCTGTCGGAATTCAGCAAGCGTAAAGTTCACTCCGAGGTTATGATGACCTTGATTATGAATGTGGGCGATGATAAGTCTCGAGATGTGATGTTTCTTCGGTAATATGACAGGGTGTTTGGCGTCGTAAGGTAGATTTGACATTTCTAGTCTCCCACCGACACGTAAAATTTCATCACTGTCCACAAATGGTGACAACCTCCAAAGCGGACTGCTTCTCAAGACACTTCCTCCTGCTCTCAAGGTTGTCAATTCCTCCGAAAAGCGTTCTCTTTGAGTTTCTCGAACCCAGTACCTTTCTGCATTACTGATTTCTTCCGGTTCTAGAACTTTTTCCAGTGAGTCGTTTTGTTTGTTTCCGGTCTCCTGGCTTTTCTGATGTCTTACTCTCTTACTTCTGGAAATAAATCTTAAGATCCAAGTTGTAACTCCTAACAATCGGCGCCAGGAAGAAAACTTCTGGATGTCAAACAAGGGCAAGGACTGCTTGCATTGAAACGTGAGGTTGATTTTAGCCAGCTCTTGTTTACCTTCTTCACTGCAATCACTCAAAAGGAGGCGACTTTCTGAAGGCCAGGATGTCTCCCCCTCATGTAGAAAGGTTGGTCCCTGGAACCATCGACTTTCAGCGGATAAGTTTTTCAGGTCCAGACCTCTTGTTGCGTCGTCAGCGGGATTTTGTTCTCCTGGTACATGTCGCCACTGAACTGGGTCTGATTTCCGTTGAATCTCGGCTACTCGATTAGCAACAAACGGTTTCAGTCGTCTTGAGTGACCCTGGATCCAATTGATTACGTCCATACTGTCTGTCCACAGGGTGTGTTGACCTAGCGGAATTTCTAGCTTCTCTGAGACCGTTTCAGCTAACCATACTCCGAGTACTGCTGCCATTAACTCAAGGCGTGGGATACTGACGGATTTAATCGGTGTCACTCTTACTTTGGCTGTTACCAGGGCAACTGAGATCTGTCCACTCACGTGTCCGTATCTGACGTAGCTTACGACGGCATAGGCTAGTCGTGACGCGTCAACGAATGTATTAAGCGAAACGTCCTCCCCTGCTTCCTCGTGGTGTCGATAGCAACGTGGGATTTTGACCTGCGGGGCTTCAGGTAACTGTTTGGCCCACTGATAAGTGGTCAACTTTAAATCGTCAGGAAACTCCTCATCCCATTCAAGACCTCGCAGCCAGGCTTCTTGTAATGCCATTTTTGCTCCGATGATGTATGGCGCCAAGAACTGCAATGGATCAAACAGAGTAGCGATACGACTTAACAGGCCTCGCTTCGTGTAAAAGGACAGGTTGATTTCTTTGACGATGAACGTGAAAACATCGTCACTCGCGTTCCTATGGACTCCTAACGTCTTGACACTCGGTAGTTCTGAGTCGTCAAGCTTAACTCCAGTTGCTCGATCCTCTGTGGGATTTCTTCTAGGACCTCTGTTCGATTGCTGCACCACTTTTGGGCACTGAAACCAGCGTCACCCAAGACCTTTGTCAAATCTTCACGGACGAGAACGGAGTCTTGTGTAGTTTCTTCTGAGTGAAGGATATCATCCATGTACATATCTCGAAGCAGGACCATAGCTGCCGCTGGGTAGTTCTCTTTGGAGGCTAGGGCGTGGCTGTGTAGCACGAACTGGACGAGATAAGGGGATGCTCTGTCTCCAAAGGTTAAACAGACCGCTTCATAGACATCCACAGGCTTTGTGGGATCTAGATCTCTCCATAACAGTCTATGATACTTGCGGTCTTTCTCAGCGAGGACAACCTGAGAAAACATTTCCTTGATGTCCGCTACTAGGGCGACAGGTCTCAGTCTAAATCGGAGAAGTATCTCCAGGACATCACGTTGAAGTTTAGGCCCAGTGAGCATCACGTCATTCATGGAAACGCCCTTGCAACGTGCAGCCGAGTCAAATGCTATGCGTACTTTGGTGATCTCTCTATCTTCCCTGATGACTGGAAAGTGTGGGAGGTACCAGCCTTGACCGTCTTCTCCCTCGTTAGGTTCTAACTTCCGAACGTAGCCCTTCTCCACATTCGTATTCATTGCTTCTTGGTAACGTCTCGCAACTTCTGGCTTCTTGAGGAGGTTTTCCTCTAAAGAGAACAGACGTTTCTCTGCTTCTTCTCTGTTATCAGGTAAGGAGGGTAACTCTTCCTTCCACGGAATGGCTACTTCGTAACGGCCCCCGATCCTTCGTTTTGACTTTTCGACCTTAGACATAGCTAAGATGTCCTCCCGATTCATCTGATTGTCGTCTAAATTTCTCATTCCAAGAGAGTTGATCTCCCACATTCCTCGTAGTTGTTCATCGAGACGGGTCTCATACAAGGTCTGAATCCGAAAGGTATTGGCGTAGGCAATCCTTTTTGCTGAAGAAAGTGCCGGTAAACGTCCAACACAGGTCCACCCCAATGGCGTCTTTCTTGCTACTGGCGCTCCGATTGGACCGTAACGTTCTGTTAAGGCTAACGTGAGCTCAGGACGGTCAGATCCGATCAGAATGTCAATCGTATTCCTTCCAGGGGCTTTAGGAAATGGAATATTCTTAAGGTGTTCCCATTTGACCTTGGGTTGATTCCAGTCTGGAATAGACAAGCCTTGACACATTTCATTCAATGTCCATGCTTCGACAGTAGATTGGGTCTCCCAATTGAGACTCTTTATCGTCAGCGAGACTTTCTTGCTTTTGAGAGACATACAACTTTCAGTCAAGGTTGTCAATCTGAGGGTTTGTTTCATCCGTCTTGAGACCAAGGGCTGTCACGATGTCATCTCGGACATAAGTTAAATCTGACCCGTCGTCTACGAAAGCATTGACTTGGATGCTTTGACCCTCTGAGCCTATAAGCCAAACCGGAACTGTTCGCAATACAACATCGCCTGCAAACTCAGAGTCGCCGAAAGCGCTTCGTGTCTCTACAGCAGCGTCTACCTGTTCACGTGGTTTAGATCGACGTTCGATGTGCAGATGGAAGTGATGGGTGCCTTTACAATCATTGATACCACAGCCATTGTTCTCCGGACAATTCTTCCCTTGATGACCTGATCTCAAGCAACGATAACAAAGTTCATTCTTTTTTGCGATTTCCCACCTATTCGCAATGGATGCTTCACCCCAGTTCTTGCATGAGGTTATTTGGTGAGGTCCATGGCAGACAACACACTTGGGTGTGGGCTCTCTGGTAACGTTGTGAACTGCTCCTTTCTCACGCTTGTGTTTCTTTGACTCAATATTATCTTCTGTCTTTTTCTTAGTTCTCTTCTTAACTTCTTCGACGTCCATACGATAAACAACTTGCTTCTGTAACCATTTAGAAAACACGGATAGTCCATCCTTCCTGGACTTCCTGTGCAACCATTCTTGGTACGCGATAAGAAGAGAGCCTGCTAACTTTTGTTGCACCGCAATGTAAAGTGAAGATATTCCTGCTGGCTCTTGATGCTGGTCACTATCCTCAAGCTTAACCACAACGTCAGTTAAGCGATCCGAGAAAATCTCCAACTCCTTCAGGTTAGTCTCCTCGACAGGAGACGCACGTAAAATGGCTTCGAGGTGACGTTGCAGAAGTTGCTTTTCACCTCCGTACTTCTGATCAAGTTTCTCCAAGGCAGTTTGATATTGTCTAGATGTGTAGCCTAACCGCTCAACAATTCGTAATGGCTTGCCAGATAAAGAATTTTTCAACATCATCATCTTGGTTTTAGCTGGGACTTTCATCCGATCCACGAATATTTCAAATTGCGCTTTCCAACCGTGATAAAGGTCTTTATCTCCACTGAAAACGGTCAAGGCAGGTTTCTTGATTCCTTTGAATAATCTGTCAAAATCTTTCGAGTCGTCGAATCTGCCTTTGTCTAATTCGTCTTCTTCACTTCCTCTCTCGTCCGAGTCGGAATTTTTACTGCTGAATTTAGGAGCTGATTTATTCCCTTTGGATATAGTGCAGATTTCGACAATAATTCGACGACCTTCTGTGCTGAATTGAAGACTTGTGAATCATCAGACGATTCCGAATTCCGACTTTCCTTGTCGTCAACTACATCGGCGACGAAAGAAATTTCTCCTATTACTGATGGCGATTCATCTGCACGGCTTTCTAAATACTCAATAGAGTCGACGATGTCGTCCACTTCGCTCCGTAAACTGTCTAACCATTCTTTTGTTTCTGCTCGCCCATTCACGTCATCGCTTTGTAAGGCCATTACATCTTGCGTTGTTTTACTCGCATCTTGTAATGCTTGAAGAACTCTTTCCTTTACGGATCATAGCACCGTTCTGCTACCGTTCCTGCTAATAATATCTTTAGCCTTCTTTGAATTCTTCGTTACGACTCCTTTGAACGCTGCCCTTCTTCGAACAAGATACTCGATTTGCCGCGAAGCCCATGATTCCATGACTTCTTCCGAAGGCAATTTGGTTCTGTCTCCGACTCCGTCTTTCGACGCCATTCGAAGAATTAACTGTAATTCATCCTGCTCGAAGGACCAAAAATATGTATCGACGATACGAAATTACAAATTGGGAACGATCAAAGGGTCCTTAGAGCCAACCCGTGAATTTGAAATGCTAACGCATAACGCAATATTGCGGTAAGCTTATGGTTTCACTTTGTCACGGTTCAATATTTAAAAAAAAAAAAAATTAAACGTAAGGATTTTTGACAAAAGCAAAAATAATAAAAATACAGTACATCACTTTCATAATGTTCATTCTGAAGAAGAAAGAAAAAAAATGAATGGTCCGAGCGAGATTTTTAACTGGGTCTTCCGGCTGTAAGTCTGCGCGTTACACCACTCGACCACCGTGGCCACTGACTTGAAATGGGATACATTTTATTAGTTGAAGGTAGATAACCATCAAAACGCGTGTCTCAGTTGAAAATTCCTTTTAAATCGATTAAGACTCCAAATGCGAAACATCTTTAAGCTTATTAACTGGCTCGTCGCTTCGACGAGTCAGTTCTTAAAATACCCTCTTTTTTTTTTCCCTGTCGGGTCACCTGCCCCGGGAATCGATTTTGCTGCGGCCAACACCGAACCTAGTTTACTTCTGGTTTTCAGAAATCAGTGATGTCATCGAAACGACAATTTACAATTGAAATATTTACCGTTCTAATTTCCGCGGAATTGTTAAACATTAAATCGCTGTGATTTCAGGATGTGTTCTATTTCAGGTAAAAGGAAAGCGGGTTGAACTTTTCTAACCAAATCAATTGTCAAACAGTTGAGTTTAGATCGAATAAATCATTGAACAAACACGTCCCGGCAAGTCACTGCTGAGTAAACAATTCTCAAGCATTACGTCATGGAGTCACGTTCAAATTCCACACATCTCGTATTTCTGTCACGCTATGGTCGGCTGTTGATGATTATTTGATCTATCATGTTGATATTGTTTATTTATTCGAAATCCTATCACCGATTCTCCAGAATGCCTGTGTTTAAACAATCCTGATTCCTTGTAGTAGGTGGTTTCAAGGATTTTAAAGCGAAAAAAAAAACAATACAAAGTTCAGAGAAAAAGATATACACCTGAAATTGTAGCCTCAGTGTGGAATGTAAAGCGGACTGTGGAATGTAAATGTGGACTGGACTGTGCATATTAATAGACTCTAGATTGTATATTGTGGATTGCTAATATAAAACTCTAAAATGAAAACCGGGTGGAAAATGAGACCAAACGAGCCAGTTTCGAAGCCCAACGGGCTCCTTGTTGTTGTTTATATTCGTTTACACCAATTTAGTTATTGTTATCGCTGGATTCACGCTGTTTTTGTTGCAAAACGCATTCGTAACAAAGCATTACGTCACTAAGTTTACAGCTGATGGAAGGAGTGAGCGAGTGAGTGCTCATTTGCATATCTGTCGCCGTTACCGATAACCCGTTCATTACGCATGCGCGTATATTCACGGGTTAAAAACGCAGCGACTAAACGTATTTGTCTCGACGATACGAAGTTACGATTGGAAACGAAACCGCAGCGCCTAAATGTACTGTTTTTAGGCCCCGTCCACACGTATCCGGATATTTTTGAATCCGCAACTTTTTTGTTACGGATTACAAAATATTCGCATCCACACGTAGCGTATTCGAATCGTATTTGCTCGAATTCGCCGGATACGTGTGGACGGAAGGCCAATCCGCAACAAAAAAGTTGCGGATTCAAAAATATCCGGATACGTGTGGACGGGGCCTTAGTCCGAACTCTGCGACCGCTAAGTGACAGCTAACTTATTACTAGCACGACCGATTCGAATATTAATTAGTTAAGACTTAAACTCCAGAATGCAATGTTTTGTTCACCCGTCCCAACGGACGGCATTAATGTTAATGAGCGAGTGTTCGCCGGAACAGGCGATATTGTGGGAAAAAGGTCTTCTTGGAGGATATTCAGCTGAGTCATTAATGTTTAATATTTATTTTTATAATGGCAAACTTTTCGGTCTTCGAGCTGGTGAACACAGGTTACTTAGGCTTTGCAACATTTTTGTTAACATTATTTTTGATGAAAGTTTGTCTAAGACGTTTCACGGCGGCCTGAAAGATTTGCAGAAGAAGCCTCGTTTGATAAAGCATATATAAGTGCCGTGATATTGGTCATGCACATGATCTATGTTTGGCTGCATTGTATTCAGTTTATATTAGTAAGGTGCAAGGTTTTGCTGAAAGTATTCAAAGTTTTTATTTTCGGCCGCATAGAAACGGCAACTTTGAGTACGAAAGAAGCCCCCTGTAGGTTTATGCACTTTGAATAAGATATTGCCAGAGAGTAATGCTTGAAAGCAAACTTGCCTCGGAAAACAGCTCACTGTTCTTTCCAAAAATATTTTCGCGTTTGATAGCACATTTGACTTATCAGATGATGTATTAGCCAATATTACAATGTCAAAGAATACGTTAACAAGTAATATCAAGAATTTTTGTGCAAATTCAGTATTTAACAACTGCACTATCAACTTTTGCTACGAGAAAAAGTAATATTTGCAGGCATGTAAACGTTTAGAGTCTATATAGACAATAGAAAAGTGAAAATGTAAATGCAGTTTAATATTCTTTGTTATATCAAACTTGTGACTGATATGTCAAATTTGTGATTGATTAATAATCTTTAGAGAAATCTACAGGACTCATCTTCATTAAAGTTAAACATACTAATTAGGCCAGTTAGAAAGTGAAAAGTTAATCCTATTAATTTTTCAACTAATTCATAATTCATCAACCCCTGCCTTTTCACCCCCCCCCCCCCCCCCACGTGCTTTCAGACATTTGATTTTTATTGGGATTTACAAAGGTATACATGTGACTCAAATACTGCCTATTGGTCATAGCTGTTATGAATTATTAATAAATTTTGCAACATACAATAACTTCATAACTACACATTTTACTTAAAATCAAAAGCAGTTGTTTAGTTCTTATGCAAGCAAATACTCAGAAGGGCTATCACCAGAGTTGAATTTTCCGTCCTGTCGCAGTGGGCGCATTAGAATAAGCTTGTACATTATCTGACTCAGGATTTAAAATCATACCAATGTTCGATAACACGCACGAAATCACTGGGCATCATGGTGGACTGATCTCGACCTGAAGAAACAGAGTGTTATCTACAAGGTAGCGCCTTGTTAACAATTTCTTGTGAGATATGAAGTTAAATATCGCACTTAAAGGGTTGTATTCTCCCTTGGGTCTTTTAAGGAATATACCTTGCATACATGTATCCCTTTTGGGACTTAAATAGTCTACAACGTTTTCCCGTTGTTCTGGATCTTCCTGTTGATCAATCAGCGTAAAAGTTACTTTCTTTTTGAAAGGCCAGGGTAACATAGCATCATGTTCGCCTTCAACTACAAAAATGCCTACTGAGAGGTGATTAGAATTCAAGCCATCAGGATAAATTACCACTTTTAATTTGTAGCCATAACTTTCTGTGTGGAATGGTTCACTGATTATTACTTTTTCTTTCCCTTGACTCAAAATTTCACTGAACTCGTTTATCTTCCAAATAAATTTATGCCTTTGAAGTGCCTCCACTTTCTCTTCCAAGTTTCTTGTTGTCTTCTGAGTGTTACCTAACTCATCTCGGGTTTGACTCAATTGAACTCGAGTTTCATTTAACTGAACTTGTGTGTCAATTAACTTAACACAAGCAAAGTCAAGGTGCTCTTCCATGGTGAGTTGAAGATGGGATGATACGCTTTTTCGCTGAACCTACAGAAAGAAGACGAGCACCTTTAGAAAAACGCGTATTCATCTAAATGTTTTTTTAGCAAAACATTTCGTATGTTTATGTCATAATACAAAGTTTGTTTTGGCAGCTTTAAATGACAGTGAAGACAGGCAGAATCAGTGGCAGAATTCTTGGGGGAGGGAACGCTGTAAATGCGAGTGAATTGAACTGAAATTTTATCAGTCGCTATCAGTACTGTGTATCAAGTACATTACATTACGGCTTTACATTGGCGGCTATAGCTCGCGGTTACGCCAATACCAAAGCCATAATATCGCCTTTTCGGGCTAAACCAAAGCAAAACTGAAGATTACTACTTGCCCTGATCAAAATATATATTCTAGCTAGTCGTGAAGTGTTGAACACGAAGTTTATTTACGCGCAATCAGATCTCCGTTTTCAAAACAGTTCTGAAAATACGGAATTTTGACGCTCAAATTGTTCATTTAAAAAAACAAAACAGATTCGATATAACATCTTTATGAAGTTTTTAGCTCATGACATTTTTCAAAAACACGATAGTGTGATTAGCGCGCGCAAAAACAAACCGTCCAAACAAACGAAAACAGCTTTAAAATTCATCTTATCTTTAACATTCGATAAAGTGGCCTTTACTTTTACTTTGAATATAGTGTTGTTTTATCTGCTAAACGTTACAATGAAATCAACATTTCTGCTCTCCTTTTTTGCCGGAAGAAAATGTCAAATTTCGTTTTTATACGCGAAGAGCCCAAGAAATTGGGGCAGTACGCAGCTCTTACAAGGCCTTCTCTGATTTGCAGAGAAAACAATAGAACAAACAACACAACGATGGACCCTAGCCCTGAAACAATAGAGCTGCGTGATACTCAGGTCCAATGAAATTAGAGGTTGTAAAGAACTGCGTGGTGTCTGATAAATTGCCGATCGAAATTGTAAACGTTACCAATCGCAAGCCGTTTCAAACGCGATCAAAAAAGTTATTGGATGACGATACTACAGTTTGTCTGAAAAAGGCACAAACCATTTCGTTGCATCCTATCTGAGCATACGGGCAGGAGACTAAGGTCAGCGGACAGTCGTTTTCAATGTGATTTGGAATCTGAAAAACAAATCAAAACAGAGACAGAACCGACAAAGCTAAGTCATTATGTGGCAACGTGACAAACCTACAATGAGAAGAACTAGAACACTCAATGAGGGGATCATTCGTAATTTATCATGTTAAACAAAAATAAAAGCAAACAAATGAAAATCAGCGCCTGCTTAGATGGAGGAATGATAACTACTCTTCATCAAATACCCTCTTACAAGGGTCAAAATATGTTCCCTTTTATATGCAACAGGTTTCCCTAGGGCCATCTCGCCAATTGGCTATCGAGTGGTCGCATCACAAAGTCAATAGCGTTTCATTTGCTTGTTTTACAATACTCTTTAATAATACTATTTAATATGCATTGAAAGTACCTCGGCCTCTATGGCCGTGCATGCTCATTTCTTTGACTTCGTCAATGCTATTTCCATGCAGACTTTTCTTTTCTTTCTTTTTTATTTAAGTAGATAGAAATCTGCTCCTTAAACAAGACACCATATTTGGAGTATCATAGTGTGCTTGCCTTGGGCGTGTCACCTAGTCGTAGTGAAGTTTGATTTTAAAGGTTGTATCAACTGTGATCTCGGTCACAGGTACAACATGACCAATTTAATCATGGGAAGAGTCCTGACAAAGGACAGCTTCTGATCATTTAAGTAAGGATTTGGGCGTGACCCATTAGAAACCATAAAATGGGGGCCATGTGTGTCACATTGTCCAATAAAGCTTCTGTAAGCAAGTATCATAACTGTATTGTCAGCATAAAAAGGCAGACAGACTACAATGGTAGGCTATTACGTACCACTCACTGTCTGTATTAAAAAGACAACAATAAAATGTAGTTACCATTTCCCTAGGAATTGAATCATCACAGCTGTTGGGGCAAGGCAATGGGAGCTTGTTGCACTTTTCAATATGATTCTGTAAAAACAAAGACAAAAAGTTAACCTCTCATGTTCAAAATAAGATAAATATTCTTCGCAGCTACAGCGCATGCGGGGCTGTATGTCCTATAGATCACTTGGGCAAGTAAAATGTTCAGCGTGAGTTACAATTTTCACTATACAAAGCTCGTCTTTTTCGAAGGTGTTGGTAAGGTAATGGTGCTTATGCACTTAAATGTAAATCATGAAAACGTACCTCTTACGTACAAAAGTTAAAATACCTATGAGCTCTATGCAACCACACCACATACGGAGCTGTTGATCACGTGGTCAAGCTATAAAGGATTACTTGAGTAACAGTTGTATTATTCTATAAGTAATTTTGATTTTTCACGAAATGGAACGACAAAACGTTTTCTATCAACTGTTTGAAAAGCTAGTGGGGAATTGAATCTTTTTTTTTATAAAAAGAACGTCTTGTGGTTAAAAAAGTCTTTCCGTTATTTTTATCTTAGTTTTACCTGCATGTGACACTCTGGGTGTGGCTCCTTGCAGTATTCACACTCTATGATCCTCCATTCGCACCTGATCGTCACGTGTTGCTCCAGATCTTTCCTTTTCAAAGTCATGTGACAATTCTCGTTGGTACAGGAAACGACTTTGGCGAGGCAAGTTTCCAAGTGGACCTGTTAGAAACAATAAAAATTATCATGTTTTGTATGCCATTAAAAGGTGTGGAAAATAGCAATGATGATGATGATTATGTCATCAAAGTAAATACGTTTTTTTCCTCTTTTTAGTTGATTTTAATAAAATAACTGAACTTATAACACACTATCTTTCTTTTATCACCACACACGACTCTCTTGACATTACTGATCAGTATCATACAGGATGTGTGTTACATATGAACCAAGTAAATCACCAAGCTCGTTATTAGTCCCCATGCAGCTCAGTGGTTAGAGCGTCTCACCGGTGTACGGAAGGTCATGGGTTCGACTCGACTCCCATCTGGAACTGAGATTTTCTTTAAAGTGCCGCATGCTCGCGAGAAACTGAATGCAATTAACTATCATTAATGTTTGTGTTTCAGTTTTACCTCTTTGTTCCTCAGTTCACCGGTCCAGTCGCAATCTTCACTTGGACATTTGATTGCAAACGAAAGAATTTTCCTTCCTGTTGCTTTGTCAGGAAATACGTCCTAAAATAAAACCAGGAGAAAAAGAACAACATTCCTCGACAAACTTAAGCAGACAAAACAGTTTATTTCCTTAGACGTTTTGTGCTTTATTTCTTTCACAACAAAATATAACATTTTGCGAAAAATTGAAATACTTCAATATTACATATAAAAATATTGCAATATGAAAAAAGTGCTTAAGATTAGCCGTAGTTTAAATAAGATTTGATGTATTTTAGGAGACTGAAACGAACTTAGCTTGGCCGTCTTACATGACATCATTAGAGAGACTGACTATGGCGGCTACTATACGGCAAACGGAGAACGAGATCTTGCCGTTTGCGGTCTACCGTGGAAGAAGTACAAGTTCTTACATAAGCTTTACGTACCTTGACTCACCTAACAGTAAAAATTACAAGAAAACAATCAATCCAATCTACAATGTTAGTTAAGAGTTCCTAGTGGAGTTTGCGAGTCTTTCTTTTAATGTTTGAAATAATTCGTGAAAATGTGACTGCCCTTCAGTGTAATAATTTTACCAGCACTTCGCTTCTTTCTTAGTTTCCCCTCTAGTTTGAGTGTAAATTTACATTTTACCAGTCATTTTACATACAATGTATGAATGTTATGATTTATTTATTTTATTCAGATCATGAAAATAAAAATAAATAGATAATGAATGAAATAGTGATTTACTCGGTCTCGGTCCAGGCCCTCCCTATCTGCAGGGCAAGTTAAAGGCTGGGCTTGAACTTCCTGCCTGTGGTTATAAATAAATATAAACGTAAATAAATAAATAAATATATTGTATTGTATTGTATTGTATTGTAATGTATTGTATTGTATTGTATTGTATTGTATTGTATTGTATTGTATTGTATTGTATTGTATTGTATTGTATTGTATTGTATTGTATTGTATTGTATTGTATTATTATGTGATGCGGCGAAGTCTTAGGGCCAAGCTGTATGGAATTGCAGTTTTGGTGTGACGAGGATGGCAGCTCGTCCAATTAAGGTATTGGTGAGTGTCTGTGGGTTTGGTATAGAGGTCAGTATCGATTTTGCCATTGTTCAAAATAACCTGTACATCAAGAAAATAAATAGTGCTGGACGATACTGTCTGTTCAAATTTTATATGAGGATCAAAGTTGTTGCAATATTCATAGAACTGATTAAGTTTGACTTGACCGAAGGTCCAAAGAAAAAATATATCATCGATATACCTGAACCATACTAAGGGTTATATATATATATATAGGCTGAATAAAAAGGTTTACACAAACGGTGAACTCTTCAGCAGAAGGATCCAAGGATACGACGCCACCACGTGAATTTGTAGAAAAGTATAATAAAAACGATGGGGCGAACTTCTTACTGGTCCTGACTGGTTTTATAACGTTTCGGCCTTCGGCCTTCTTCAGAAATTACTAAGAATTAAAAACTAAAAACTATGTACAATGATTAAGTTAGGCCCAGTTCAAACGTCGAACTTCACATGTGCCGAACCTAATGCAAATGAGCAAGAACAATAGATTTTGCTCATTTGCATTAGGTTCGGCACATGTGAAGTTCGACGTTTGAACTGGGCCTTATACAAATTGTGACTTATATACGTTAAGCTACAAAAACAAAGGAAAACGAGGTTACGTAACATAACAAAAGAACTAAATTACAAGGAAAATTTCACGCGAAAAATAACAAACATGATGTGATAAAAACCTTAATTAATGATTGAAACAGAGAAATAGTGACTAATATACAATTACAACACGAGAGGAATAATTAACAAATAAACGTACGAAATATGTACTAAGGAATCCAATAATATATACAAACTCCCCATCGAGGGCCCCCGAATAATCATGTAGGTCACTATCGGAATGACAGGACCAGCACGTCTTACCAAGTGCCCCCGACAGAACGTTCGAACTACAAACAATACAAAGAATAAAACAAGGAAAAGAAAAAGACAATCCCACTTTTGCAAGATACGTGCGTTAATTATTGTAGTTAATGCGGTGTTTTGATCTAAATTCACGTCTCTTGTTAAGGCCATGCGGATTGAACGTAAGCAATTGGGTTGTCCAATAAGCCTCCCTAGTGAGCAGCAATTGGTCAAGGTGAAGTGTATTTCGAAATGATCTAATTTGTTCGATAAGAATAAAGCTAATTTGTGAAATGTCATGTTCAGAACTATTAAAATGTACCGCCAATTCACAAGTTCTCCTATAACACCTTTTGCTGCTCATTTACAGAAAAGATCCATTCATTTGTGTCCAAATTTGTTTCATTATGGTCAATATACTCTCATTAACGTGGGCGGCACGGTGGTCTAGTGGTTAGCGCGTCGGACTTTCAACCTGAAGGTCGGTGGTTCGAGCCTGGTCTCTGCCGTCGTGTTGTTTCCTTAGACAAGAAACTTTACTCCACACTGTCTCTCTCCACCCAGGTGTATAAATGGGTACCGGCGACAAAATGCTGGGGGTAACCCTGCGATGGACTACCATCCCATCCAGGGGGGAGTAGCAATATTCCTAGTTGCTTCATGCTACGGAAACCGGGTTAAGCTCCAGCCGTGTGGGCCATCGTGGCCCGGGTGCGACTTTACTTTACTCTCATTAACACCAATATGACCTTCATTTGCGCGTTAGGAACGTTCAAGAATAACATTTCCATATGTATTAACATTCAAAATCATCAAAAGATAAACAATACCTTCCTTTGACATTCATTGGCAGTAAATGTATTTTCATTTTTGTCGATATAAAATTCGTTGACACGAAACGACAATCACTTACACTTTTGTACAATCGTTTTTCAACAAAATACTTTCAATAACACAATTTGCATGAGAACTCACAATCAATTGCATTATTATACTATCATATCCATTTAGTGCAGTGAGACAAACATTACAGCGATAATAACATTTATGTTTGGAAGATAGAATATTAAATTCCCTGAACGATTCATCCCTCGATTGCCTCACTATTGAGGCATCGTTGCAAATATGTTTGCATGAAACGAAACCATTGTCCACATTTAGCTGCCATAATGGTGCCAATATTTGGACTTCCAGAAATCACGGAAGAGCAAGAAGAGGGGTACGGGCCTACAGATAGGTCTGTGGTCAGCGAGGAAGAAATGTTACTATCACAATGGCCATTTCACCCACCAATGGTCTGGTTTTCTACTCTGCAGTTATTGGTGGGATGAATACGCAAAGATTTGATGACTTCTTGGCACAAACAAGACTAAACCTCGATCCTGACGAACATGTTATCTTCATTCATGACGGAGCGCCAGCCCACAATAACCCTACTATTCCCGGTCCCAACACAGAACAAAAAACGTTACCACCCTACAGTCCATTCTTGAACATTGTAGAACAAGCAATAAGTACCTTGAAGGCGGCAATCAAAGCAGACATCAGCCGTCCTGAGATACAGGAACAGATGAGTAACAGAGAAGAAGCAAGACGCCAGGGTATTGCTCTGGGAAATTATCACACTCAGCTGTTGCAGCAAGCCCTATAACGAAATATTGGCACGATTACGGCAGCTAAATGCGGACAATTGCAATGGTTTCGTTTCATGCAGAAAAGAATGGCAATTTTGATTTCTTGACCGCCTGTCACGAAATCAAATTTGATGAACTGTAATTCACTTCCATCCTTGCAATCCTGCACTTTATCCCAAAATTACTGCTTCTTTTTTTCCAATCAAGTTGTATATTCGACGATATAATATGGAAGTAAGGTAAGCGAAATTTTGTTGATTTCGGCACGACAGTGTAGCGTAAAATTTGTAGCCGCATTATTTGTTGACAGCTGATTTATTTCAGGACTTTCTCTTTTGTCTACATTCTACATATTTGTGCGCTTTTGAATCAACAAGTTCGTCATTCCATCAACACAAACCCACATTTAAACGCGTTACATGTGCGTGGTCGCAGCCTTATGTTACTGTAATTGTCATTGTACTATGAAAAGAATTTTCACGATCGCTTTTTTTCGAAGCCTAGCAAGCAGGCATAGCAAACGTGTTGTTTCAAAAGCGCACAAATATGTACAGTTCAGACAAAAGAGAAAGTCCTAAAATAAACCAGCTGTCAACAAATAATACGGCAATGGCAATGTTGGGATGCTATGTCGCCAAAAAACCCAGTCGAACCACCTAACGCTCACCAACGATAAAAACCTATCGCGCGATCACAGTGCTAGCTTTCGACCAGCGATCGATCGATCCTTGGCGATCTTAAGGAAACTGACTTTATCCGGAGAAGCATTACACAGAACATCACATAAATTCCCCTCATGGAAAATTTAGGACCGAGTAAAGACGAAATATTATTGATAAATATTATTGTCCCGGAATCAACAGCACCCTTTACCGTCAAATATGCGTTATATGCCACAACCGACATATATAATTACATACAAACTGATCTTATCTAGTATTAGCTCGAGATGTATATGCAACGGTTAGTTCCGCCTAAATAGAGCTAGAGTTAAATAACGTTGTTATGTCCAAGTGTGTTCTGTCCAAGTATTCGCAAGAGATGACGTTCGACTTTCATTATAATGTGACATCACAAAGTTCTGCAAAGTTTTGAACCAAAATAACAAAATTTAGAATTCATAAATATATAATCTAGAAGCACCTTCTAAAATGTTCCTCGAGGCATTCTTTACAACATCTGTGTCCGCATCTCGTAAGAATAGGCTCCTTTAACGGCAAATGACAGATTAAACATTGAAAATCATCTTCAACTTCACTCACAAACTCCTCATCATGACCTGAAGGTAATAAGCGATTGCTTGGCGCTTCCGCCATACTGTAAAACCAGTCTGTACCGTTCACCACTGAGTTATTTTCGAAAGCGAAACCATTGAGGTCAAATTTGCGTAAGTGACCTCCAGCTGATTTTACATTTACGTCAGCCGTGATTGTGATACCTGTCTCACGCAACTTCGTTGGTACGGTTTACTATCACAGGAGCGGATAGCCTGCAAAGCAGGCGTATTTTGGAGCGCGATCCATGGGTTTGTTTTCGGGAATGACTTTAATACGCCATCTTGGATTTTAATACTACCAGAGAGTTGGGAAGATTCGAAAACTGATGATGGGTTTAAAATAGGGGAGGGCGAGGGAGTGGGGAGGCTTTTCAAGATGGCGGCCACGATCAATGTACCTCTGAGTTTCCGTTAAAAAGCGCCTGCTCTGCCGTCTAAGGAGCGGATAAAGTCTTTTTTAACTTTTTATACTCATAAAATTCCAATGAAAAGCTAGTACTACAGAAAAATATTGCTTAATAGCTTCCATTTGAATGCGTTTATCTCAGAATTTCGTCAACAGACTCAAAAGTTAGAACCATTCATCCTGGCAGAAGAATTTTCAATAACTTGTGTTTGTGTTTCCTTGGTTTTGTAAAATCTCCATGTAATATTGGTGTTACGTAAGTGGTAACGGAATATTATTGACGTGTTGCACGGAATATTATTGACGTGTTCCTCCTCTGCTTTCATAATTTAAGATGGCGGTTAAATATGCCCAACGTTAAATCGCTCAAAAATACGCCGAAGTGCCAGAAACCGATAAGCGAGAGAGTATAAGTGAGTACAACACTTGCAATACACAGCAACTGCAACCTGGAGAGGTAAAAAGCCACTGAAGTGCAGGGGCGTAGCTACCTCTACGCACGTACGCACGTGCGTACCTGAAAAAGTCGTAAAAAAAGAAAGATTTGGGACTTGAGGGTAGGGGGAGGAGGTAGAGGGAATGTTTGAAAACAGTGATTGTGCGTACCTCTGAAAAAGTCCTGGCTACGTCCCTGAAGTGCCAGATACGTATCAGGCACAGCACAAGTAAGAGGAACACTTGCAATAGACAGCAACTGCCACATCCAGCAGAGGGGGGAGGGGATATTGCCTCTGAAGGGCCAGAAACATCAGCAAAAGAGCACACAAGTGAATGCAATACTTGCAATATAGCGCAAATGCTATCAGGGGAGCTAATATTGCCGCTAAAGTGCCGGAATCTAAACAGTCAGAGAGAACATTCAAGTGAACGCAACACATGTAATAGACAGCAACTACAAGTAAGGGAAAGGAATATTGCAACTGAAGTGCCAGAAAAAAATGATCAACCAGAAAACACAAGTGAATGCAATGAGATTTATAAGTTACGATTAATTGTAATTAGCTGCCAATTTCTATAAAAGGTAGTATAAATCAGCTCTATCTTGTAAAGCAAACAACGCTTATCACCATATTTATTTCTGGACAGTACTAAACCACGAAACACCGAAACGAAACACCGAAACAGCGAAACACCGAAACGAAACAGCGAAACAGCTATTTTTTCCTTCCGGTTTTTCTGAAACAGTGTTTTTTCAAGCGATTGAAATTCTTTGAAGTATATAAATTATTCGTATTTAATTTTCGCAACCGAGTGCTTAAGACTTTCGGTAGCGAGTTTTCACATTTCGCCAGCGAGTTTTTATTATTTAGCTTAAGCCCGGTTTTCCATATGATCGCTACGATCGCTGCGATCGCTGAAAAAAAAGTTCAGCGATCGTAGCGATCATATGGAAACCACTCTCCGGCGATCGTAGCGATCACAGCGATCGCAACGATCGCTGCGATCGCTGTGATTCTATCTCAGCGATCGTGACGATCGTAGCGATCATATGGAAACCACTCTCCAGCGATCGCAGCGACGGCAAAAATACCATGATGCACTGCGTACGCTCACTCAAAGGGTGCGATTTGGCCCTTTTTATGGAAGAAGTGCAAAGATACGACTGTCTTTATAACAAATTTTAAAAACAATTCACAGCCGCTATGTTGAATTTCAAGAATGAGGCGAAACGATATTGTCAGACCCAGGTCCCCTCTATCTTCATTCACTTTCTCAGCGATCGTAGCGATCGCAGAGATCATATGGAAACCATCAATCGCTGCGGTCGCTGAACTATTTTTTTCAGCGATCGTAGCGATCTTATGGAAACCGGGCTTTAATATTATTCCCGCTTGGAAGTTCTCAACCTTTTTTTTTTGCGCCGGCGAGTTTTAGTTAGCAGTTCCACTTGAGAACTTGGCCAAGGTGGTCTACAATTCATAACAAACACTGTGAACAGTCTACTTTCTGTTTGACGCGTGCGTTCGTCGAGTTCGATCGTTCAGTTCGTCTTTGTCACGGCGCGATAAAAACTGAGGAGAGTAAAAAAACTGCTCAGGGTACGGGACGGGGGAGAGAGGAGGTGGTAAAAATGAGGACACGACGCTACCTTCACTTACCCCTGTCCCCTGAGCAATTTTTGTACTCTCCCCAGTTTTTTATCGCGCCATGACATTAAAGATGGCGGCTAGATGAACTATCGAACTCGTCGAACACACGCGAAAATAGGGGACTGTGAACAGTCTAAAAAGAAAGTGGATTTACTAAAAGGAACGCAACTAAGGTACTGGTAGTTTTTTTCTCTCAGCAAACTTTCAGTTTTCTTACTTTAGGTCACGTTACAGCAAAACATGTTCGCCGATATTTTATAACATGCCGTCTTCGTTATTTAACGGTTACACCACAAGTAGTCTTTTTTCTCTCTCAGGGATCACGTGAAAATCGAAGGCGATTTTTAGGCGATTTTTAAACAGATTGTTTGACTCTGAGCGAATGAAGACAGACTACTCGTTGTTTATTAAATGTAAACAGCTGGTAAACGATTTCAACTCTTTATTTCTTTCTCTCATATTTTTGTTGTTGTAAATTTTACTCCTTTTGGGGGATTGGCCACACTTTTAGGTAATGACGTTTACAAGGGCGAAAACGGAAGAACTATCTCAATAAAAAATGAAATTTGTTTGAAAAAAAAAACGATGAAAAGATTTGTAGATAGTTTAAGTCGTTTAAGCCAGTTAGCAACTGCCAATAACCAGTACAAGTCAAGGTAACTAAACTTTGCGTCCTGAGCTGCCGACTCAAGCAACTTAAGGCATGGCTTACCTGCTTATTCGGCATAGTTTCATTTGAAAAGGAAGTTGTTATTTAATCTTTCTAATAATTGGCAAGCAACATTGTTTCAATAGCCTTAGCAATATAAAATATTCTTGACGTTCGAATTCCAGTCACGTGACCTGTAATTGAACGTCAACGATTAAAATCTTCAGGATAGAAAGGTGATCATAAAATAAATTAAAATTAACTTTTTGGGCACCATTCTTTAGCATCTTAGGTGCTTGTCATGAAATAGCCTTGTGAGCATGTCCAAGTTTAATAGAAATCACGTAGTTAAGGCAAATAGGTCACGTGACCTACGAAATTGCTTAATAACTTCTAATAGAGATTACAGATCATGTATACCGCCTTACAAGGCAGAAAAACAATGCAGACATTTAACAATTTGGTAGCAAATATGTTAAAAATTAAAAACGCATTTTGTGACTTCACTGATAGAGCGATGTCACGCGATACTAACAAACACACTCCTGATTAATCAAGTTATATATACTACGAAATTAATGTCATTGATCGATAATAAGGGATCTCTAAATTGGTTGCGGGTGGTCTTTTGAAAAATCTTAACCATGCCTTAAGTTCCCTGAGGAAATAAATAATATCAACAATAGGTTGTTTGCACGGCAACCCTGTTTCCATAAAAATAGAGTTTTCTTCCCAAAGGAAAGAAATTTCACTGTTCACATGACTAACATGGCCACCATGCAAACCACCGATACCTTAAATTTGATTAGGTTATTTGCATTGTGATGTCACACACTATAACTTCGTGGCTCTTTTCATAGGTCTGGATCAAAAATTCAATTCCGCGATAAGGTCCATAAGCATTGTTTAGTTCGGTATGTCAGTTAATAATAGTATAATAACGAATTATACAATTCGGTAGTTATAGTGTTGATAATGTAATGCAAATGTGCCACAAATCTGAACTGGAACTGGAACGGACTGAAAAGTAAAGTATATGTAAAATGTCTTCCTCTAGGATTAGGTCTTGTTGAGAGGAACTTATCACCTGTCACTCTTAAGTTGGATCCTATCACCTCTCACTAAAGAGTACCAAAAGAATATCAACCTTATACAAGCGTGAAGTCATTTCGTAGATAAGTACAGTACTATGGCCTCAAAGGGAATATCAAACACTTATTACTGGCTAAATTCACTTTGCAAAACATCCTTATGGACTTTGGTCATACGAACGCTAACTGCTGGTGGGATGCTGATTTTTTCTCCTTGGTATGGAGGATCTGCCTTCTCAACACAGGATCTTTTGAAGTGGTAATGGCAGTCACTCTCTTTGCCCAGCTTCTTCATGCCATCCAATGGGCTCCTGTATGAACGCTGTTCTTTCCTGGCAAGGCATAAATCAAATGGAGCTGGATAAATCCTTCCTTGATTATCCCTCATTGGTTTTTGGCACTTCCCCTGGCAAACTGAAATCCTTCTACTAACAAATTTGAGAAAGAATTCAGATTTTTCAAAGGGACTTGATGGTGAAGAGAGCTGTGAAGGAGGGCAGTCATCAAACGGGCTTGCGTAGTTTTGGACAGTTACTCTTCGTGCAGCGGATTGGCCATACTTCTTTGTTGGCTTGGCACCCTTTCTGCCAGCCCCTTTCGGCGTATCACTCAATACCATGCCTTCCAAGTTAACAGACACTCGCTTACACTTCCTGCGCCAATCAACAAAAGATGGAAGAAGGTTCATGGTGTCTGCAACAGCTACAGTGTGTGCACATATGCGGGTAGACAGCCACATCTTGCATCCATCGTCACACGTGAATCTTCCACACTTCTCTTTAGTAACAAGGTGGGGTCGCTTTCCAGTTTTACTCTCAACCAACCTCGAATCATTGTTTCCAGGAGCGTTAAAAATAGCATCTGATTTGGAAACAATCGCAGCCGCTTTCGACCATATTCCTTCTACAGTTGCGTCAGGTATGCCAGGAAATTCCACTTTATTAACATCGACTGTCAAGGTTGGAGCAGGCTGCAACTGAGGTTGCGATGGACTGGGCACTTTTGCCATAGCACTTGGCACCACTTCAGTCTGGATGTAAGGGATCTGAATGGCAGCTTTCCTAAACTTTTTTAGGTGTGCTTCTCTTTGCTCTGCACTCCATCTATGCCATTCTGCTGAGTCAACCTGCAATACACATTGAAACAACTGGTACATGTATATTTAAATTAAAATAATTATCATCATATTTATGGTTTTATTTAACATACCAGATTTACTAGAATAAATGCCTCCTCCAATTTAAATGATATACAAAATAATTTCAGGTTTGTAGCACTTTTTTCCAATTAAATTTTAATTTTACTAATCTCCACACTCATATATAAACTTATATATACACACTCCATTTAATTTCAACCTTTTTAGGTTCATAAAAACCCAGCAAGCAAAAATATGTCACATGTGATGTATCCAAACTGTATTCGCATGACAAACTGTTAACACACATTTCTTGTACCTTCATACCTGTGCAATTTTTTGGTTGCTACTAAAATAGCTTCACACGCAGTATCAGACATCCTGATATAACTTTGTACGTTTAAAAAAATGTAACTTCCTCTTTTTGAACCGTTTTTGTGCAATAATTTTGCATATAAAATTGGCTATTTGAAAAGCGTCTAAAATTTAGCCAGAATGCACATTTTCAAGTTCACATCTTCAAAGGATGCCGTATACAAATTAGAATAATTTGTATGGGGAGAAACAGCCTTGCCATCCGGTTGTGCTCTAGTGATTTTCCCTACAAATCCTTGCCATGAATCATCTGCCATAAAATATCTCCTTTGTGGTTTACATGTATTATCCTGAAAATTTGCGTTCTAGTCAATTTTCTCACACTTTTTCCTATCGAGTTGAGTCATTTAACACCAGTTTCTTTTTGAAGGGATTCCTTATGGAAAATTTGGATGGCAAGGCCTTATCACTTTCATACAAAGCCTAAAAATGGTTCTAATATTCAAACCTTCAATAAAATGCCACCCTTAAATGGGACCAGTCAAAGCCATATAGATGTAGCTACAAATTTGAAAATAATTGGTCATGTGACCAATTGATGCAAAAAGTCCTATTATTTATTTTTTATTTTTCTCTTACCTCCAAATGTTTGAACTCTTCAAAAAGGTAATACTCTCCTGCACCATAGACTGCCCGTTCCGCTTCAAAGAGGCTTTGATGTACAAAAGACCTAAGCTCAGCGATGAAGTTGGGAATTGTGTTCTTGCTAAAACCAACCCAGTCTTTCAGAACAAAATTTTTGCTCTCGTTTCCATTGGTTGTGTAGGTCTTTGGAGGAGACCCAAGTTGAGACGCTTCACGTACAGGGGCAATCATGCTTGTCTTAAAGGTATCTGCCTTGTTACGAAGAAACCAGAGGTGGAATCCAGGTGCAAAAAGGTTCCACTTTCCCTCCAACTGCTCGGTCTTTTTGTCAAAATCACTGCAACTTACTGCATCCACTAATCCTAGAATCTTAGGGAAATAAAAGATTGATTCAAGAGAAAAGGATACCTCTGATTCTTCACCCACCGCTTTTCTCCAGGTCATGGTATGAATATAACGTGCGCACAAATTAACATTTAACCCTATTCAGACTGGGGGGGGGGGGGGCTCCAAGGTGCGGGAATGCAGGAAATTGGAATATACTAATTTGCATCTCATTGAATAAGAATAGAGCTCATTGTCTCAATGACTCGTTCAAAAAAGAATTGAAAATAATAGAACCAATTTTCCGCAATCCCGCACCTCACTCGGGGGGGGGGGGGGGGGGGGGGGCTTTTCGAGCCCTTACACTCTTACACCGAAATAGCTATGAGGCTGAAATTTTCTGACTTTTCCTAGAATTTATCTAGGGACATTTTTGGTATCCATAACATGTCAGTGTGATTAACCATGTTGCCATGGCAACCGGTTTTTGACACATGCGTTTTCAAAATATGGTGAATTTTTTATTTTAAGATCTTGTTCTTTGACTTATAGTGCATTTTCTTGTTAGAATAGTTTTTTCTTGCGACTAGTTCTTGAAAGACATCAAAAATTTTTAACATCAAATATTTGGGGGGAGGGGTAGGTAAATTTTTGCTCTCTTTTACTTATAGACAAACATTTTGCACTATTTATTAAATAACGCTTCTAAGTTCATTGTTTGGATAACAGACATTAGTTTGATACGTATTTTATACATTCTGATCCTTTTCTCTTTTAGATATTTTTTAAATTTTAATTTAATTAATTTTAATTTCAAAATTATAGTTTTATCGCTTTTTATTGCTTTTTCTCGCTTTACAAGTGTGTCCTTGTTTGTATTTATTATGTTTTAATATTAAAGAGATGATTTTACAGTTATATTTGATATTTTAAGTATCAGGATGGAAAAATATCAAATAAACGTCGAAAAACAAAAAAATGATGTCATTGTGACGTCATAATTGGGTGTGGCAGGTATGGAGGTGAACATTGTGTGAAAATTTCATGGTCCTAGCCTTACTGGTTCCAGAGATATAGAGGGGGGTCCGAGGAGCCCCCCCTCCCCAGTCACAGATTGCCTAAAAAAGCCCAGTCTGAATACGGTTAAGGCACAATGATATCAGCACTATGAATCAATGACAGAAACCTGCAATATCATGCATGTTTGGGGCTCCCAATTTTTCTGGCGAGAATTGGTTGCTATGGTCACGAGATATCATATGACGTCATAAGTAGCATGAGGTCAAGCCATTCTTAATAAAAATGCATTGTTTTTGCCTTTTTTGGTGAAAAATATATAAAATGCAGTAACATTTTTAATTATATCACATTTTAACTTTAGCATAAAAAAGTTTCGATTTCTGTACTTTTTTGAAAACTTTGAATTTCAAGTAAAATCCAAGATGGCGACCATCTCAGCAGTGCCCTAACTTATAATAGAAACCTTATTTTGTAGAGCACATCACAGGCTATCTATTAAAGGCAGGATCTTCTAAAAGTATTGTAACACAGAAAAAACCCAAGGGAGGGCGGGGCGCCCCTCCCTTGTCCAACGGTTGGGGTATAAGTTTGCATGTACATCCAAGAGTTAAGATACAAGAAATCCTCAGTTGCTGTGTTCACCAACTGTACTGTCAAAAGGAGATGATTCGTTTTTAGTGTCTTACCTTTGTGTCACCAACAACATGGCCAAATATGTCATGAAGGATCACAGATTTCACTTCAGGTTTGACATGCAATTTGTTGTGGAGGTGATCTTCAATGTTATCTTTCATGTGAATAAAACATCTCAAGCCAATGGCATCCGGAAATGATGCAACCAGTGCATTTAACAGAGCTACTTCTCCATCAGTTCCATAGGCTTTAAGATCACGTAGGGCATTCCTCTTTCCGATCAAACAAGACAGAAATGAGAAGTAGGTTTGCGTTTCTTGTTGCATGTGAACAAAGGAAGGTCCAATGAAAACGGGATGATCATTGGTAGACTTCAATTTCAGCATAAGATGCTTATAAGTGGTAACTGTCACAAAAAACGTCCCTAAATTGAAAGTGGGATCGATACCCAGGATGGAAAATCTTACTGCGCTACAGCAGAACCGCACCAAATCATCCAGTTGTTGCTCAAAGCCAACGATCACTTCTGGTGTCTGGCCAAATCTGACTTGTTGAACAAAACCTCCCTCTCCAGCATAGTCTTCCTTTAACTGTGTCAGCAGCTGAAATATCTCATCCTTGTCTTCACTCTTGCCATGACTAGCTATGGAGGATCGTGCATTGTACAGTTGTTTTCGGTTTCTTGGTTCTGATGATGCCGAGTCACTCTCCAACAGGCCACCACTTGACCTGAACTTCTCACCATAAAGTTTCTTTGGTTTCTTGTGAAGACATTCATCCTTTATGCTTTGCAGAGTAGATGGAGCTGTTCTTATGTATGGTCTCTTGGAAGATCCTCGTGCATTACCATGTGGAGCAAGAACTATGTCTTCTTCTATGCCATCTTTGAAGAAGTAGTGCAAAACAGCAAAGGGAAGGACATTTCCTGTGGAGTCTTTAATGGTAGCAACCACACGTTTGAACTCGATACCCTTCTCCTTTTTTGTAGCTTTATGAGTTCCATACTGTCGGAATAATGTGTACACACTAGTTCCAGTTGTATTTGCTCTCTTGATGGACAGAATGTCACCTGTACTGGAACATGTTTCAATCTCATAACTTCTCCTTGGCGTGGAGATATCCCAAGAACCATTATCATCAGCCGTTAATTTTTTTAATGGCACACTGTTCAAATCAATAACAAAGAGAGCATTATGACGAACTCCAACTGGCCGGCTTGTGCATATCTTGTCGGGCTGCTTAGAGGCATCATTCATTATGAGTGTAATCAGTTGTTCAGAAGGAACTCCTTCACTGCGGCGGTTCCACACAGGCCACTTGGGGTTGTGAAAATAAAAGTCACCTTTGGTGTCCTTCAGTTCCTCCTCATGAGAATCTGAATCTGAATCAGGTAAATTGGAGTACATTTCACCAGCACTTTTGGTAGGAATTGCTGAAGACCAAGTATCTAAGATGTTGGATTTGACTGGACTTGTGGTGAGATCAATAACATTTCTAGGCAATGAAACATGAGGCTTCAATGGGCTAACAATTACATCAGGTGATTTTTCTGACCCATTGGCATTTGTTCTGCATGGACTCTTTGTAAGATCTATGACACCATCTATTACATCTTGTTCATCCTAGAAAAATAAATATATTGTTAGTCACAAACTCACAATGAAACTAATTACATGTAGCAAGGCAATAAGCTTTATTTGATTTAAGGTCAATGTTTTTTTCTCACACAAATAAGGAAAAAAACTAAGTTTCAATTTAAAAGCTAGTGTTTAATTCATTTCACTCTTGACAAAAGTGTGAAATGTGAATGGAATGTAACTTAAATTGTGTTAATGGTCCAAACATGCCTGAGATGGTTGATCATTGTTGTAATAATTAAAAGAATGCTGAGAAGATCTCTGCTAGGAAAAACTTGACAGTTCACATTAACACAGCATATTTACATTATATTAGAAAGCTGAATATTCCAGTTAATAAGTATTTTTGCAATCTATGTTAGAATGTAGAAATATGTATATATTGACTTTTTTATATAAGCTTAAGTACAGACAAACCTGTATTAAACAGACACCTGCGTTAAGCCAACCCTAGAGCATTCCCCCATATTAAACAGATCGAGAAGGTGCCCATTTGGAATACCCATTCATCCAAGAATGGGTATTCTTGGATGGATACGATTATATATAAGCTTAGATAATTCACGCCTGGTAAGCTTTATAATTTTATAAAACTGATTTAAGCTTATACAGTGAGGAAATCAAAGCTACATGACAAATGCAGAGGAATTCTCGCCTTGATTTCGTCCGCTTTCCAGACTTCAGACAGCTTATGTTTATAAATAGCTACAACAGTAACAAAAAGTGTTATTTAGCTAATTTACAGTTGATTCAGTTTCATTAAGAAGCACAGCCTAATCGAGTCGATCTGGTACTGTTTGCGAATCCACCAATATCAAGACAAATTGATACCATCTAACTGAGTAAACCTTGCAAAAATAAGTAAAAGTGTTAAATTAATTGCGCTGGATGAAGACTCTACTTAAAAAGATGAGGCTTCTAACTTAAAAGGTTATGAATAAACATGAACTACTCACAATTGTCAAAGTCCTTCGACATCTTTGCGGTCTTGGCGAGGTCTTGGCCGCATGCTTACAGATTGAGCGAGATCTGGGCCTGGGTAGACACCAGTTTTCCACAGAGTTGTTTTCGTTGTTTTTCTTGCCATCGCAGTGGCAAAATCAGTTTTTGTGTTAACAATTTTTCAGCCTATTTCGATGTTCGTGATAAAAGAAAAGAAAAAATTAGCTGTTTCGTGGTGTCCCTCCTACTTGAAGATAATTTTACGGTTCCGGATTCCTTATTTTCCAGATGCCCAAACGAGGAGAACCCGAGGAGAGATTTCACGAATTTGAAAACTCCCAAACGACAATTAAAAAAGCTTCTTGGCGAGAATTAAAAAGAAAACAATAAGAAATTTAAAAACTCGATAGGACCGATAGCATGAATTTTAGCGAGAATTCAGAAAAACTCCCTAGCGGGAATAATAAACTCGCTGGCGAAATGTGAAAACTCGCTTCCAAAAGTCTGAAGCACTCGGTTGCGATAATTAAATACGAATAATTTATATACTTCAAAGAATTTCAATCACTTGAAAAAACGCTGTTTCAGAAAAACCGGAAGGAAAAAATAGCTGTTTCGCTGTTTCGGTGTTTCGTTTCGTTGTTTCGCTGTTTCGGTGTTTCGTTTCGGTGTTTCGTGGTTTAGTACTGTCCTTTATTTCTTACATAATTATTTGAGGTGATGTTTTTCTTTTCAAATTAATTCTGCAAAATTATTCTTGGCAATCATACCATACTGCATAAGCGAACGTTCGATTTTGGGAGAAAAAAGTAGAGAAGGGCTTGACTTTTATTATATTTATACTTCAAAGAATTCCCATTACTTTTTCATTGTTTTAACTTTATATGTTGTTGTATTATATAGATAAATGCCCTTGACCATGTCAAATTAACGACTGATTGATTGATTGAATTTCTCAACTATTCCCTACTAAATAGTGCGGAAGGTAGTTAGAAAACGGGAAACGACAAGCTCATGTCGAGGCAAGAAACTTTAGATAAGGACGAGTTTCACCTCTTCATGGGCGCTAGCAAGATTAAAATGTTTGGAGTACTGAGAAGCCGACAGAAATAACATTGCATATTCAGCCACCTCTCTTTTTTGCTGCTACTAGAAGCATTGGGGCGGTACGTAGCTCTTACAAGGTCTTCTCTGATTGGTTGAGAAAACAATAGAAGAAACAACACAACAATGGACCCTAGCCCTAAAAACAATAGAGCTGCGTGATATCCAGATCCAATGAAATTAGAAGTTCTAAATGGCTGTGTGGCTACTGGAGGCATTCAATTTACAAAAGAGCGTAACTATGGGATTCAGCTGCAGGCATTCCATACTGATGACGTAACATTCTCGTCTCCGGAGCTGCCTGGGCTTCTTAGCAGCAGGAGCCGGAGCATGAGCACGAGGATCAAGAGGCCAACCAGTCCTCGTGTTCAGGCTCCGGCAGCTAAGAGGGCCACGCGGCTCTGGGGACGAAAATGATGACGTAACTTTGATGTGTTACTGATCCCTTTTATTCTTCAAGTAGAGGTGAATCTAAATAAACCCATATTACTTCGCGGCACTGATATACTGATCATCATTTGTCGACCTTATAATCAGATTAGAATTTTTTAAATGCCATAACATAAAGTGTAACATTTCTATTGCCAAATCATCCCAGATGCGTTTGCAGGATCGCTAGTAGTGTATTCGTGATTTTTCAGTACACTTTCTAAAAATCCCACTTTAAGACATGCATCCAAAAGGAATTCTCAATTTTGAAATGAAACTAGCGAATGGTGAAAAGAAACTAGAGGAACTTGTTTCAAATCACATGATAACGGGATCAACACTATGACTAGTCAAGTCCTTCTCCAACTTTAAATTGGGTGTAAGGGAAGACAGTGAATGGACTCATTCCACCTGTTTCAAGAACGCCATTGTTGGGAGTCCTTGTTTGGATATATAATAAGAAAAGATTTTTATCGGTTACTGCTGGGAATGTGGAATAAAACGTTTTTTCAAAAATTTTCTCCAAATTTGGGCGTGACTGGTCACGTGATCAAGGCATCAACTACATTGTTAATAGAGGTTGAAAAGGTTTGGGTTGTGGTTAGCTTTTAAATATTATTTCAGATAGAGCGTGAAAATCATTTACATTACACCACCAGGCCTTGATTCACTTGAGCAGCTGAGATTACGATTGAAGTGGCACTGTCCTTTCCGGGATATTGATATAATATAAATATAATAATAAATTTATATAGCGCTAATACTATAAAATAATATTCAAAAGCGCTTAACGATAAGAGAAAAGTAAAAATAGGATTAAAAACTATTGTTCACAAATTAAAGGCGTTCTCAAAAATAAATGTTTTCAGTCGTTTTTCAAAAATTGATATGTTGCTACTTGATCTTATAGTCACTGGTGACGAGTTCCATAACACAGGTGCTGCACGAGCAAAGGCGCGACCCTCAAGGATACAACAATTGACTTTAGGAACTGACAGAAGAAGTTGTGTCGAAGAACGTAGAAAGTAATTAGATTCGACTTTCATAGACAAACGATCATTAATATACGGCGGAGCTTGGTTGTTTAAGGACTTGTAGACAATTAGAAGCAATTTGAACTGAACTCTGAACTTTATAGGGAGCCAGAGTGTGATTCAACAAGAGCAGGCGTGATGTGGTCAAATTGTGACAGCTGAAGAAAAACTCTAGCTGCCTCGTTCTGGACTTTCTGTAGACGATCGAGTTGATGCTTAGGTAAACCAAAAAGAAGTCCATTGCAATAATCAAGGTGAGAAGATACACGAGCATGGACCAGCGTCTTTCTCGAGCGAATATTATGGAATTTTCTGATCTGTTTTATGTTGTGCAGAACGTAAAAGGCTTTGCTACAAATCTTGCCTATATGTCCATCCATACGCATTTGAGCATCGAACCACTATTCGCTCCAGTCCCTTACAGAGCGAGTATAAATAAGAGCTGTGCATCTAATTTCGGCCCAGTTCAAGTAAGAATCCTTTGGTGCTGTTACCTTCGTGTTCTCACCATGTCCGGCGAGCAAGCTCCCGTGGCGGAGGTAGTTCCAGACAGTTCAAGCGCTTCTTCAGTCAGCTCAAGCGCCTCAACCAGGCCCAGCTAACCAGAACCGTTATACTGGTAAACTTTTCTTTAGTATTTGTTCGGCTATTTGGCCGTTTCATCGCTTGTTCCCCCGCGGCTCCACGTGCTCGCCGGTTTTTATCTCCTCACCCTGTTCCTTGTCCCTTATCCGTTAGCCTCGTTTCTTTCTAAAGTTTTTCGCTTCCCTACAGCTTTTATGGAATTTACACGCTTTTATATTTGGTTGTTGAGCTATTTATTGCTTTGCGTGCTTCGCTTCGCAAACACCGGGTTTGTGCAGTACTCTTCCCTCGGTTCCCCTCTTTCAGTTTGTACGCTTATTATGTTTGTACGTTTATTTTTTGCGTATTTTGCCTCATAAAAATCGGGTTTTAGAGTGCTTTTTCCCCATTTCCCATTTTAGTTTGTACGCCTGTATTTGTCCAGTTTTGTTATGCGTACTTTGCCTCGCAAACATTGGGTTGGTGCAGTGCTTTTCCCTCGGGTCCCTTTTTAGTTTGTTATATGCGTTCTTTGCCTCACAAACACCTAGTTTGTGCAGTGCTTTGAAACGTTTTTACGCCTATATTTGTCACGTTTTGTTATGCGTATTTTGCCTCACAAACATCGGGTTTGTGAGGTGTTTTTGAAGTTTGTACGCCTTTATTTGTGACGTTTTGTTAATATGCGTACTTTGCCTCACAAACATCGGGTTTGTGCAGTGCTTTTGAAGTTTGTACGCCTTTGTCACGTTTTGTTATGCGTACTTTGCCTCACAAACGTCGGGTTTGTGCAGTACTTTCAGGAAGTTTGTACAACTTTATTTGTGACGTTTTGTTATGCTTACTTTGCCTCGCAAAGATCGGGTTTGTATAGTGCTTTTGAAGTTTGTACGCCTTTATTATGCGTACTTTGCCTCACAAACACCGGGTTTAATTTGTGCTGTGCTTTTGAAGTTTGTACGCCTTTATTATGCGTACTTTGCCTCACAAACATCGGGTTTGTGCAGTGCCTTTGAAGTTTGTACGCCTTTATTTGTCACGCTCTGTTATGCGTACTTTGCCTCACAAGCATCGGGTTTGTGCAGTGCTTTTGAAGTTGTACGCCTTTATTTGTCACGTTTTGTTATGCGTACTTTCACTCGCAAACATCGGGTTTGTGTAGTGCTTTTGAAGTTTGTACGCCTTTATTCGTGACGCCTTTATTATGCGTACTTTGCCTCATCCACAAACATCGGGTTTGTGCAGTGCCTTTGAAGTTTGTACGCCTTTATTTGTCACGTTCTGTTATGCGTACTTTGCCTCGCAAACATTGGGTTTGTGCAGTGCCTTTGAAGTTTGTACGCCTGTACGCCTATCCTGTTCCGCGCCTTCTGCCGCGCTATTTGTTTCGCTCCCCTTTTCCCATGGTAGCCTGAAAGGGTGTCTAATGCCCTAGTCGGATTACTGACGCTCAGGTTGCCATCCCTTGGGTGGGTCTCTCGCGAGTTTCCCGCGCACAATCGTTTGCGTTTTCCCCAACACTATGCCCTGTTCACCACTCAAGGGCTGGCAGCCTTTATATCGTATATATCTGCCATGTAAGAAGCCGTCCTTATGAATTGCACAGCATCCTTTTGTCCTCCGCTTATGCTAATCAAAGACTCCCTAAAAGGAGTTTTTAGTTTTTGAGTTCTTTGCCGGGATGCAAGATGTTTTCTGCCACGCGTATTGAGCAGATTGCGAACTCTACTTTACAGGATTACAGTCCCGCCACCGTTACTATCTGCAAGACGCTCAAATTTACGAGGGTAAACTCTGCACAGCTATAGAGCCGGGGTGGCTATTTCTTTAGCCTTCACTCTAGACGCCATGGCTCATTTTGGTTGGTGCCATGCTTGCTCCTACCGCATCCTATAACATGAATGCTGCACAAGACCTTCGTTTTACAGGACCATCGGAGTTGCTGTCTCGCCATGTCTCCTTTAGATTTGGGTGGTTGGATGGGATTTTCTGGTTTGGGGTTTTAGGTTTGAGTATTGGCAAGTGTCTCGGGTTATTTGGTGTTAGGCCATTGTAACGTTTGACGTCTGGGCACGGTCGCACATCTCCATCTCTTATTTAGCAAGCGTGAAAGGGACTGTCGCGAATAGTATGCTATTCGCTCCAGTCCCTTACAGAGCGAGTATAAATAAGAGCTGTGCATCTAATTTCGGCCCAGTTCAAGTAAGAATCCTCCAGTTGTTGGCAGCCGTACCTGTTATCTCTCTCTTTCGCGCTTGCCTCCTATGCCTCCGTGCTTTTCTTTCCCCTCCCTCCCTTTCCCTATCCGTTTTCACTTCCTACTCTCTCAAGCACGGTCGCATATCTCCATCTCTTATTTAGCAAGCGTGAAAGGGACTGTCGCGAATAGTATGCGATCCAAGGTTTCGAATGCTATCTGATAGCTTAATGCTGGAATCACCTATGGTAATAGAATCAATAGATGTCTTTGTAAGTTGATGACGGGTGCTGATAATCAAAAACTCTGTTTTAATATCATTAATCATTAAGCGATTAGCAATAAACCAAGAGCGCACTTCAGCGATGCAGATTTCAAGAGCAGTGATTGCATAAACTTGCGATTGGAGGGAGAGAGGTCGAAAGGAGAGATAGAGCTGGGTGTCATCAGCATAAGCATCATCTGGGTGTCATCAGCATAACGGAGGGAGGATGTTGAGAAACGGTCTGAAAGAGGCGGGCAACGAAGAGGGTAAATAAAATAGTTTTCGGATGTCAATATTAATTTTAATTGATTATTTATACATTGATAAAAGTATTCCTGGAAGTTATCTTAATAATAAGAAGCATCAAGGTGTGCACGGTATTCTGGGGCTGATTCATGAAGATGATACTAACAGAGGTCCCATCAAAATCAAAAGAATACGACCGAGTGTTCAATTTGAAAAAATAATAGGTCCTAAAAATACCCTTACACTCAATCAGCTTAATTGATTTGTTAAAATTCTATGAACATTGTACATTTCTGATCGTTTACAGCCACATGTATTCTTTTTTTTTTCAAGTGTAGTAGCAACTTTGTAACAGGGGCTCTCCCTGGAAAGCTCAGAAGGGTTTGTGGAGGGTTCCTGCTCCTTTTAAGACACTGTAATATAGCATCTTTGTAAATAATATTATTGGGGCAAATAAAGATTGATTGATTGACTAATAAAATACAATTCATTATATTCTTTTTTGTTATACCTCTTTCTGACACCGTTTTAAATCTTCAAAAACGCTTAGGCAACAACAACAATCACAACCTTAATTTGTACTCACGCAAAAATACAGTTTACATTTGAAAGAAAGAATCGAAAATTAATAGATAATATATAACCATAGGAGCTAGAGAAGCCAGCCACGTACCGATACTTTTACACGGCGGGGAAATTTGCCGAACGCCGACCGCCGAACATTGTTCTCACCCACAACAGTAAATAAAAGCTAACCAATTTGAATCAGTGCTTAACCCTAAATACTATAGCACTATCTGTTTTACAGTGTTTAGGGTTAAGCACTGATTCAAATTGGTTAACGTTTATTTACTATTAAGGGTGAGAACACTACTCGTTCGGCAAAATATCCCTGCCGACTTTTACACGGATACGGATCGTAATACTTTGGGCTGGTTATTCATCTTGTCTCAAGCCATTTGGCTGCTTCTTACAAAATGGAATTTAGACGCTCAACTTCCACACAGATAAAAATAGTTTCATTTACAAGATAGCGTCTAGATTTCAACCGCTCGTGCGTGATGAATTTGCAGAACCCGAATGCAGTATTCCGCTCTCTTGATTCTGAAGGTTTAGAATAACAACGACTTAAGTTTGCATTCTTTCTTGGAATACTGGACATCTGCACATTTCTCCTCAGATATTTAATTGGCTGCTGGTCAAGAAGAGTGATTGTTACCTTCTGGTTAAAAGGCCAGGGTAATATGTCATCGTATTCACCCTTCAGAAGACAAACAAATATGGACAAGTGGGTATTGCGTCCGTCATTCAGCCCATTAGGGTGGAATTCTACACACATTCTATAGCCGTATGGACCGCTATGGAACGGATCACTGCAGTAAAACGTCTTAGAGTCGTCCTTAGCTTTCTGTAGAGCGTCACCGATTTGGGTAAATTTCCAGATGAACTTATTACTGATGTTAATTTCAGTGGATAGCTCATGTGGATACCCGTGCATTGGGTTTACATTAGGAATCTCTTGTTGTCTTTGCTCGTCCACGTTTGCACTTTCATCTTCCGTCATGTCTGGCAGTCGTTCGTACCCAGAAGTTATTAGTCGACGCCCGGGACGCAATAACCGCGTCGTTGGCTGCGGAAATGGCGGCGCCGTCGGCTTAAGTAACGTTGGTAACTTAACGCTCCGAGACGCAGCGGCTTGTGACTCGGCCCCAATCGGTATTGATGTGCTCGAAAGCTCTCCAAGCCTTCGCTTTACATCGTCGATTTCATGATGTAATCCTTCTACGATTCTGCGAGTATTTTCAATCAGTTCATTATGTTCTTGATTCCTTCTATTGGCAGTAGTCTCAAGTTGTTTCAACTTTGTATTTGTCTTAGAAATCTCAAGCGTGCTTGTTGTCGTGAGTGATGCTTCCAATGCCTCCAGTCGTCTTATTTTATTGACAATTTCATCTTGTAGTGCTTCCATATTGTTATTTCTAGCCGCTGCATCTTCCAGCTCTTCAAGTCTTTCATTTGTGATAATGGATTCATTCTGCATTACTTGCAGCTTTTCACAAGCCAAGTTTAAGTGTGTTTCGATGTTGAATTGTAAATGTCGCTCGAGAGCATTTCTGGGAACCTAGAAAAAGAGAAACTTGGTCATTAAGAATATTTCTTTCCAACTGGGGATCACCTGACATACCCTTACTGAAATTATGGGAAACATTATACTGCAAGAAGAATACCAATGATGAAAAAACGCTAGTGAAAATTTCACACTAGGCTTCTGCCAATTTTATGCCGGTTGCGATGTTTAAAAAGGATGTCATAGTTCATGGTTTCTCCGTTGAAAGACATCTAAACGTTGCACTCAGCCATTTCTTTTCACTGTTAACAGACAATTTGAGTACCTAACACTATGATTGCATTTAGTTCTGGAAATATTATACCTGTTCAAAAAATGACTACGAGCACGGAGTACCACCAAACTAAAACACTTAACTGTAGACCAACTTACCGTAACCTGGCATCCAACATGCGCGTATGAACAACTCACTTCAGTAAGACCACACTCTGTTTCGAGGTGACTGTTCAACTGAATAAATTAAAAATCATTGGTTGAGAGTATTATTAAGGTTACAGTGTACCTTCAGATCGAAAATTTATCGAAAATTTTTTTTTGGCGTCAAAATAAAGTTTACAGAATGAACTTTCATTCAAAAAAAAATTATCGAAAAATAGTGAAAATTTACGGAGAAATGACAGTATAACTTTTGTGGGCGGAGTTTGTTTATAAGGCGATATGTTTTTTTAAGTGCTGTTTTCTCAAAGTTAGTTTTTCGCTTGTTGGGGACACTTTAAAGAGCTATAACTCAAAGGAAATTTGTTCGATTTTCCTCAAATTTGGACAGAAGTTAGACTAACATATAATCAACAAAAACGTGTCGGCGAATTTCTTATTTCTGAAAACTTTTTCGTCATGAGCCATTTCCGTGCGATCATTCCAATTTTTTTTCTCCCTTGTTCGAAAACATTCTGTAACTTTTCATTGCAATTGAATATGGGAAATCGCCGACACGTTTTTTTAGCGCTTCGTGTCCGGAAACCCGAGAACAAATCAAATTAGCAAAATACAATAATCGCTTTGAGTTATAGCGTTTTAAAGCTGATTCGGACGTTCGAATTTAGACGTCGTAAAAAATTCGACAATTCACTTTATTACCAAATGGTTTCCATATTTAGATAGCCAGCTCTATAAGCTTTAATTTGATATCTGGGTTTAGGTATGTTAAGTGTAATCTTAAGACACTAGAGCTGTTATACTGGAGACACCCCCGAAGGTACACTGTAACCTTAATGAGCATTGCGTCTGATTATGAGATTATGAGCATTGTGTCTGATTACCATGAACTCAGTCCTGGCTAGGAAAGAGTGGAATGATATTTTCGATAAAACGAATCTATTTTCCAGATTTACTGACAGTCATTTTCTTAAGCGAATCCTTTGCAGCCTGTCTTAAAGCCTTTTGACACGTCATGCGGGTGTCAATCACCGTAGCATGTCATCCAACATGATGCCATTACAATCACTACTGCTACTCCCTGGATTGATTGGAAGACTATACATCACAGATGACTAGCATTTTGTTGAGTAGTTCCTCAAACAGCATTCGGTACTCATTTACACATTTGTAGGCAGTTGATGTTGAGGGCCAAGGTTCTTGTCACAAGAAGGTTCTTGTCACACACTCCTTGTGTCCTTGACACAAGGAGGCGGGAGGGTAAGAGGGATGGGAAAGAGGGGGGGGGGACCGTATCATGTGACTGTCAGCATTCTCCTCTACCCATAATGCAGTGTATCGTGTACCTCATTTCTGGGAATATTATCTTGACCGCACATCTGAGAGCAGGTGCAAGGAAATCGTTGGCAGTTGTTAAAGTGTTCCTGGAATAAAAATAAAGTCTTTTACCAACCACACTGTCCATGGCAACAAAGATTATATGTTTTTTTACAGGGCCGATGGTTAGGCGCGTTATCTAAAGCATCGTGCATTGCATAACTTATTATTTGAAACAGGCATTTCTCGAACTCTGATATAAGCGACCATCTCCCGTCTTCCGGTGCTAAAGGTGGTCGCGTACGAAAGGTCATCTGTTCTGCGATTGTATTAAGCAGACAATACCTTTAAATAGCTTAGAGAGTTTTGTATTATGTTTTCCTCACACGTCTCTACAGTAAACAGCGGGGTCGACGATTTTCGATGAGACCATTACGCCTGGCTAGAACATGCTGATGGCTGTCCATGGCTGCGCATGCGTAAGGTACAGGCCATATCGCGGAGATATGTCGTGTGACCATTGCTTTCAAATAGTTTATTTAGTAAAGTGAAAACCGTTGTCATGCAAGTTAAGAATTGTTACCAAATAAATACCTCTTCTAGACACCAAACGTAGTTTTGCCGGCAGTGCTGGCAGGAAATTACCCTTTGGGGGCACACTTCATTCAGATGACGTTGTAGATCGCTTCTTAACATTGTGACGTCACAATCCTCATTAGTACATCGCACCCGTACAAAGAAACAGCTATTTTCGTGTGCCTTAAAAGAACAGAATATAGGCAGATTATGAAGAGAAGTTGGCGAGGAAGAAAAAAGGAGGAAAGGAAAAAGTCATTTACCTCAACATTTCTCAATTCACCAATCCATTGGCAGCCATCGTTTTCATTAGGACATTTAACGCGATAGTCCAGAATTTTTCTTTCACTAGCCCTATCGGGAAATATATCCTGTTTGAAAAAATTGGAAAGTTAATTCGCAATTTCAATATAAACCTTATAGCTCTAATAGCAGTAATTTAAATGCTCTCAAGCTTTGATTTGGCTACCTGATATCCGTCTATCTATAATTTGGCATTAAAAGAAGATATGGAAAAGAGAGGTGTAGTTTATACAACGATTTTTAAATTAAAAGCATTTCATCCAAGAGTATAACTACCTCAGTTTGAAGGGTTCGTCTATCAATAGGGCATTCTGGCGTTCTACAAAAACAAAATACAATAAATACCTTTAGTGACAAGTTTTTGTATAGTTATGTATTGAGTCAACAGCTGAGCTGTAAATATGTAAATAAATATTTTTGTAATCAAATGTGATGTTACCGTGATTTCGCAGAAGTTGAATAGAATGATATTAAACATTTTAAAAACACAACACAACGTTGAGTTTTGAAGACATGCTTCGGATACTTTAGTATCCATCGTCAGTTCAACGATGTTAACAAAATTAGTTTTTACATGTATATTATAGAGTTCATAACAAAGAAATGCTAACTATAAATTGTAGAAATAATACACCTTATTCCAAAATGGCGGGCAATTTATTATTCTTTTGTATGCATTTCAATTAGCCCTCTTTGCCTCATTTTCGAGTGAAAATTGTGTTGTATTTTCCACATGCTGACGAGGCAACAAGGGCTAATTAACATACATATAAAAGGATAATAAATTGACCGCCATTTTGGAATAAGGTGTATAGCTGATTACAAATAACGTGATGCAGATACACATCTGAAAATATTACCTGATACTTAATGGATACAACGAAATTAGCGGAATACAAATATCGTGATACGGATATAAATCTGTGAAAATAGTCAAGTCGATTCAAGCTTTTGTAGCTTTTTTAGTTGTATTTTCAAGTCTTTGTAAACAAGGGGGAGTTTGTCTTTATGTCATTGTTTGTTGAGGTCAAACAACTTACTTGTTAAAATGATACTCACTTTTTTTCTTACGTATTCAAAGGGGACAGACCGCAAATAAATGTGGCTACTAAATATATCTGAATTTCGTAACTGTTCATCAGTAGGATGCCCAAAATGCGTGCAATTCCACACGTATCGTATATCGTATATATTTATTTTATATACGTATATCGTATATACGATTCGATTCGATTCGATTAGGTGACTAGAAACACATGTAGCCTGATCTGTTATGGGTTTGTCAAGAGCAGCGGAATATTCAAGAAGATTATTGTACCTCATACAGCTCATAAACCGAAAAGGAATTGAACGAGGGCCTTTGAGCGATTAAAATATCACCCCGTAAAGTTCATTTCCGCCGACTTTCTTAGAATTGCCTCCTTAAGTCATAGACATAGAATATAACATAGACCATATCAGTGGGAACTATTACAGAATCTTTTCTTCAGCGAAGTCTGCCGAATAAATTGTATACTCGTTTGAGCTCGTTTTCGTTCGCAATTATCATTTTAAGTGAAAAGGCAGTCATTTTCCAGACAAGATGTCAGAAAGGTATATCATGTCGTCCTTGAATTGCACAAGACGTGTCCTCACAGTTTTTAACAGCTTGCTAACATAACAACGAATGCCTATCATGCGCACACTAAAGAATTGGGCGAGTATGGGTGTGCGCTGTCTATCTTTATACATACCCGTTACATGTAGCATTGAGTACACTGACTACATTATCAGTATTTCGAAACATAAGTCAACTGAGCCGATTCATAAATCGAACCATCACCGAGACACAGACGTTCCGCCAAACGTTTTAACTACTGTGTTCACTCTGAAATTGTAGTGACTGGGGAGCTTTAGAGTTCAGTACGAGAACGAGATTGAGTATGACTACGACTTGCAAATGTTAAGCCATTCACGTTCCCAGAACCCAGTAAATAAGAAGACTCTGGGTGACAAATTGGTGCAATAAATGATTATCTAAAGCACTCGAGATAGTTTGAAAAGTTGTATTCGCACTCAATCTCGTACTCGTAGTCCGATCTAAGTCCTCTAAGAAACGTTTTCTCGCGAATTTGCCAAACTAATGCAGTTAACGGAAGGGTAATTTGCATGGCGGTTTATTTATCTTTCAGTTTGCGATTAATGAATATGGGTCGAATATCATACTGAGAATTGCAGATCAGGTAATAGCGTTACCTTTTCATGGCTTCTTCCAAGCAAAAGCGGCAAAACCGATGGCCGCATATCGTCTGGACAGGCTCTTTCATAGGACTGCTACATATTGGGCAAATATCTTCTTCTGCGACCGATGAAACAAATGTGTAGTCGTAGGCAGACAACATGTCGGACTCTGTAAGATGGCGGAAATACTTCCTGATATACGTGCTGCCGTAAACTCAGTTCTATTGCCGATGACCGGCCAAATTCAATCTACGTAATCGTTCGGATTATATGAGGTGCAGAAGCTGGAATTTTCTGCACTGCAAAATAAAATGTTATCGAAGAAATGTAAGTCTATTGTCAAAGAATCCAAAGATGATATTTAGAATATTAAATTCTCGGAAATGCATGACCTCTCAGCTAAAGCTGACTGACTTCTGTCATGGGCATGACAGGATTAAGTAACCATGACGGAAAGACAAGGATAACGCAGCTAGCAAACGTTTTTACTAATGTGATTCATGATTTCCTTAATTTATATTAAAATGGTTTGGGGTCCTTGATGCATTGATGCAACATTATTTTGCTAGTTAACAACCATTGGGATATCTTTGATATCACTTACAAGCCCAAACATTAGATCAAAGTGCCCTCTGGGCTATCTCCTGTAAGTTTTTCCCATCATGCAATGCTGTCATATTATGTCCGAATATTGTTTTTGATGTTGCAATTGGACATTTAGGTTAGAGTGCATGGTTTCTTGAGTTCAATTTCTCTTTTGACAATTTTGTTTGCATGTAATTGGTAATGTTATGCAGTCCTCTTGTCTTGTGTCTGGAGCAAATTTCAGTACTTTCAACTCGTCTGGGTTTTCACCTGGTTTATTATCAAGAGCCTCGTACAAACATTGTGTTACTGTTGCCTTCCCTAAACCCGCGCCACTACTTGAAAAGTGTCAATTGCTTCTCGTCGTTTTTAACAGAGAGTAACATATGGTAAGAAAACTCCATTTGTTCTCTGTTCAAAGAATGAACAAGTTCTTTATAACTGTTATCATCCATACGATTAATTACCAGCTTTTCATTATCACTTGCTGTAGAAAAAATTCCAGCATTACTTGAAAGATTGTTCCCTTGGTGATTGTTATCTAAACATGGGTTAAAACAACCAAACAGTTCACTGTATTGCCGTGTTTCTTCACTTATATCCTGCTCATCGTTATGTTGAGCAGACGGAGCTACAGTATCTAACTGATCACGTTCCTTATTTTCAGGATCTCCCATGGCTTTTTCTTAAGAGTTCTCCTTTCTTTCCATTCGAATATAACATGTTTTGCTTGCTGAAATCTTATTTTTACATGGGATAAGCATCAAGAGCTCTCTGCAATTAATCTTCAACATCCTTTTTATTAAACATAACTAAATGAATGATTTAGCTTTTATTCTGCGAAAAAGTTTCATTCCTCCTTTCAAGTAAAATTCTTTACTACTTTGTTCTCTGTTTTCATTATTGGGATCATCATCAATCTTATCGTCAAAATCTGTTTCAGGTGGAAATCTAGTTCTTGTAAACTTACTCAGTATTCATCCCCTCATCTTAACTTTTGTTTGAATCAGTGTCACTATTAACAAACAGTTATACCAAGAACAGAAATGAACTAAACATAGTTGCTAGAGCTGTCGTGGTCGTCTTTGACATTTTCATTCTTGGATCTTAGACACTTATATATCTCAGAGTGACGAAGAAACACTCTTTCACAAGCCTTGCACGTCGCAGACTTAAACACCGTGCATCACGAACAAAGAAATTTACTGATCCTAACATTTTCATAGCGATAACATAAACTTATTTATCTTGCAACACGACTCTGAGCCAAAGAAACCCTAATATATGCCTAATGTAATCTAACGAGACAAATATCTTGCAGGTATACTCGGGAAAGCTATTCTAAAGGCTACTTAATACATTTTGCGACTTGTGGGAGTCGTGTTTGGCCTATCTCTGCTTATAAGCCCTGGGCTTATGTAACTTCGTAAGGGTTTTTTGGCTGGCAAGCAAAAATATTGCCATAAAGAAGCGTTCTTTGAGTTAATTAATTTCATTTTGGCGTAAAATTTTGTAAAGAATTTCTGTTAAGGAATTAAGAAAGGAATAAGGAATTAATGGGTATAACCGGAGTAATGTTTTGTTACCGATGGGCCTATAACCGGGTGGACTTTTTTTTTTTATTAATTCCATTACTCCATTTACTCCATTACTATGGAATTACTCCATTATTATGGAACGCATGCGACATTACTTCACGAGAATTACACGCTTGTTGTACAAAAGATACGTAGTGTAGTCTCGTGTATGTCTCAATGAATTCAAGATACATTGGTACAACTCTACAAGTGAAGCTGTTCTTCGCGTACAGAGGATATACTATTGGATGCAGTGATCCGGCAATGCCATGATAAGACAACGGAAGTTCTGTCTAGCTCCAGGTCACTACTCAACAAAAGAATAAACTAAAGAGCTAAAACTACCTGCAAGAAGTCGTGATTCCAATATTCGAACATGACAGGAGCTTATTACTCCTGAAAATGATTGCATTTTCATTCTTGGATCTTTAATAGACACTTATACATGATCAAGAAACACTTTCTCACAAGTCTTGCACGCCGCAGGCTGTGGACAGTTATCACGGCCTATTTAATGATCCTAATATTTCCACAGCGGTAGCATAATCTTCAGCCGATTGCCATTTATTTTGCAACACGAGTCTGAGCCAAAGAAACCCTAATATATGCCAGGACAGTGTAGAGAATACATAAAGAAATAAAATAATTATAGTTATGGCTATGGCATGAAATCCTTCGGGATCGATCCTGTCATTAGAGAAATTATCCAAAGATCAATGGGTCAATATTATCGAGCAAAGTGGATAGATAATTGCGACTTGTAACATCCTAACAGTGATCTATAGCAAGGGACAAATACTTCGTAAACCTACTTGGGAAAGCTATTTTAAAGGCTTTTAAATACTTCTTGGGACTAGTGGGAATCGTGTTTGGCCTGCCTTTTTTTAAGAGCTTATGACGCGTAAATAAGCCATTTCACAGCTATAGATTCGAATACCAGATATATTAAAACCATCGATAGGAAAAATCTAAGGACTATCCGTACCACAATTATCTCTTTAAGCAGAGACTAAATTGGGTACGAATCTTTCTGACCAAAATGAGGCCTAAAAAAGTAAAAACAAAAATGAACTAAAACCCCGAACCTCACTGAAACCTAACTGTTTGACATTGGTTTGTTCGGCCTGGAAAATCAACCTGATGACAGTATTGCAAAACTCTGCTTAATCATTTCTAATGATATGGCTAAAAAAAACCAGGTTTGTTTAGTATTAAAGATTGATTCTTTCTGTACAAACTTCAATATTGAGAGACTGCGATAAACTTAAGCATCCAATCTTTTTTCTTGTCAAAGGCAAAACAGAATTTTTTTACACGTCTAAAAAATCACCAACTCAATCTACAGTAATGCAAATAAAAAAACTTAAATTTTATTCGATCTTTAAAAGTGAAACGAAATACTCCGATTTAATTAACCATATCCTGAACATAGATTCAGGATAGGAAATCACACTTTAAGAATTGAAAATAGTCGAATTACAATCACTAAAACTCCCACTGTACACTTAATTCAGTTAAAGATGAAAAGCAGTTTTTTTTATTTCACTGTACGCACTGTATGTTATATGATGAGCTACGAAATACCTTTTTTGACAAAATTATTAAACAAAATAGATTTGGATTATCATGAGGGTTTTTTTATACTGATCAACATATTAGCAGGCTAACTGCTGCTTTTGTCACTCAAGCGATGAAAACAAGAACAAAAAATAGTCAATAGTACTTGTGATTGTTTTACAATTAATAAATGAATTTCATTTAATTAATTAATTAATTTTTATTCTAGATTTCTTTATTGTAATTTAAGTAATTTTAATTTCCTTACTTATTGTAATTGGTTCGGTAATACCATGTATTTAGAAATGGGAATACTGAAATAAAGTTGTTGCCAGTGTTGTTGTATCGTTTGACATTTTGAGCCTATTTGACAAACGTAGGTTTGAGCCTTAAAAATTAACAAAAATTGAACAAAAATCAAAGACCAACCGGCAAAATACATTTAATCCTGGCACCGTGCACTGTACGATGACTCACTAAAAATAAAATAATGTCGCTTAAAACAGTCCCCTTGATAAAATAAAATTCTTTTATTCACATCTTACAAAAGCGTTCGTGAAATTGTTTCTGATCGCTTTTACAAGTACACTTATTGAAAAGTTCTATATTTGTTTGTCAACCTACATGGAAATTTAAAGCACTAGTTCGTTAAAACCTATTGTTGTTTAATTTAGTCAGCTTCTATAACTTGCAAATGCGGGGTAAATTAACCGAGGACATTTTTAACTAAAGGGACTCTGTCCCGACAGATGATATCGTGTTTTCATGATTATGGCCAGGAGCTTGCTTTAGCTTGCTTTATCATCCGAAAATAGGAAGGAAAAAATAGCCAAAAGTGATGAACGCAGAAAAATATGAATTAAAAAGACAAAATAACGACAAGATTCCACCAGAATCGAAACTTTGAATATTTCTTGACCGCATGTCATGTAATCAAAATTGCTTAACCGTAATCAACTTCCATTCTTCTAATCCCGCACATTTCCTCCAAACTACTGCTTCTGTTTTTCTCCTTGAGAATCTTTTAATCCAATTTAGTTGTATATTTGGTGATATTTGACGATATAACATGGAAAATAACAAACACATTATTTCAACAAAACTTCATTGTAAACGTACAGCATACAACCATTCTCAGTGAGCAATGTCAGCTTACCTCAAACTCTCTTTTCCCTTTCTTAAAACGCAGTGCTATAACATGATAATACCAAATGTCTTGAAGCAAAAAGTTTGACAAACCAGACTGGGCAGACATTAAAATGAATCGTAAAGGATATTAGCCAAGCGCGCTTCTAGCGTGCCAAATATCTGACCACAGTCTACATTAGGTGAGAAGATTACATTACGTTACACTTTTTGACGCTCGATACAATGAAATATATGCTGCAACATGTTCCCAAAAAAACATAGAATTCATAATCGTACGCCTTAAAAATCATCGCTATGAAAAAGAGATATCAAACAGTAGGAATGTTACCTAACTGAAAAAATATATTCCGAGGCATTTTTCGAAATAGGCAAACAGCGTGGCAGATTTTATATGAAATTTTAACACGCATATTTCTTCACTGTGAAGGTCAAGTCAATAAACCACTGTATTAAAAAAATATGCAACTCGACTCTTGTTTTCTTATTGATCATATCTGACACAAATCTGCTAACAAATATGCACTAGGAATGTCCCCACAAATTCACTAAAAAGTCTATTAATAGTATCTAACGCATTTTTTGCTAACAAAAATGCATAAAGAATGCATGTTAGCCCACATAAACTCCTGTAAGTTAATGTTTAACTTACAGGAGATAAAAATTACTAACATCAAAGGTTGCCATAGTAACGTTATTAGCAAAAAATAACAAACTAGAATATCGGCAAAACCACAGCGACAAACCAATGAAGAGTGCCGGATATTTAAAAACCTTGAAATAGCATAGATATAGCATAGGTAAAAACGACAGACTGATCCTTACGGCAAGGAGAAGAGATTGAGACAGAAGTGGAATAAACAAACAAACAGTTGAATATATTTTCCCGATATTTCGGTTTGCAAAACAAACCAACTGGACCGTTCAACTGTTTGTATTTCTTATTTCACTTCTGTCTCAATCTCTTCTCTTTGCCGTAAGGATCAGTTTGCCGTTTTTATCTATAATTATTAAATAACACCCTAAATAATAGGTTTAAATAACAAAAAAAATATCCAGGCATCCACTGCAAAAACTCAAAATCGTGTTCGGGGATTCGTGTTTTACCACTGAATATTCGGCAAAAGCAACCCGATATATCGATGTACAGTCAAAGCTCTCTTAACAGACACTCAAGAGAACAGCTCTACTTACGGCCGCCTTGACAAAACCCCGTTTGAATTCTCCAGACACTTTTTTCCTGCTTCTCGAGGGTGTCCGCTTACGGGAACTTCGACTGTATTTGCAAAGTTTATACGCTTTGTACTTTTGTACTGCAGACAACTCTTTCAAATCCGACATCCCTGTAAGGCCGACGCCTCTCCAAGGCGCACATCCCTATAAGGCAGAGACTCATGTAAGGTGGGCACTTCTCTAATTATATAAGGCAGATACCCTGTAAGGCAGACACCTCTGTAAGGCGGACAACTCTCTAAGGCGGATACCCTGTAAGGCAGACACCCCTGTAAGGTGGACAACCCTATAAGGCAGACACTCATGTAAGGTGGACACCTCTCTAAGGTAGACACCCTGTAAGGCAGACACCCCTGTAAGGCGGACACCCCTATAAGGCAGACACTCATGTAAGGTGGACACCTCTTTAAGGCAGACACCCCTGTAAAGTGGACACCCATTTATAGCGGACACTTCTCTCAAAGCGGACACCCCTTAAGGTGCATTCCTCTCTATTGCAGAAACCCGTTTATAGCAGACACTTCTCTCGAAGCGGAAACCCGTGCAAGGCGCATTCCCCTCTATTGCAGACACCCCTTTAAGGCGGACACCCATTCATAGCGGACACCTTTCTTGAAGCGGACACGCCTGTAAGGCACATTCCTCTCTATTGTGGACACTCCCTTTAAGGTCGACACCTATCTAAGGCGTTAATACGGTGGTTGCTTAGAGCTGATGAATCGGCAAAAAGTTTCAAAAACCTTGCCGCCTAAAGTTTTGAAACAATCCCTTCTCCCTGACTTTACCTCTAGATATAATACGATTAAATGATTTAAAGAACAGCGATTTAGTGCTAATAGACACAAAAGCGTATTTTTGGCCCGGCCCACGGTACAATATTGCGCGCAATTTGGTATTGAATCGGCGATCATCTACCCCTTCCTTACAAAATCCTAATACGAATATATTAAAAAGAGTTTTAACGGTGCGTTATTCAAGCATGAACGCTCAATGAAGGCGATACGCGATAAGAGACTGACGCAAGTCGCTACTAAATTATAATTAGGTTTTTCCGAGATGATGGTGCGGACTGTTGTAAGTTTGGCCAATGTACAGATTTGTCAAAAGAAAACTAAGTAACACTGATCGAGGATAACTCGTAGACTTTCCAGTGAAATTTTTAATTTTTAGTACTCTACTACATGCATTATGGCCCCTTTTAAAACAACCTAAATCGAGGTAAGTTATAGTTTTAAAGGGAAGATTTCATTCCAACATGATGAAAAATTGGCGCTGCGTGTAGCGGCGGCTTCATGATCCCAGCAGTCTACTATTCATGCATCATCGAGTTTGCAAATTATCACGTGCGGTGAAATTTCAAAGTTTCATTTTAAAAATACGGTTTCTTAAGGTGGCTTGATTGTTTTTTTTTTGGCGACACAACATAACAACTTTGAACGGCCGATGCTTCACACTCTAGCTCGGTAACGTAAGCTGCTTCACATATATACTAGAGATAAAATGAACTTTCCAAAAAATGTTTGATTAACATCGGTGTTACCATAGCAACGATCCGATGACGTCATGGTTTTTGCATATTAGTAATTTTCTCAACATCTAGACCTAAACTTTTTAAAAGACTGTATGCCGCGTATAGTCTAGATGTAAGTCTTCAAGACTGCAAAGTTTGAAACAATTCTATGAGAGCGTTTTCGAATAAAATTTGGTTAAATATTTTCCATCAAAAATTTAAAGATTTGCATTACTTTCTGTTAATTCGTCGATGCCAGCGTTTTCCTGGCAAATTGAAACAGTATTTTCACCATATATTATTCATGTGTCATAAAACTACATCCCTTGAAGGTTTCATCCCGTTTGCTTTACTACATTTCAGTTGATGTGATCAGAAGCAGTCTTAAATATGCTCATTTTACTCACTAAAGTAAAACTTTTGTTTGGGAAGCGTTTATTGAAAAACTGGTAAATGAATTGTTTTTAAAAATCCTTGATCGAAAGTTTAACGTGTAGTGCACTCTCTCTGTAAATTTCAAGTGCATTGAATCATTTTTAGGGCGCGAAATGAAATTAAAAGTATACGGTCTTTTTCATTCGTCGTCCAAAGTTTCGTTGCCGTATAATTTGTTGACAGCTGGTTTATTTAAGAACCTTCTCTTTTGTCTTGTATGTGTCTTGTGCTTTGTTTGCTTGAAATTCTGCCATAGTTCAAAATAAAATTAACAGCTTTTCTTTGATTGACGTCCACTAAAACTCAACTTTAATACGCCTCTTACAACTCACGGTATTTAGGCACTCGAATGGATCAAAAGTATGCCAACACAAGCGGTTTTCACTCGAGTAAAATTCTAAAGTAACTACTAAAAATCCTGGTCCTTTATTTTTGTGTTGCGTTGATACAGATGTTTTTCTTTTTGTGGCTTCTAAAAGTGATAGTGAAATCTTTACGTTTACCTGTCTACAATGACTCAGAAAACTTAATATGTTGTTAATATTAACGCTAGATATTAAATGTAAGGAGAAATTAAGACTCGGAAAAAAATCCGAGTCCCAGATGGGATTTGAACCCACGACCCTCCGTGATCTAGTCGGATGCTCTAACCACTGAGCTACTGGAGACTCTATGGTGAGCAAGGGTCAATTTGTGGGTCTTGACTGGAACCGCATCGCGCGGCTACACAGCCAAGTTATGACTAGCACATGTGAAACTCACTAACAGCATCGCGCTGTCCGAGTCTTAATTTCTCCTTACATTTAATATCTTTGTTGTTATTGTTGTTTCATCTTTAAATATTAACGCTATTTGAGATAAATCACATATTTTAAATACTTCAAATTTACTACTCATTATAAAATAATGTAAGATAACAGTAACTTTTTTCTTCATTATTATTTTTTTCTAAATATAAACAAATATAAAAAATATCAAATAATCTTAAAACAGCAACCAATGCAGACATTTGTGTTTGCATGACATCGCTGGTGTTTTTATTTTTTCTTGTTATTTATTTATTTTTTCATTTTTATAGACGATTCTTTGCTGGTTTACAATCAGTACTTCATTAGTGTATGTGCTTAATTCTCTAATCGAGCAACAAACAAAAAAAACAATTCTGAAAATTAAAAGGCACAATTGTTTTTCTCTGGAAATTTGAGCCCGATATACAAGATACACTTCGTGCAATGCTGTTTTCAAAACTCAAAATTTTACAAAGAATGTATGGCTCATTAGCGCTTTTACCACCCAACAATTTGGCAGTTTTTGATAGCTGATATTTCCATAAACATTACATGATAAGAGCTCAAAATTGTGTAGATTACTAAGTTTAACCCATTGACTCCTACACCGGCCGAAACCGGCCGTGACGTCACCATGGTCCTTCTACCATTTGCGACGTCATCCCTTTTTAGGATAAAAGATGTCTTTTGTACCTAACTCAAGCAGAAGGAAGAAATCTTTGAAAAAGTTCTCAAATGTGAATTGGGCCAGATTTACACGCGATAAACCTATCAGATTTGACTGGCAAAATCGAAGGAAAATATGATCTTCCTACCACTTGCTAAAACTTGTTTCCTTCTTCAGCGTTTTCTGGGAAACTTCTACTTCATAAAATAAAAAAAAGCCTAGTAAAGGCCAGCAGGAGGAAAAAAAATGGAATAAGAACGAAAAAGAACGGGGGGTGGAACGAAGAAAAAGAAAACTCAAGCTTCTGGTGTTTTTCTCCGCGTTAAAAGAAACTCTCAAAATTTTGCTTTCTGTGCATGCCCAAAACCAAAGGTCGATTTATTTATTTGACCCAAACGAAAAGGAAACTTAGTTTTCATGTTACAAACAACGTTTTGGACAGTTTGCTAGCAATATGCCTCACAGCAATCAAAAAACGGCATTGATGACTTCAAATTGCTGTTTTCTGAAAATTCTCTAGGAGTCAAGGGTTAACTAGATCTTTCAGCTTTTGAAGTCAATCAGTATTTTGCATGATGCCTTCTCTACGTCTGTATTCTATATTAATGCAACAAAATGTAAACAAACAGACGTCAGCACCCATTCGCCTATATATATATATATATATATATATATATATATATATATATATATATATATATATATATATATTTACAGAGAGAGAGAGAGTGTATGTGTTTGTTAAAGTACCGCAACGGTCATACACGCACGACTGAATGTTTTTCCCATCGTTATTCTTTCATCCTATGGCTGCATTTTAAATATTTGGTCGAGTTTTATAAGCAGTTTACCTTTGGGCTTGTCTTTATGAGAGAGAAGTTTCCGTGTTTTATTATAGTGATGTATCAAAACCATTGTATCAGTTGATCCACTTTGAATACTTACAGAATACCTAAAGAAATTAAAGGAAAATCATTGTTTATGCATACAGTATTCAATAGGATACCGATGAGCTTAATATTAACTCAGCCGTGCGGATGGGAGACAGCACACATCTTTTCATGTGTTTTTCAATGAAATGTCACACAAAAGCCTCAGGAAACACGGTCGGAGCTTAAACCGGTATTTGTGGCAGGAAGCAACTTGTTAGGCAACCTTGTCGGTGGTAGCCATTTATGCACCTAGGTGGAGGGACAACGTGAAGCTAAGTTTATTGTTTAAGGGGACAGTGTCCGGGCTGAATTATCGTGTTTCCATGATTATAGCAATTAAGGTACTTACTTGAAGCTTGCATTATTATCTTGAAATAGGAAGAAAAAAATCACCAAAAGTGATGAACGCAAAAAAATATGAACAGAGACAAAATGTCGACTAAAATTCCACCAGAATGGAAGCTTTGATTTTTTAACCGCCTGTTACAAAGGCAAAATTGATCAACTGTAATCCTGTACTTTTTCTCCCCACAACTGCTTCAATCTGTTTTGCTGTATAGAATATTTGTGGCATTGGTGGCATTTGGCGATATGACATGGAAAACAAGCTAGAAAACATAATTTCCTTATTTCGGAGGATAGCGTCCCTTTAAGGGAATAACTCGACTGCAGAGACCAGGCCTTCAACCACAGACCTTCAGGTTAAAAGTCCAACGTGCTAACCACCGCGCCTCTACGTGTTTTTCGAGCCTGTTTGCGAAATCTGTTGACTGATTTAGTTACGATTCGTTGAATATCTCTTCAGGTTGGAAACAATTCGGGATCCGGGCTCCAAAGAAGAAATGTCAGGGTTCCAGAGCCCCCTCCCCCCTTATTTTGGGACCCTGACAGGAGAAAAGTCTCTCACAGAGTGTATGCATGACACGAGAGTTCCCTTCCCCGTGCGACAACAGAAATAAGTTCAGCACCACCCTGACCCTAAGCGCAAAGGAGTATCAAATTTATTTTATCCGCCCATGACACTCGAGCAAGTTGTCTTTTGTCTGGCTAGTGTGAAATATGGCGGACGCTCGAGCAGTTCCGTCGCTTGGAGGGCTCGATGAGGAGTTTGTGAATTCCATCGAAGACGACTTGCAATGTGCAATCTGTCAGTTGCCACTGAAAGATCCAATGCTGACGAAATGTGGCCACAGGTTTTGCAGAAAGTGCCTTGATGAACACTTTAGAAGGTTGGCATTCCTTTCTTCAATTACGCGAATTTAAGAATACTACTGTTTTTGTTTTCAGTGGCAGTACAACTTACTCCGATATAACTACAACTGAGCTATTCTAAGTGAACGAGGACCGTAAAGTTGTATATTGTCGTCTTAACCATGTAATAACTTTACTTACAAGAGCTTTCTGTTATCCCGTGAACTGACTGCTTCACTTAATTGTAGAATTAGTGCAGTTCTGGCTTCTTATCCTATCAAGTTCGTTACTCAAGGGCTATACAATAAATAATTCATGAATGCCTTTCAAAAAGAATAACAATGTGCAATTTTTCAGTTACCATGCAGGGCTTGCAATTGCAGTGGCTTGCAACGGCTCGGCCAGTGCTAGTTTGGCCACTTAAGAACGGCTTTAGAGCCAGGGCCGCCTCCTTTCGGTTCGTAGCAGACCCGATTAGTGCCTGATCATTATAACAATTAAGATTTATCTGTAGCATACAGGTCCATTTCGATTTTACGCTAACCACGCCGATAAATGAACTAATTCTCAGTGGAGTGAATGAATGACCACAAATTCCAAGTAGAATCTTGATGCCAGTGCACGCAGTATGAAATGTAAGCTTATATGCATATTTGGTAACGTGTGGAGAAATTAATGCTTGAATGCACGAAACATGAAATGTTGTTGTTTCCGTAATCCAGTCGTAGTTTGAACTAACCATCTAGAAATTTCATATATACGATTTCATTTTATGGTGAGATGCAGATTAAACAAGCTCAGCGCTAGATAAAGAGTGAGTCCTAGTTGCTATCATGCAACTGAGTTGCGGTGCATGCAGCAGCAGAGCTTCTGCGCAGGTGTAACTGTAGTTGATAAGCGTACATATTGGTGCGAAGCGTCAATGGACAAAATTTTGTCCGGACTTGGTGAATTGACTTCACCATTTCCCGACTTTCTTATTCATAAATACGGCTTATGTGTGAGCACAAAGCTAGTTCATTTCTGAGAAAAACAAGAACACGATTGAACTCCTGACCTCGAAGGCTGCACGCCAGGCGTTACGCTTTGCTGACTTTTTATATATAATCACTTTTTAATTCTTCTTGCATCAAAGTTGAAAAAGGAAAAGAATTACAAATAACAGCAAATAGCAGGAAATTTCAGATAGCCGTTTGTTAATTGCCTCAGGGATACTTACTTACTTACTTACTCAACTTTAATTATACAGATCTTAACATACTACACAAAATAAAGATAAATTAACAATTAAAATAAATGTAAAAAAAAACAAGATCTGAATAATTAGGTCAGTTTATACAGAATACAAAGATTCCTTATAAAAATAAACTGCCTTAATGTAGCTCAAATAGTAAAATATCATAACAATATATCATAAATTAATTATAAAAATCTATCCTTATTTACTTTAAATTTATTAAGATAAAAATTATTAATACTGTCCTTAAATGATGATAGATGTTGAATTGTTCTGATGCCTAGTGGTAGGCAATTCCACAGGTCTACAATACGATTAAAAAAAGAAAACTTAAAAACATTACTTTTAAAAAGGCCCTTCACCAACGTAGCTTCACTATTTCTGATGTTGTATTTGGGTGTCTTAAAATTTACATATGACAAAACATTAAAATCTATATAACCTTTCAGGCATTTAATATAATATATATAACCTTTCAGGCATTTTTATTATGCATGGAGGGTGGTTAGATTTGCCTAGTGGTAGGCAATTCCACAGGTCTACAATACGATTAAAAAAAGAAAACTTAAAAACATTACTTTTAAAAAGGCCCTTCACCAACGTAGCTTCACTATTTCTGATGTTGTATTTGGGTGTCTTAAAATTTACATATGACAAAACATTAAAATCTATATAACCATTCAGGCATTTAATATAATATATATAACCTTTCAGGCATTTTTATTATGCATGGAGGGTGGTTAGATTTGCTGTGGACATAGAGCGGAGTGGTTGTTGGCTTCGAATAAGGCTTGTATTTATCGGTGGTTAGGTCTAGTGTTACATCAAGGAAATTGACGGATTTTTTGTTTACTTCGATGGTGACGCGCAGGTTGTTTTTGGCGAACACTTTGCAGATTTCTTTTTTAATTTTTTCGATTTTTTGTGGGGTTTGGTCAAGAACTGCTAAGCCGTCATCTCTGTAAAGCGCAATTTCCATGTCGTATTACATTTCTTTTAGCTGCGAAAGGATGTAGATTCCGACTAATTCACATGTTTCTGCTCCGTCATAACTTCCCATGGTGACGTCGAAGAGCGTGTCGGTGTTTCTCTTCTGCCAAGGGTTTCCGTTGTTGAAAAGAAGTGACTGTTTAGCTTCGAGGATTATGTGGCGATCATCGCTGGGGATGGTCACGTAACTGGCTACGAAGTCAAGGGCACGCTTGAGTAGTGTCTCTGATATGGAAGGATAGAATTCCACTACATCGAAGCTTATAAATTTAAAGCAGACTTGCGTTTGTTGGGCAAATTTTTGAACCATTGCAGCACCGAGGAGGTGTTTTCCACTGGTTTACTTTCGTGACGCTCAGCAGTTTCTTGTTGATATTATTGATATTATTTGTTTGCTAATTTTACCTATCTCCTGTTTTGACGGGTTAATTAATCTGCACGTGGGTGCCCTGGATGCCCCTGGATAAATAAATAAATAAATAAATAAAAAAAGGTGATGAAAGCTTCTTTTGTTGCAGTTGTTTCGACGCGGTCTTCAATCTGGAGTTTCTCGGTGATTGTTTTCGCCTTGTCGTTTATTTTGTTTAATTGGTTTTTCTTCGCCTTCTTGTAGGTTTTTGTAATGTTCTCATTCAGGAGCTGATTGTACTTTGTGGTTTCCAATTTGTAAAAGTTCGTGGATTTATCGGCCTTTACAAATAAACGGCTGTCACTTTTAATTGATTCAATGTCTTCGTTGAGATCTTTTTGAAACTGACACTTGATATTCTTAAATTTAACCTTTTGGATGATTTTCGTCATGCCATCCTCGAACTCCTTTAACTCCTTAATGGCCGGTGGGTTGTTTCTTGTCTTAAAGCCGAAAGTTTCTTTTCCTGATTCTTGGTTAGGGTTTAAAAATTGGTAAGCTTTCCATCTCATCCTGCATTGGAACTGTTCGGTCTTGTCAATCAGTTGTCTGATGTATTCTCTCTTCGGTGTTACGGGGATGTTCTTGGTTAAGTAGTTGAACGATACACGTTCTATGTTTGGCTCTTCAGTAGGACAGTGCTCGACAATTCAGGAGCTTAATTCATTCATGAGAGTAAAAGAAATAGCACAGAACTAAGCAAATACATATGGCAGCTAAAAGACGAAAAGAAAGAATTTGCGATCTCCTGGAAAATCCTAGCCAAGGCTAAATGCTATACCAATTTTACCAAACGATGTAACCTATGTATTACCGAGAAATTCTATATTGTATTTAAACCGGACATGGCAACACTTAACAAGCGTAGCGAGCTTATATCAACTTGCAGGCACAAGCGTAAGTTCCTCCTAAAATTCAATCGCATCCTTAGAGACCAATCATAAGTTTATATCCCTATTGTTGTTTTTTTTTGTTTGTTTTTTTTTTTTCGTTTGAATATTGTAACGACTTCGGTGAAGATCATATTGCTGATGTATATAAACTCTAACGAAACTTTAGTGTGTATGGAATTTAACTGATGAGTGGATCAACGCTTTGTTGGTCTACGAAACAGTTCTGTGTTAAAGTCCAAATGAAACGGTATTGAGTAGAAACACTTTGTTTACGCTCCATTATTGTTGAGCACTATTCTGGATTTAGCAGTGTGGAATTCATCTGTCAGTTATATATATATATATATATGAGGGCACATTGTATACATAATTGTATATATATATATAAAAGCATACGAAGTAGTTAAGATTGTAAAAACATTTTATCTGCTACTCGGAGTTTCACGTGTTGCAAGCAACATGATGATGTTGCTTGCAACACGTGAAACTCCGAGTAGCAGATAAAATGTTTTTACAATCTTAACTACTTCGTATGCTTTTATATTGCTCCGGTTTATCCAGTTGAGCACTCTCAATAGCCGATGAAGACGTCACCGCTTTCCCTGATTGTATATATATATATATATATAAATTATGTATACAATGTGCCCTCCCGGTTGTTACCATAATGGCTTTATGGCAACTCCTGAACTTGGGCACAGGATGTACGGTTACACATTGTTGGATTGCATTGTGGAGACACAAGAGTGCTCAAACTGCAAGCAGTGAGCGAAGCAATATGCCAAACTGTATGAACAGTGAACAGTGATATACACCCGTTTTCAAAAAGGTTTTTCTGAGAAAGATATATAGATAGATAGATGCTTTTGTTAAAAATTAACAAGCCATGTCAATTTCCACGTGTTGCACGCTTTTCACCTGTCTGACAGCGAAACGGACACTTCGCTATTCTTTTCGTTTATTCTTCGCAAGCTACAAATAAGATCTGAATAATACGCACATTGCCTATTAAAAAGACTTCTTTGATTAACTCCTTTGTCAGCCTAAATTATTCAGTTTAAGCAGGAGGTTTGATGTTTTTTCGAAAGAAGGTAAAATTCAATTCTCAAAAAGTTCTCATTTCGCTGTGTGGTGAATGGGTATCATGTTCTGATTGGAGTCGATTGATTTGATATCATAACTGAGCATAACTTAAAAAAGGAGTGAATGAAGGAGCACAATTTTCGGAAAATTCCTTTAGTAATCACCTCTGGAATATGATATAGACTTGCTGCTTCCTCAGAAAAGTTTCTGATCTCGTCATTACGGCTGTAGGAGCTAAAAAAGAGCAAGTTTGTGCAACATTGTTTGACTCAGCTCGTACTTCGATGTTTGAAAATTTGGTGCTGATGGAAGGGACTAAAAAGCCAAATCAACTACAGGTATGATGTTTTAACCGTTTCTTGTGTCCTTTAGCTGTGAATTTTGGTAAGACATACTGTCCACGCTGCAGTTCTTTTTGACTCTGGCGCCGCTATGTTTAGGTAGCCGTGTGTTTGTTCAATTCACCTTTTCGGCGCTAGATTTCACGTGTAGTGTCACGTGACTTTTGATGTAAACAAACCGCCAAAGTTCGGACATTCGTTCTGAGCCACGTACTACAAGTGTACGAACTACGAGTCGCTATTTTCAAGTTCCCGTTAATATATATTTTTTCCGTTGCTTAAAGCCTTTGAAACTCGAATAGTTCCAGGTTCAAAATGTCAAAGCAGAGGAATAAGAGCGATTTTAACGCTATGAATTTGGCAGAACTTAAAAATATTTGCTGGAACGTAGAGTTAATTCAGTATTAGCAGACTAAACTTCGCCAGTGGAAATCGCCTCTGCAGTTGAAAGAATGGATTTGCTACTGGATCCAAACTTCGAAAAGATCAAACCAATGATGCAGACAATTTAATAATTCACGATTTGCTAATTTCCAATCCATTCTCCCTGAACACCGTGAAGAGAATCAACTCGTCGCCGCCGTTTGGGTTGTACGCTATTCCACTCCACGACAAGCAGGGACTCGCCGCTTTGATACAAGTCATTTTACGATTATCGCTTATTCAATGATGGTTATCTGGAATCTTTCCTGAGTGCTCAGGTTAATCAATTTTTGTGTGAATGAAAAATAGCGGCACAAACCGAAACAGTCGCCAGACTGTCAAAATTGCCAACGGAGGAAACATAAACATCGAGTTCTACGCAGCTGTAAGGCGAAGCGAATGAATGCTAAAATCACAGCCTTGACTGAGACAAACTTCAAATCTCTACAAGTTGAATAGCTTTCTTTTTAAGCTTGAACTCTCTTTGCTAAGCTTGGATCTACAAAATTTATAATATTTTCCCGTGGTGTTCTCTTGTAGAATTTGACCTCTGGCGGTTGGTATGTAGCCTTTGCGCAGACGTATCCGATTTCCTTGCTCCCCGCGGAAAACGGTTAGTCTACCCTAAAATCCTCCATAGAAAACTAAATGTATGATACCCCCATCATTGAATAACCGATAATCGTCAAATGACTTGTAAGCGGTGAGTTCCTGCTTGTCGTAATCAGTGGAGTGGTAAATTATCAGTAAAATTGTCGTGCAATCCAAACGGCGGCGACGAGTCAATGAAGTTGTGCACCGGTCTTCATGGAGAATGAATTAGGAATTAGCATATCATGAATTACAAAATTATCTGGATCCACTGGCAAAACCATTCTTTCAACTGCAGAGGCGATTTCCACTAGCGTAGTTTTTAAATCAGTTGTTTAAATATCCGCTTTATACTGAAACTCCACGTTCCTGCAAATATTATTTAAGTTCTGCCGCATTAATGGTGTTAAAGTCGCGCTTATTCTTCTGCTTTGACATTTTGAAACTGGAACTATTCGAGTTTCAAAGGCTTTAAGCAATGGAAAAAATATATACTAAGGGGAACTTGAAATAACGACTTGTAGTTCGTACACTTGTAGTACGTGGCTCAGAACGGATGTCCGAACTTTGGCGGTTTGTTTACATCAAAAGTCACGTGACACTACACGTGAAATCTAGCGCCGAAAAGGTGAATTTGTTTTGATTCTGGATTGAACTTTTTAAGATACGAAACACTTGTAACTAAGACATTTTATGCCATTTTACTGTGTTTTAATTCGTGTAGGCACTACTCTGTCCCGTTCTATAAGTAGACGAATGCTCTTCATAGAAACTCTCAACTGATGGTGTACGCTAAATTAATTTTTGCTTCGGCATTCACTGCTTGTTGTTTAAGAAATGGTGCGAGGTAAATTATTGTTGTAAGCCTTTTTACTTCGAATAAAATGTTGTATATCTCAATGAATTTTTTCTGGAAACTGTGATTTGTTATCAATGTGTTGAATTATAAAACAGTCATAGTGCTCAAACTTGCGCAATATCGCCTGATTTTAGCCGACTCGGCTTACGGCCTCGTCGGCTAAGTATCCGGCGATATAGCGCTTCGCTTTCGCACTATAACTGTTAAATATATGGGCATAGACGAGATGTTTCAACCTCTTAAGTGGCTTTCTCCCTAAGATCCTCATAATCAAAATTAGTATAATAACAACTTTATTCACAATTTAAAAAATATCTTAATTACAAAAAATAAAAATAGAAATAATTGATAATAAAAATTCAAAATTCTATAAAATTACAAATTCCATGATGCAAAGATATTAAAATTATACAATCGAATTATAATAATTACGGCTAAACCAGTATCCATAAAACGCCCTAAGTATAAAAGCATATATATAAAAGCAACCGTGTATTTCAAATATCCGCACTAGCTACATTTATTTTACAGTCTAAGGATTGCTCTATCTTGCTACGAAACGGCGTTCGCGAACCTCTAACGCATGCATGTACCGATCTTAAGAGTTCAAACGAAATCTGTGTCCTGAGCCAAGTGATTACAATATGATAAGGCTCAGTATCTTTCTGAGCTATCTTGTCTGCGAGATGCTTTAAAAACCGCTGACACTCCTTTCCCATTCCGCCATTGGTTCCAAACACTAAAAGTGTAAACGAACCCATTTCTACATCTAACACCCGCTGCTGGTACTTGCGCTTCTTCTCTTCTTCTTGCCCCTTGAACACTTCCGATGTTGGCTTGCTCTGGTAACAACTGGAGTTCACGTGCGTGACTCTGACATCAAAAAATGCCGTAACCAAAATTAGTCATGAAACAGAGTTTCTTCAAATCTCGCATGTGAATTGCACTGTGTCTAGTAACTTTAAAAACACATTTCGTTTTGCAAAATTTCCCTAACTTTGGAAACTTCTCACAATACTTAAAATTTGATGTAGAGCTAACTGACAGGTACAAGTCCAGTTATTATTACAACATTATAAACGTTTCCATATCATTGTTCCAAGTAGTTTTAACTACTAGTTTTAATAATAACTAGTTTTAATGTTTAAAAACATTAACTTCTATCAACCCACTTTCACAGCTTGTAATAAAACAGGAAAAATGGGTTCACAAAAATTCATCTAAACCAAAAGTGGATCGTCGTACAGCAATTTCCTTGCAGCCATAGAACAATAAAGACTTAATCTTAAATATCATGAAAAAAAATTGTGCGGCCAGTTGGTTTTAAGACTATGAAACAGCTTTGAAATAGCGGTATTTACGAATTATGCAGATTACGAGCCTCAACCTTAGCGTGCAATACAGTGCAAATGTGACCCGAACAATGTTGTTTCCCAGCAGAGAAACACAAAAATAGTTTCAAGCTACAGCAGAATACAAAATTATACTAGTATACATCAGTATACCAGTAAACAGCTGTATTGAAATTGTTGATAGACTTCAAAGTGCCCATTAACAGACCTCGATGCACACAAAATCCTGCAAAATACTGCTTCGTTCAATGACCGCTAATTTTGCTTGAGAAGTAAGTTTCGGTAGTTTCTTGGTGTTGCGGATGGTGTGATCACCAAATGACGTAAAACAAAAGATTCAAAAGACACTGAACAATACCCAAACCACAGCACAAATGCTAACCAACAATGGCTTCCGCAACACCAAGAAACACCCTAAGTTTCTCAAACTAATTAATAATTCATGAAGAAAATACAAAGGAAATTAATGTTTAATGAGTGTTTGGAAATCAGATGAAACACTCCTCATTTTTGCACCCCTAATTTCCTTCTAAAATCATTATGTTTGAGATGTAATACCAAACATTCTACAGAGTATTTCATCACAGATCAAACACCTCAAAGTTCGTCAAAAATACTCGCTGCGCGTCGTATTTTCAACCCTCTTCTTGGCGGTTTGATCTTGGAATGAAACACTGTGTCTCATGTTTGATATATTTGAATTATTCGCCGAAGCATTCGACTCAAATTTACAGAGCTTTGTATGGAAACGCCGAGGGACACCAAGATGGTCGCCGGAAATCAATAAAAACATCTGGACTTCACTTTCAATAATAATAATAATAATAATAATAATAATTATAATAATAAGAAGACAAGTGGTACGAACACACACCAGACAGTGTAAGTGAAAATGACGATGTTAAATTACTCTGGGATGTGAACATACAGTGTGACCATGTCATTGAAGCCAGAAGACCGGGCATTGTAGTTGTAAATAAGGAGGAGAGAAAGTGCACTATTATTGATATTGCCGTACCAGCGGATAAAAGAATTGATAGAATATGGAACATGAGAACTGTACAGGTGGTTCCAATTGTTGTCGGATCATTGGGAAGTGTAACAAAAAATGTGGACAAGTGGTTGGCAAAGTTGAATGTTAAAATTAGTATTTCATTACTTCAGAAGACTACGCTACTGGGAACAGCGAGGATTTTGAGAAAGGTGTTGGAACTTTAGACTAAAGAGAAAACCGTAGGGGACCTTTGGTCATGGGCTATGACCCGCTCCCTTAGGAAACAATTCGGAAAAAGATCATCCAGTTCATTCATGAAGATAACAACAACAACAATAATAATAATAATAATAATAATAATAATAATGCATAAATTTCTATAGCCCTCATTACTAAAGATCAATGGCGCTTTACAATGTATACACCTAATTGCAATAACGTTGTCAAAGAAAAATGAAAAATGTAAAAACAAAAAATGAAAAAAGGCCAATAGGAATTAATTAGACATACCTGAGTACATTCTCGCCGGATTTTACTAATTGTCAAAGCATGCACAAGAACTATGTTTAAGAACAGGTTTTCGCACTTTTCATTTTTCGTAGTGCAACTGTGCACATGTAACAGTTATTCTCAGAGAATAACATCAACCGGGTAGCAACATATTTCCAACATGGACGGTTACCATATGATTTCAACTTTTACCTAGGTAAATTTCAAATAATAGCCGCTGCACGTTAAATTAAAAATTAACAATCGACACTTGCGTTTTATCCGGGCCAGTCAGAGACTACGGCGATGACGATTCAAAAGTCGAACTTAACAAGTATCGAACCTAATGCATAAATTACGTTCATTTATTTTCAATAACACCGCTTGGCTACAAATTTCCCGCGTTGGCAGTCATGCATTAAACATTCTGAACATAATTTAAATAAGAAATGCGTCGCAGAAAATGGTTTGTACAAAAATTACCTTTTAAATAAGCGTCTATTTCCACAAGATTCAGTAATCTATCATCGGGTTGCAATGATTTATATTCGTGTAAATGATGTTATGTGGAGGCCGTTTGAGGCTACAGTTTTCCTTCGGGGGAATCTCCAGTGTAGCAGCTCTAGCATCTCGAGACTTTATCATACCATAACTCCTAACCAAATTAAAGCTTATAGAGTTGGCTATCTAAATGTACCCCTTATTTTCTAATAGAATGAAATATCGAATTTTTTATGAGGTCTAAATGCGAGCGTCGGAATTAGCTTTTCAAAGCTACAACTCAAAGAGATTATTATATTTTGCTAATTTGATTTGTTCTCGGGTTTTCCGACTCGACCGTGAAGCGCTAAAAAAGTGTCTGCGTTTTCCCATATTCAATTTCAGTGAAAATTTACAGAACATTTTCGAAATAGGGCGAAAAAAAATGACTAGAGTAATCGCGCGGAAATGGCTCAAAACGAAATAGTTTTAAAAATACCCGAAATTCTTTTGTTATAATATATTAACCTAGCTTCTGTCCAAATTTGAGGAAAATCGAACAAACTCCCTTCCAGTTACTGCGCCTTTCAATAACATGCGGAATTTGAAATTCAAATCTCCACCAACGGTTGCGTTATTCCCTGCCGTCAATCATAATTAATAGGAAAGCCAACGGACCATGTAAAAACGAAACAAACAAAATGGATCGAAATCTACCAATCATAATGCACGGACGTGACCTTTTGAACTCATTGAAGTGAAGTTCTGTTTCCTGAGAGGTGAGCTAAGATGATTGACGGCAGTGTAAAACGCAACCGTTGGTGGAAATTTAAATTTCAAATTCCGCATGTTATTGAAAGGCGCAGTAAGCTCTTTCAAAAAAATGATGAACGAAGTGTTCAAACGACTTTAACAATATCTACTTTGAACAATCAGGAAATATACCATGACACCAATTAATAAAGTATAAGTACATAGATACACTTACTATAGTCAGAGAATCCTTGTCTTAATTCAATTAGATCACTTAACTTCTGTGTTTTTTATTCATTATTATGTGCAATCTGCAAGGCTTTTCAATAGTATAAGGTTTTTGATTTTGTAGATATTTGTATTTTTCATGTACTTGTTTTGCCCTGCCCCGATTAGCTTTCCAGCTATTTGCAGGGCAAACAAATCAGTCAACTCTTTCATTATTATACTAAGAATACATTGTTGGTGTTGTTTCTTGTTGAATAAATTGTTGTTGTTGTTTGTTGTTGTTACTAAGATAACAATTAGAAGATACCATGGCAGCCCTGGTATCTAGACAAAAATTCAGTTTGGTTTGGAACAAACTTTGTAAAATAAGTAAGTTGACGGCATTATTTGAATATTTATTTATTTATTCATGTTTTTATTGTTAACGGTCAATTGAACGTCAATAAATAGACAGGAGGTTCAAGCCCAGCCTTTCACATGCCCTGCAGATAGGCAGAACCTGGACCGAGACAAGGTAAATCACTGTCATTCATTGCCTGTTTACTTATGTATTGCTGATTGATCTGAATGAATGAATGAATGAATGAATGAATGAATGAATGAATTGAATGAATGAGTGAATGAATGAATGAATGAATGAATGAATGAATGAATGAATAATGAATGAATGAATGAATGAATGAACGAATGAACGAGTGAACGAATGAACGAACGAACGAACGAACGAACGAGTGAATGAATCGATGAATGAATGAATGAATGAATCAGACCTAATTACTAAATACATTTTCAGTCTTTTGTGTCGTGTGGGAGGTTCCATGTAAAATGACTCGTAAAATAAACAAAATAAAAGGAAAAAATAGGAACGAAGCGGCCAAGTGTTGGTAAATTATCACACTGAAGGGCTTTCACATCTTTTCACAAAACAGTCTTTAAAAGGTCGTAAAATCTTTTTAAAAAAGAACAAGCACACTTGTTCGGGAACACTTTCTTAAATAATATATTCTGGATAGTCGTTTTCTTGTATATCTATTATCGATTTAGTGAGTTAAGAACTTTTAACTATTTCAAGGTAGACTGAAAACGGCAAGCGTACCTTCATCGTTTGCCGCAAGACACAAAACTCAATCTCCGTTATTTCGGACGCCTTGCCGTAATGCGGCCAATCTTAAGCACGTCGTACAATTGTAATTATCTGTATTTTGCTGTGTGATATTGTAATATTTTCATTTTTCATTAAATATTGTATTTTGCTGTGAATAATAGAGCATACAAGTTCTATAGTATGTTAATGTCTTGGGTACTCATGTTGTTATGTAATAATGACTTTCCCTCTTGGTTTTTATAGGATGTATTTAGTGACAAAGCCACAGAAAGGAAAATTCTGTCGTTTGCAATCAAATGCCCAAGTGAAGGTTGCGAATGGATCGGTGAACTGAGTAACAAAGAGGTAAAAACGAAACACAAATATTATTTCAAGTTAATTGTATTCAGTTTCTTGCGAGCATGCGGGACTTCGAAGAAAAATCTCAGTCCTCGATGGGAGTCGAGTCGAACCCAGGACCTTCCGTACAGCGGTCTGATGCTCTAACCCCTGAGCTGCATGAGGACTCATAGAGTACTAAAGTGATGACGTCACAAAAAGTAAATTTGTGAATTTAGGGGATTTTATCAAAGGGTTTGTATGGAGTCATCAGAGCATAAAGGGGCCAATATCTCACCCCCAAGTTTCACTAGGGTGCTGATTTTTGGCAAGCGGGCATTTTTTCGTCATGCCCTTTCCGAATATCTAATCAAATTCCATAATTTCACAAATTTAAGTTTTTGTGACGTCACATTTTGGTACTCTATAACGAGCTTGGTGATTTACTAGTTTCATATGTAACACATCCTGCATGAATACTGATGGATTAGTAATGTCGAGAGAGACGTCATGCGTGGTAATAAATGAAAGATGATGTCGTCAAAGTAAACTGTATAGAGTTTGTCTCGAGCATTGAGGCAAACTGATATCTTTTTTCCAGTTCATTTTCAAAACATGATGGAGCTTTATAACATACATTTTCCACACCTTTTATTCATACACGAAACATGAGAATTTTGTTCCAAACAGGCTCACTTGGAAACTTGCCCCTCGAAAGTTGTCTCCTGTACCAACGAAAATTGTCACATGACTTTAAAAAGGAAAGATCTGGAGCAACACGTGACGATCATGTGCGAGTGGAGGATCATAAATTGTGAACACTGCAGAGAGCCACAGCCAGAGTGTCACATGCAGGTAAAAGTAATTTAGAATAATTATTACACAGAAAGACTCTTATAACCACATTAAGTATCGTTTGCAATATTTTAATGTCCAAAAAGAGCATTCAATTGGTTGACTTCACAAACCTGCTGGACAATACTTGTAAAGACTGTTTTTTATGCAATAACTGACAATCGATCTTTTATATTTATAAACTTTTTTTACATTTATATATGTACATACATTTTATATTTTATTAATTATTAGATTATTATTGTAGTTACAGTGTAGTTAGGTGTCCCCAATTAGTGTACATTGTACGGATTTTGACACGTTTATAAAGTTCTTATCTTATCTTATCTTATCTTACAAGCTTTTATAGCAGTTGTTAGAAAAATAGCACCATTTTTTGTTCGCTTTGTTATAATGATAATAACTATGTGCAAAACCATTACATTACCAATACCTTCGAACTTGACAAACTTTGTGAACTGACAGGTGTAACTCACCAATCCCTTACAGGTTGCTTATGTCATTAATAGTTCCGCATGCGCTGTAGCTGCGAAGAACTTCTACATGAGAGGTGAACAATTCGTATTTATTTTTGCAGAAGCATATTGAAAAGTGCAACAAGTTCCTACTAGCTTGCCCCAACAGCTGTGATGATTCAATTCCCAGGGAAATGGTAACTGAATTTCGTATTTTCTTTTATCTTGAATACGGGAAGTGAACGTTTAAATGACGTTACACAGTTATGATATTTACTTACATAAGCCTTATTGGACAATGTGACGCACACAGCCCCTATTTTATGGGTTTCTGTATATGGCCTATGCCAAACTCCTAACTTGAGTGATCAGGGGGCTGTCCTCTGCCAGGACTCTCCACCTTGATCAAATTTGCAAGGTCCAAGTCCCTTAGAATAAAGCTTCACTACGACTAAGTAACTTTCCCAAGGCAAATGCAAATTACAAATTTATTTTAAATGAGGAAGCAAAAGAAACGACCACGTGGTAAAATCACCGACGAAGTCAAAGAAATGAACTAAATGAGCATGAAGGGCATAGCGGCCGAGGCACCTTTAATGTTTATGAAATAGTACTAGTATTGCAAAAAACGTGCACATTCAACGCTGTTGACGTTGTGATGCGACCACGCGATAGCTAATTGGCGAGATGACACTAGGAAATCCTTTGTATTTAACAGGGAGCTATTTTTGACTCTTAATTGTAAAATGGTGTCTGATCTAAGAGAGTAACCATTCCTCCATATAAACAGGCCCTGCTTTTCAGTGGTTTGTTTGAGTAGGCAGACCTGAACCTTTCCTGCAAATAATCGAAGTCACTCATAGCACTCGTTGGTTCTACTCTTTGTGGGTCTGTCACTTTGCCACACAATCACTTAGCTTAGTCAGTTCTGTCTCTGTTTTAATTTTGTTTTTCAGATTCCAAATCACATTGAAAACGACTGTCCGCTGACTTTAGTTTCCTGCCCGTATTTTCAGATGGGATGCAACGTAAAGGTTTGTGCCATTATCACATCAAACTGCGGTATCGTCATCCAATAACTTTCTTGATTGCGTTTGAAATTTCAATTAAATCCACCCGCAAATACTGACACACGATGGTTCTACCACTGATTCTGCCTGCCTTCTCTGTCATTTAAAGCTGCCAAAACAAACTTTATGTACTGTTTAAAAACGAGCAGTAGTGTTTTATCAGGTTTAAAAATCTCGGTTTCCAATTCGCCTCGAGTTTTAAACCTGATAAAACACGTGCTGCAAGTTTTTTTAACGATTTCCAAAACATTCCACAAAAGCGTATCCCTACGGAGATTAAACAACTACGCTTTTGTGCAAAGAGGAAATTAGCATACAAGAAAAACAAGTAGATTGATTAGCATACAACACAACGATGCTGCAACGATAAGTAAAGAAGCTCTCTCAACTGTATAGACCTCTTTCAAAATGGCGGCCTATTTATTTATTATTTTACATGTATTTACGCCGGGCCAGGAGCAAGCAAAATCGCGCCATTTCAAACGCGGTCATTAATAACTTTCTATGTTTTCATCCGGTTAATCTAAAATTTTAGACCAGAACAGATCTCCTCATTACCGAGGTACGCAAGATTTTGGTTTTTCATTTTAACGTTTTTTTGGCGGGAAAATGACGTCACTAAATTGGCGCCAAAATTTAAATGTGACATTTTGAAACATTTCATTACTGATTCTGAAAGAGCATGTTCCCACGACTCCAAAACTGAAGAAATAACTGAAATATCTTAATTCAGTAAAAAGATATCATTAATTGAATTTTGAAATTCCCGCCATTTTGTTACTAAAAATAGCACAAATTGAAAGTTCAAGTGATTATAACTTTGGACTCAATTAAGATATTTCAGTTATCTCTTCAGTTTTGGAGTCGTGGAAACATGCTCTTTCAGAATCAGTAATGAAATGTTTCAAAATGTCACATTTAAATTTTGGCGCCAATTTAGTGACGTCATTTTCCCGCCAAAAAAACGTTAAAATGAAAAACCAAAATCTTGCGTACCTCGGTAATGAGGAGATCTGTTCTGGTCTAAAATTTTAGATTAATCGGATGAAAACATAGAAAGTAATTTATGACCGCGTTTGAAATGGCACGATTTTGCTTGCTCCTGGCCCGGCGGGGGCCTCGTTTGCGTGTGCAAAATTCAAAAGAATTTTTACTTTAACATTAGGCAAGTGAGGCTAATTAGCATGTATATAAGAGAATAAATATATCGGCCGCCATTATGAAAGAGGTCTATTGAGCCAAGAACAGAACTACTTGATAGACAAACATGGCCGCCAACACGAGGAATGGTCACGTGAACACCAATCGATGGGAAAGCTTAATACTTCATGTAAGCGCACTCGTTACATCTCCTTTTCTAAGTTTCAGCAAACACAAAATGTTTGAAAATGTTTCTATGCCTGATGGCATCGCCATCATCTAACTTCGGCAATTCCTGCGTGTTGATCATAATAATGCTTCTGTTTCTGTTTCCTCATCTTAATCTTCTCTGGTACATTAGTAATCACATTTGGCTCTAACAATGTCAGTTAGCTACTGGGAGACGAGCACGTGTTCGCCTGCCATACAGTAGCTGAGTAGGTGAAGCATGCATGCCCTCATTAGGTGTGTTACGCCATTCAAGTAACGCCAGCAAAGGATCACGTTTGTCTTCACCGGCTTTCATCAACAACGACTAGCAGGACTTCACTGCATTTTCAGCACGACCGTTACTCTGTGCATGGTAAGGGCTTGACGTAATGTAATGAAAGTTCCATTCTTTACTGAAGGACTTTTAAGTCTTCACTGTTGAAAGGCGGTCCGTTGTCACTAATTACTGTCATAGGGATGCCATGTATGGCAAACCAGGTCTTTAAAACCATAATGACACGGTAACTGTAGTGTTGCTCAATTCTTGTACCTCAAAATAACCATGAGTAGTAGTCAACGGCTAACAGGAAAGCCTGCCTCTCAAGTATAAACAAATCAACCCCGACTTTCTCCGATGGCAAATTTGGCACATCATGGTGATCCCGGGCCAGTAAGCAATGCAGTGTCCCTCGACCCCAACATGTCAGGACGTCCACCAGCAGGTATATATATATATATCACTAAACGATGACCCTTGTATACCAACCCGTTTTCTGTGGTCAGCTCATCCCGGCTGTTCCAATACAACTCAATCACTTGTTTCCGACTTCTGTCATATTCACGTGCCTGTGCCAGGGTCTCCGGCCAACCTTCACGGATAACATGGGATAGAATCTGCAACTCCTTATCCTTAGCAGTCTCCTTGCGCAGCCTCTTCAAACGAGTAGGAGATACAGGCAGTTCTTCATCATGTTTGATCTGCTGTAACTTAAAGGCATATATTCGCTCCTTAATCTGAACGGACATCACTGTTCGCCTTACACATATGCTCGACTTAAATTGTCAACCAAGAACATGGCTGACAAGGTCATAGGTCATAGGTCATAGTTCTGAAAACGGAATCGCATACGTTGAAGGCGCTTTGGGGGTGTGGATGGGTTTCTTAAATATGGTTTCCAACAGTTTATGGTCTGACTGGACAACTACGTCACTTATTCCAAAGATGTACTCATCAAATTTCTCAAATGCAAAGACTATTGCAAGTAGCTCCTTTTCGATTTGATCATAGTTTTGTTCAGTAGGGGTCATCACACGGGAGCTGTAAGCCACTGGACGCCATTCTTGCAACAAAACGGTTCCAAGTCCGGTCTGGGAAGCTTCGCACTGGATGACTACTGGTTTGCTCACATCATAGTAAGCAAGCACTGGTGCAGCAACAATCATTTCTTTGACACGATTAAAGCATCCGCATGAGCAGGTAGCCAGAATCATTCCGCATCACTTTCAGTGAGTTTCCTCAGGACGTCTGTTTCGTCCGACAAGCGTGGCAGAAACTTTGCCAAATAGTTCACCATGCCAAGGAATCTACGCATAGAGTGAACATAAGTGGGGTCTGACATTCGTACAATTGCCTCTACCTTGTACGGGTCTAGTTTGAGACCTTTTGGGGTTAGAATATGGCCAATAAAAGGAACTTCTTACCGTCTTAATCGGGTTTTCCTCTTGTTCAGCTTCACGTTTCTTTCACGACAGCGATCCAGGGAAGCACGTTCATTTTGGTCATGGTCTGACTGCCACTCAGCGGGTGTGTTGCCGCATCCAAAGATCACAAAATCATCTGCAATGACCTCTACTCCCTTTATCCCCTCTACGTATTTTCGCATTCTGCGCTGCCAAACTTCTGGTGCACTGTTAATGCCAAACGACATTTGCTTCCACCGGTAACACCCAAATAGTGTGTTAAATGTGGTAAGCATACTCGATTCTTCGTCAAGTTCCACTTGCCAAAAACCATTGCTGGCATCAAACACGCTGAACAGCTTTGCTCTATTTAGCCTAGTTTCGATTTCTTAAATCGTTGGCATCGGGAAATTTCATGTTTTATGGCGACATTCAGATCCCTAGGATCTAAACAAATGCGTAACTTGCTTTCCCGCCAACTTCAAAAGGTGGCGTATTCACCGCTAGCATACTGGATACCCAATCAGTGGGCTTGTCGAATTTTGCGATGACATCGTCAGCTGCAATTTCCTCAAGCTTCCTCTACACTTGCTCGGTCATAACCACGGGTAAACGTCGTGGTGGATGGACCACAGGCTTGATGGTATTGTCAGTATAATGCTACACTTGCCATCTAGCTTTCCAAGGCCTTCAAACACATCAACATACTCTTCTAGTAAGGGTTCTTTATCTGTCTGCAGCACATTTATGCGTGGATCTCGGTCGCAATCAAGGATCTTAATCAGGTTCATTTCTAGCATAGTCTCCATAGACAGTATTGGCTCATAGCCAAGACTCTTGACTACACTGGCTTGTATCCTCTGTGTTTGTCCTTTACGGGCTACATACAGGGTTGCTTTGCCCCCAGTGGATTGTTCACATCCATTAGCCGAGATCATAACTGGCTTTGCTCGAATATCAAGAAAGTTTAAGTCCAGATCTCCGGTCACATTCTTGTAGACAACCAAATTAAATAGGTTGCATTCGGCCCCAGTGTCCAACAAGAAAGCCACTTCACGGCCTGTGATAACCTCAGCATCCTTTGGCACGTCGAGGATCACCATCTCACAGCCATCATGGCCCACAACATCCGCAGTACTCCAACCGCTCCTGAACAGTACACAACTTACTTTTGGCTGGGCACTTGACTACAAAATGATTCTTCCTTTTACAATATGCACAGGTCTGTCCCATTGCTGGACAGTTGCGTCTTTCGTGATTCTTTCTACAGAATGTACAATCTCTGATTCTGTTATCGTTCACAACCCGACCGTCATCAGAATGCTCTTTCCCTTTCAGTTGGACAGCGTTTAACTCAGCTTCAGTAGTCATAACTTTAATTTGATCAGCTGGGCGCTCTGCGGCACGAGCAATATCCAAAGCTTTCTCTAAGGTTAACTTCTTCTCTTTAAGCAGATTTTCACGTACCTCAGCCATTCCTGGTACCAGTTACTAGACGATCACAGAGAAGCTGATCCGGTATCAGTGATTCAAAATCACAGTTCCCCGGCTTAATTCTGTCATATATATATTGATCAGTTGTCAGATTCCCGTTGATCTCGAGTAAAGAACAGAAAACACTCTTTTAGACGGGCACAATCTTCTTCTCATCGCCTTCCGAGGCCCAAGTGAAAGTACGAAACGCATCTTGTTTGCTTCTTTCCGATTACCGCCAACAGTGTCGCTACTTGGCGTAATTCTTTTTGGAAGCCGTTGAGCCATCGTTGAGCTAGAGAAATTGAAAATTTGAAGGGGAGGAATTTGAAAATTTGGCATTAAATTAGCGGATGTCGAGGGTCGCTGCTTGTTGCTTGTTTCTGTCATAAATCTGGTGACTTCTCTCACAAAATTTCGGTGCTCTTGGCGTCTGGGTTCGGTGAACCTCTGACAACATGCAACGATAATTAAACAGGCACTCACATACCAAAACATCAATTGTATTAAGCCAAGAACAGAACTACTTGATAGGCAAACATGGCCGCCAACACAAGGAATGGTCACGTAAACACCAATCGGCGGGAAAGCTAAATACTTCATGTAAGCGCACTCGTTACATGTGCCACATAATAGCGGAGCTCTGCGGGCCGAAGGCCCGCGCGGAGCGCCATACACATAGAACCGATGCGCGTCATTTTTCATGGTCATGGCCAGCGGAATGTTTCGCGGGCGGCATCTGTCATGTCTGTCTGTCCGGTGTCCGAACGAACGTTTTTCGCGCGGCTGCACAGCCGAATGTCACGTCAGCTGTACGCTCAACACTCTTGTTGAGTCAGTGGTTAACCGTTGAGTTTAGCCGAGAAAACCATTTGCAAAATTGTTTTTCCCGGCATTTATCCGCGGTTTGCTATTCAAGACAGGTTTCACATTTCTTATACAGTGGTCAAGACCGCATTTGAGGCTGCGTAACTCTGCAAGTCAAGCGTTTTGGAGGAATATAGAGCTAAGTGCTTAAGCTTATTTTTAAACCTGATTTCGTCTTAACTTGAAGCTAGTATCATTACTTTACTGTTCTATATTGTGCAATTTTGGCTTGCATTTAAAAAGGTTTTAATTTTGAATAATTATATTAGGTTATATAAAACGTGCTTAAATTCAGTTGTCAATTCATGATTTCTTTCATCGAAGACAATCAGCTCGGCCTCGATGAATGGTATGTTTTGCTTTTAAACATAAACTAATGGAGATTTGAACAAATTTTTTCGAAAGAATATTGTGTTGTCCATTTTTATGTGTTTGTTCATTCATTACATAGGTTGAAAAGCGATTTTATGTAAACAAAACAAGACTTTGACTTTATAGTACCGTTCTATCTTCACTCGCATCGCCTTATGCAAATATGTTTGTATTTTTTGTAATTTTGATTTTCAAATCAGTTTCTCGGGCAATTTTTGACAAGCAACAAGTGTATTTTATTCGGAAAGTAGTCGTATTAGTTATTCTAGACGGAGAAAAAGTTGTTTTTGTGAACGTTTGTAGTCTAAAATGTACTGTGCAGACGGTCGCGTAATACTGTTTTTGAGAATTGCTAAAATTGAAAAATAGCCTTCGTCAATCTTAATTCTAATGCTTCCGACCTTTCACCTTAGCAAAGCTTGTTCACAGAGCGACGCTGTTAGGCGAAGCCTAATTTAAACATAAATTAATGGAGATTTGAATAAATATCAAATTAGTTTCTCGGGCAATTTCTGACAAGCAACAAGTGTATTTTATTCGGAAAATAATCGTTCTAGTTATTCTAGACGGAGAAAAAGTTATTTTTGTGAACTTTTGTACGGTCTGAATGCACTGTGCAGACGGTCGCGTGATAAGCTTACTGTTTTAGAGAATTGCTAAAATTGAAAAATAGCCTTCGTCAATCTTAATTCTTAATTCTTAATTCTTAAATCTTAATTCTTAATTCGACCTTTCACCTTAGCAAAGCTTGTTCACAGAGCGACGCTGTTAGGCTAAGCCTATCTATATATATTATACTGACTGGCTTCGACGAAGTGAGCATGGCTTTTCGGCTGCTGTCGATAGTTTTGGGATTTTTAAGTTCTGAGGAAAATACAATCTACTGAAAAATGCTATACTAAAGTTAACAGGTACAGTGGATAAAACGTCCGACACGTTTTTCAGTGGCAGAGAACAAGTAGAAATAAACAGCTTGCATCTCTGAACCACTCGCTTACCTACCAATTTACACGTGGGCACTGGTGTCATTTAAATAACGGCTTACTTGCTGAACTGTTGGTTGCTTAGACCTCTGCTTATTGTGTTGGAGACGGTTCCAAATAGAATGGCAAAAAGCTAGATATTGTAAAACAGTACTGAACAAAAATATTAAAGTCATTGTTTGTTGTACTAAGAATCCTAAATATGTATTACCCATATTAGTATTCTTTATAATAGAGATAACGTGTGAACTTTATAGATTACAGTGGTCATTTTAAAATCATTCACATTAAAAATTCAGCGATAATTATCTTGTTTGCACATTCAACCCCACTTTCCCTCGGGACTAAAATCAAATCCCTCTCCGGGCTTTTCTGAATGACCATGGATTACCAGGTACAAAGGTTCGTGCAAGCGATCAATTTGACGTCTGCGATAGGCTCATGTGCTTATGAATTATTAGTGAGTTCATAAAATTATGACATAAACATACTTAATTTGTTGTTTCATAAATTTAAAAAATATATGCGTTTTGATTAGTGTAATCGTCTTCTTTCTGTAGGTTCGTCGAAAAAGCGTACCATCCCATCTTCAACTCGCCATGGGAGACCACCTTGGCTTTGCTTGTGTAACGTTAAACGACACACAACTTCAGTTAAATGAAACTGAAGTTCAGTTAAATGAAACACAAACTCAGTTAAGTGAAACCCAGGATCAATTAAGTAACACTCAAGAGACTACAAAAAACTTGAAACAGAAAGTGGCGGTACTCCAGAGGCATTTAGAACTGAAAGGAAAAACCTTCCAGGATCAGTTTAGTAACACTCAAGAGAAAACAACGAACTTGGAAGAGAAAGTGGCAGAACTCCAGAGGAATTTAGAAGGAAAAACGAAACCTTCAACCCAGGGTCACTTAAGTATCACTCAACAGATAACAAAGAACTTGGAAGGGAAAGTGGAGGCACTCCAGATGCAGTTAGAACTGAAAGACAAAACGGAACGTTCAACCCAGGATCAGTTAAGTAACACTCATAAGACAACAAAAAACTTGGAAGAGAAAGTAGAGGCACTCCAAAGACAATTGGAACTGAAAGGAACAGCGGAACGTTCAACCCAGGATCAGTTAACTAACACTCAGAAGACAACAACAAACTTGGAAGGGAAAGTAGAGGCACTCCAAAGAAAATTGGAACTGAAAGAAAAAACGGAACGTTCAACCCAGAATCAGTTAAGTAACACTCATAAGACAACAAAAAACTTGGAAGGGAAAGTGGAGGCACTCCAGATGCAGTTAGAACTGAAAGACAAAACGGAACGTTCAACCCAGGATCAGTTAAGTAACACTCATAAGACAACAAAAAACTTGGAAGGGAAAGTGGAGGCACTCCAGATGCAGTTAGAACTGAAAGACAAAACGGAACGTTCAACCCAGGATCAGTTAAGTAACACTCATAAGACAACAAAAAACTTGGAAGAGAAAGTAGAGGCACTCCAAAGACAATTGGAACTGAAAGGAACAGCGGAACGTTCAACCCAGGATCAGTTAAGTAACACTCAGAAGACAACAACAAACTTGGAAGGGAAAGTAGAGGCACTCCAAAGAAAATTGGAACTGAAAGACAAAACGGAACGTTCAACCCAGGATCAGTTAAGTAACACTCAGAAGACAACAACAAACTTGGAAGGGAAAGTAGAGGCACTCCAAAGAAAATTGGAACTGAAAGAAAAAACGGAACGTTCAACCCAGGATCAGTTAAGTAACACTCAGAAGACAACAACAAACTTGGAAGGGAAAGTAGAGGCACTCCAAAGAAAATTGGAACTGAAAGAAAAAACGGAACCTTCAACCCAGGATCAGTTAAGTAACACTGAAAAGAAAACAAGAAACGTGGAAGAGAAAGTGGCGGCACTCCAGAGGCAGTTAGAACTGAAAGAAAAAACGGAACGTTCAACTCAGGATCAGTTAAGTAACACTCTGAAGACAACAAAAAACTTCGAAGAGAAAGTAGAGGCACTCCAAAGTCAATTGGAACTGAAAGGAAAAGCGGAACGTTCAACCCAGGAACAGTTAAGTAAAACTCAGGAGACAGCAAACAATTTGAAAGATAAAGTTGCGGCACTCCAGAGGCAGTTGGAACTGAAAGAAAAAAACGAACGTTCAACTCAGGATCAGTTAAGTAACACTCAAGAGACAACAAAGAACTTGGAAGAGAAAGTGGCGTCACTGCGAAGGCAGTTAGAAAGAAAAACGAAATGTTCAACCCAGGATCAGTTACGTAACACTCAGGAGGCATCAAGAAACGTGGAAGGGAAAGTGGCGGCACTCCAGAGGCAGTTACAAGGAAAAACGGAACGTTCAACCCAGGATGAGTTAAGTAAAACACAGGATACAACAAAAAACTTGGAAGAGAAAGTGGCGGCACTCCAGAGGCAGTTGAAACTGAAAGAAAAAACGGAACGTTCAGCCCAGGATCAGTTAAGTGAAACTCAGGAGACTACAAAATACTTGGAAGAGAAAGTGGCGGCACTCCAGAGGCAATTGGAACTGAAAGAAAAAACGGAACGTTCAGCCCAGGATCAGTTAAGTGAAACTCAGGAGACTACAAAACACTTGGAAGAGAAAGTGGCGGCACTCCAGAGGCAATTGGAACTGAAACAAAAAACGGAACGTTCAACCCAGGATCAGTTAAGTAACACTCACAAGACAACAAAAAGCTTGGAACAGAAAGTGGTGGCACTCCAAAGACAATTGGAACTGAGAGAAAAAAAGGAACGTTCAACTCAGGATCAGTTAAGTAACACTCTGAAGACGACAAGAAACGTGGAAGGGCAAGTAGAGGCACTTCAGAGGCAGCTTAAAGGAAAAACGGAACGTTCAACCCAGGATCAGTTAAGTAAAACTCAGGAGACTACAAAGCACTTGGAAGAGAAAATGGCGGCACTCCAAAGACAATTGGAACTGAGAGAAGAAACGGAACGTTCAACCCAGGATCAGTTAAGTAACACTCAGAAGACAACAACAAACTTGGAAGAGAAAGTAGAGGCACTCCAAAGACAATTGGAACTGAAAGGAACAGCGGAACGTTCAACCCAGGATCAGTTAAGTAACACTCAGAAGACAACAACAAACTTGGAAGGGAAAGTAGAGGCACTCCAAAGAAAATTGGAGCTGAAAGAAAAAACGGAACGTTCAACCCAGGATCAGTTAAGTAACACTCAAGAGACAACAAGAAACTTACAACAAAAAGTGGTGGCACTCCAGAGGCAGTTGGAACTGAAAGAAAAAAAGGAAAGTTCAACCCAGGATCAGTTAAGCAACACTCAGGAGACATCAAGAAACGTGGAAGGGAAAGTGGCGGCACTCCAGAGGCAGTTAGAAGGAAAAACGGAACGTTCAACCCAGGATCAGTTACGTAAAACTCAGGAGACAACAAAAAGCTTGGAAGAGAAAGTGGCGGCACTCCAGAGGCAGTTGGAACTGAAAGAAAAAAAGGAACGTTCAACTGAGGATCAGTTAAGTAAACCTCGGGAGACTACAAAGCACTTGGAAGAGAAAATGGCGGCACTCCAAAGACAATTGGAACTGAGAGAAGAAACGGAACGTTCAACCCAGGATCAGTTAAGTAACACTCAGAAGATAACAACAAACTTGGAAGAGAAAGTAGATGCACTCCAAAGACAATTGGAACTGAAAGGAACAGCGGAACGTTCAACCCAGGATCAGTTAAGTAACACTCAGAAGACAACAACAAACTTGGAAGGGAAAGTAGAGGCACTCCAAAGAAAATTGGAGCTGAAAGAAAAAACGGAACGTTCAACCCAGGATCAGTTAAGTAACACTCAAGAGACAACAAGAAACTTACAACAAAAAGTGGTGGCACTCCAGAGGCAGTTAGAACTGAAAGAAAAAAAGGAAAGTTCAACCCAGGATCAGTTAAGCAAAACTCAGGAGACATCAAGAAACGTGGAAGGGAAAGTGGCGGCACTCCAGAGGCAGTTAGAAGGAAAAACGGAACGTTCAACCCAGGATCAGTTACGTAAAACTCAGGAGACAACAAAAAGCTTGGAAGAGAAAGTGGCGGCACTCCAGAGGCAGTTGGAACTGAAAGAAAAAAAGGAACGTTCAACTGAGGATCAGTTAAATAACATTCAAGAGACAACAAGGAACTTGGAACGGAAAGTGGCGGCACTCCAGAAGCAGTTAGAACTAAAAGGTGAAACGGAACGTTTAGACCATGATAAGTTAGGTAACACTCAAGAGACAACAGGAAACGTGCAAGAAAAAGTGGTGGCACTCCAGAGGCAGTTAGAACTGAAAGAAATAAAGGAACGTTCAACTCAGGATCAGTTAAGTAACACTCAAGAGAAAACAAAAAACATGGAAAAGAAAGTGGCGGCACTCCAGGGGCAGTTAGAAGGAAAAACGGAACGTTCAACCCAGGATCAGTTAAGTAAAACTCAGGAGACAACACAAAGCTTGGAAGAGAAAGTGGCGGCACTCCAGAGGCAGTTGGAACTGAAAGAAAAAAAGGAACGTTCAACTGAGGATCAGTTAAATAACACTCACAAAACAACAAAAAGCTTGGAACAGAAAGTGGTGGCACTCCAAAGACAATTGGAACTGAGAGAAAAAAAGGAACGTTCAACTCAGGATCAGTTAAGTAACACTCTGAAGACGACAAGAAACGTGGAAGGGCAAGTAGAGGCACTTCAGAGGCAGCTTAAAGGAAAAACGGAACGTTCAACCCAGGATCAGTTAAGTAAAACTCAGGAGACTACAAAGCACTTGGAAGAGAAAATGGCGGCACTCCAAAGACAATTGGAACTGAGAGAAGAAACGGAACGTTCAACCCAGGATCAGTTAAGTAACACTCAGAAGACAACAACAAACTTGGAAGAGAAGGTAGAGGCACTCCAAAGACAATTGGAACTGAAAGGAACAGCGGAACGTTCAACCCAGGGTCAGTTAAGTAACACTCAGAAGACAACAACAAACTTGGAAGGGAAAGTAGAGGCACTCCAAAGAAAATTGGAACTGAAAGAAAAAACGGAACGTTCAACCCAGGATCAGTTAAGTAACACTCAAGAGACAACAAGAAACTTACAACAAAAAGTGGTGGCACTCCAGAGGCAGTTAGAACTGAAAGAAAAAAAGGAAAGTTCAACCCAGGATCAGTTAAGCAACACTCAGGAGACATCAAGAAACGTGGAAGGGAAAGTGGCCGCACTCCAGAGGCAGTTAGAAGGAAAAACGGAACGTTCATCCCAGGATCAGTTAAGTAAAACTCAGGAGACAACAAAAAGCTTGGAAGAGAAAGTGGCGGCACTCCAGAGGCAGTTGGAACTGAAAGAAAAAAAGGAACGTTCAATTGAGGATCAGTTAAATAACATTCAAGAGACAACAAGGAACTTGGAAGAGAAAGTGGCGGCACTCCAGAAGCAGTTAGAACTAAAACGTAAAACGGAACGTTTAGACCATGATAAGTTAGGTAACACTCAAGAGACAACAGGAAACGTGCAAGAAAAAGTGGTGGCACTCCAGAGGCAGTTAGAACTGAAAGAAATAAAGGAACGTTCAACTCAGGATCAGTTAAGTAACACTCAAGAGAAAACAAAAAACATGGAAAAGAAAGTGGCGGCACTTCAGATGCAGTTAGAAGGAGAATCTGAATTTTCAACCCAGGACCAGTTATGTAACACTCAGGAGACAGCAAGAAACGTGGAAGGGAACGTGGCGGCACTTCAGAGGCAGTTAGAAGGAAAAACGGAACGTTCAACCCAGGATCAGTTAAGTAACACTCAGGAGACAAGACGAAACGTGGCAAAAGTGGCGGCACTCCAGATGCAGTTAGAAGGAGAATCGGAACTTTCAACCCAGGATCAGTTATGTAACACTCGGGAGACAGCAAGAAACGTGAAAGGGAACGTGGCGGCACTTCAGAGGCAGTTAGAAGGAAAAACGGAACGTTCAACCCAGGATCAGTTAAGTAACACTCAGGAGACAAGACGAAACGTGGCACGGAAAGTGGCGGCACTCCAGATGCAGTTAGAAGGAGAATCTGAATTTTCAACCCAGGATCAGTTATGTAACACTCAGGAGACAGCAAGAAACGTGGAAGGGAACGTGGCGGCACTTCAGAGGCAGTTAGAAGGAAAAACGGAACGTTCAACCCAGGATCAGTTAAGTAACACTCAGGAGACAAGACGAAACGTGGCAAAAGTGGCGGCACTCCAGATGCAGTTAGAAGGAGAATCGGAACTTTCAACCCAGGATCAGTTATGTAACACTCGGGAGACAGCAAGAAACGTGGAAGGGAACGTGGCGGCACTTCAGAGGCAGTTAGAAGGAAAAATGGAACGTTCAACCCAGGATCAGTTAAGTAACACTCAGGAGACAAGAAGAAACGTGGCACGGAAAGTGGCGGCACTCCAGAGGCAGTTAGAAGGAAAAACGGAACGTTCAACCCAGGATCAGTTAAGTACAACTCAGGAGACAACAAAAAGTTGTAAGAGAAAGTGGCGGCACTCTACGGGCGGTTTGAAGTGAAAGAAATAACGGAGCGTTTACCCCAGGAACAGTTAACTATCACTCAAGAGACAACAAGAAGCTTGGAAGTGAAAGTGGAGGCACTCTAGAGGCAGTTAGAACTGAAAGAAAAAACGGAACGTTTAACCCAGGATCAGTTACGTGACACTCAGAGACAACTAGAAATTAAACTTGCAAGAGAAAGTGGTGGCACTCCGGAGGCAGTTAGAACTGAAAGGAAAAAAGGATCGTTCAACTCAGGATCAGTTAAGTAACACTCAAGAGACAACAAGGAACTTGGAGAGGAAGGTGGCGTCACTCCGGAGGCAGGTAGAAGGAAAAACGGAACATTCAACCCAGGATCAGTTAGCTAAAACTCAGGAGACAGCAGAGAACTTGGAAGGGAAACTGGCGGCACTCCAGAGGCAGTTGAAACTGAAAGAAGTAGCAGAACGTTCAACCCAGGATCAGATCCAAGTTTGCTATGGGAAATGGTGAAAATGAAAGTTAGGGAGGGATCTATAAATTGTGGAGCGTCTAAAAAAGGAAATTGGATAAAGAACAAGAGGAAATTGAACATTCTATTGCAACTCTTGAAAACGTCTTACAAATGTTTATGCCGACAACTCTCGAATGCAAAAATATGGTCGGAACTGGAAACAAAAAAAACACCAATTAGACACTGGAAAACTTGAACCACTTACAGACTTCACTAAAGTTAGTTAAATCTCTGTAAAATGTCTACATTTCCTTTGTAAATTACGAACTCTGTAAAGATCGCATAAACTATGTATGTAATCTTGATGTTTTTCTTGTAAATTTTGTGTAAAATTTACAGAGATTATATGTTACAAACAACAAATCTCTGTAAAATCTTTTTTACTTTTTAATTATCGGGCACTTAAGTGAGCACTGGCTCTCTGTGTAAATGCATATTTCGTTGCTTAAGAAGCACTCGACCCTCAATCCACTGCTTTACATACATGTACCCATAACTCCCTGCTTTGCTTATGTTTCAAAATGGTGTCTAACGGGTGCCAAGTGTGTGACATAGCTCAAGTCTCGTTATACAGTACAATCAAATTTCAACAAAGTTACATGAAGGTGTTCATTAAGATATATTCCAATCTGTTAAATCTTGATATAAGCTATATATTTCCTCTAAAAGTGGTATGCCCAAAGAAACCAATCAAAGACAATCTAAATAAATCTCTATAATTTAATCAAAATGTATAAAAATTTTGATTAATAAAACCTAAATGCTGTTAAATAAAATCTGAAGTACAGCACACATAATGGTCCGATACAGGTTGTACATGCGAAATAATTCTATAAAAAAATTAAATAAGACATTAAATTCATCATTTGTACTTTCATGAAAATAGCACTACAATACTGTATAGCATTTTTTAACTAAATTCTCACTTAATATTTACTTATCTGGGTTGGATTATAAATAAATAAACACGTGTACATGTAATAAACTGTAACATTAATGTTTGCCTTGGCCTAACATGTATTATAAACTTCCTTTCAATAATATTTCCATATGTGGATTGTATTTGACATATAAATTTTCTATGTAATCTTTTATACTTTATGACTAAAGCTTCTTTGGAATATGTTTGACGTTTTTGGAAAAGTCATGCCCAATTTGGTCAGCTCCTTTATGGAATTAATTATTTTACATCACTAAGTTTCTTGGCCTTCAGAAAAAACAATGCAGTAATTGATGCATAGAATGCTGAAACTGAAAGGAAACAAAATAATGCATGCCAGTCAGAATGTACTCTTTTATAATTTAAACAATGAGTCTGAGAACTCTGCCATCAAACCAACTAGTCTCACACTAGCTTTTCAACATTTTGGAAAATGTGGCCATGTCCTACACTGTACACACTGTAGGTCGAAAACTGAAGGTTTTGTGATATACATGTACAAGAGCAGGGCTTTGCTCTAGCAGTGCCTGGTGTTTCCTGGTAACTTACTTTTGCCCTGAGGCAACTAGAAAATCTAAGTTTTTGCATAAAACCCAATGCTGGGCACCCTGGTTTTACACAGGTTCAGAGCTTTCGGTTTCCTGCAATCTTTCTCAGACCAGACCTGAAGAGCCACCGCTCTTGTTTCACAACCTGCCTTTTCTTCTACTCAATGTTGTCATCCCTGCCTAGTAACGGGTAACCTTGCAATACAATAAATCAGCTTTTTCAACAAATGCATCGAAATGATGTTGAATTCCCTGTATCTAATCACCACAAACATCAATCCCATTATAAATGTGTCAACTTACTAGATTCTAATCGTATTCCTGAAACTTTCACCTCTCATCTTTGTACAAATTAAAATTTCTGAATTGTTTTCGGGATTTTCCGAGGTTAAAATATTTAAAAAATCGACGTTTCGGCCAGTTTCACTGGCCTTCTTCAGGTCCTTTTAAAAATGTATCAATATGGCGGAACGTTGTTTAGCTTGGTCTAGCTTGGCTTGTTTAGCTTGGTTTAGCTTGGTCTAAACAACGTTCCGCGATATTGATACATTTTTAAAAGGACCTGAAGAAGGCCAGTGAAACTGGCCGAAACGTCGATTTTTTAAAGATTTTAACCTCGGAAAATCCCGAAAACAATTCAGAAATTTTAATTTGTTACTATATTCTGTTTCAACAGCATCAGGTTGTTTGTTATTCTTGGTTCTGTCCTGAGTCTATAAATTATGAACCAAAAAAATAACATTTTTGACTGACAGTATACATGTAGGGTAAGTGTTTTTACAAGGAATTAATCTATGTACAGGGAGCCATATTGGTTACCTTTAAGTTAAGAAAACAGAGCATCACTAAAATAATAAAACAAAGGCCAGAGGAATTCTGCAAAAACTCTAAATATGCTGTTACTCCTCCAGTTGGAATGCCGTTATCACAAATACCTGTACATACATGTATAAGACTCTGCATGTTGTCTGGTAATGTGGTAGTACTCATTTACTCCTAATGTGCAAAGAGGCACTCCAGGGGTAAAGTGAACACTTGAACAACTTGGGAAGTAAAAACTGATTGACCCAGGACTTTAAATATCAGCAAGTCAGTGACAAAAAGTTTCCAGTCTTAACTGATGATGATCCACAAGTGAGTGCAAATGCTCAAGCTCTCAAAAAGTCCCAGTGACTCAAATCCCATTTCCCAGGGCAAAAACAGGCCAACCCAAGTTCCCATTTTACCCCTTCAGGACCCTCGCAATCTCTTATGTGTGTGTTTTTACGTTTGAGTAGATGTCGGACTGTTGCACCCCCTGTTTACTCAAAATAAAGAGTTGTTTCAACTCACTTTATTGGGTTAAGAATTAACTAATATTTTGAATTTGAGTAAGAAGCACTGACTCACTGCAGTGAGTAAATTTTTAATCGTATGTTTGAGTAAAAGTGACTTTCACTTGATTTTCTCAAACTAAGGAGTTGTGTTAATTCACTACGTTGAATTAAATATTTAGGTTAAATTTTAAGTAAACTAACTCAAAATATCGAGTAAAATGCCTACAGTTTTACTCTTTTGCGTCAATTTACAGAGATTTTATAATGCCCCGCTTGCGTCAATTTACAGAGATTTTATGATGCCCCATTTGCGTCAATTTACAGAGATTTTGTAATGCCCCGTTTGCGTCAATTTAAAGAGATTTTATGATGCCCCGTTTGCGTCAATTTACAGAGATTTTATAGTGTCCCGTTTGCGTCAATTTACAGAGATTTATTGATGCCCCTTTTGCGTCAATTTACAGAGATTTTATAGTGCCCCGTTTGTGTCAATTTACAGAGATTTTATGATGCCTGTTAGGTAGGTAAATTTTATTTATATTACGCGTTGTCAATCCATAATACATGCTCTTCCGTCTAGCCTTAAACAACAATAGATTAATTACTTAACTAAATTAAATTATCTAACTAAATTCATTATCTATACGGGATTATACTAAAAACTATCAAAAATGTATCCTTTATAAACTATCATTAAATTAGATAGAAAGTAAATGCATGATTTAATTAAAAGAGCTGAGAGTAGGCTACATCTTAGCGCTCAAAGACAAGCTGTTCCAGAGAACAGAACCGCGATATTGAAAACTTCGTTTGCCTGCTTCAGTACCCGGTCTAGAAACGAAAAAGTTGTATTTTGAATTTCTTAGATTATGTGAGTGCACACTGGATGTAACTTTAAAAATTCTATTTAGACGATTGGGAGAAAGATTATGTTTGTTTGTGTCAATTTACAGAGATTTTATAATTCCCCGTTTGTCAGTAGATGTTCCGCTTGGGGACCACATTAATTTACAGAGATTTGGTAACTGAATTAACATTAAAATTACGCAGTGCCATTTACAGACATTTTATATTAGAAGTCTAGGCATTATAAAATCTTTGTAAACAGCAGATTTACAAACATTGTTGGCAGATTTTGTAAAGTCTGTAAATTGTAAGTCTTTCCTCTCATTACAGCTCCTAGAATTTATAAACATTTCACAAACATTTTATAAAGAACAAGACAACAACTATATGAAATGTCTGTCAAAAGAATTTACAGAGATTTTGTTTTTAACAGATGAAAGTACCAAGTCTGTAAATTCAAGATTTATAGACATTTTATGAAGTCTGTAAATGGTCCAAATTTTCCAGTGAGAGTGAATAATTGAATACAAAACTAAAGGTGCGATTCTGAGATTAAAATCCCGATGGTACAAGGAAGGCGAGAAAAACACTAAATACTTTCTGAAACTAGAAAAGGAGCATTGTAAACAAGGAACGATAGCCCAACTTAAAATCAATTAAAGTGTTTTTGTTAACACAGACAAGGAGATTTTGAATGAATGTGAATCTTTTTCCAAACTTTATATAGCTCTAAAATAGATACCAAAGACGACAGATGTTTTTTTTCCACCACAGCAAAACCAAAAGTTTCTCAACAAAGACGAGCAACTTCTTTGCGAAGGCTTGCTAAGTACAAAGGAATGTTTGGAAGCATTAAAAACTGTGGCTTCTTAAAAAGACGCCAGGAACTGTTGGCCTCCCTTGCGCATACTATAAAGTCTTTTTAATTGACCTGTTGAAAATTTTAATTAACGCCCTAAATTACTCGTATGAAAAAGGAAAGCTCTGCATATCACAAAGACGCGGAATTGTTAAACTTATACCAAAAAGAGACGCTGAACTCAATTTAATTAAAAACTGGCGACCAATAACACTATTGAATTGCGATTACAAAGTCGCATGAAAGCTTCTCTTCCAAAATTTATTCATAAAACCCTGAAGTATTTTAGTTTTGGCTCATCATTCCTAAACTGGATAAAGTTTTTTACTGTGACATTGAAAGCTGTATTCTTAACAGTGGATGGGCGAGCAATTTTTTTTTTAATTAAGCCGAGGAGTTAGGCAGGGTTGCCCATTGTCGCCCTACCTATTCATCCTTTGGTAGAAATAATTGCTGAAACATTCCGACAAAAAATAGAGGCATCGCTATTAATGGAAATGAAATTAAGTTGAGTCAATATGCAGATGACACAACACTTATCTTAGATGGTTCAGAAGAATCGCTTCAAGAATCTATTAGTTTATTAGAAAGTTTCGGCAATGTATCAGGCCTCAGACGGAGGCTCTGTGGATTCGGCTCTAAAGCTGACAGCGACATTAAACGTCTTCCTGAAAAATGCTTTAAGTGGCCGAAGAAAAAAGTCAAAACTCTTGGTGTGTGGCTGTCAACAGATCCGGATATAACAATCTCTCAGAGCTACAAAGATAGATTGGAAAAATTAAAGACGATTCTAGGATGCTGGAAATTTCGTAGATTTAGTTTGATAAGGAAAATACGGTTTTGAAAAGCCTTTTAACGTCACAAATGGTGTACATATTCTCTCCTTTGCAATCAAATCATGAAGTAATATAATGATAAACGATTACTCAGAAGGAGTACTAAAACTGGTTGATATAGTCTCTTTTAATAAATCTCTTAAATCTGCTTGGATTAAAAAGTACCTTGACCCTGAAAACTGTGGCATCTGGAAAATATTTTTTGACTTGGAATTTCACGAATATGGAGACAAAGTGATACTAATGGGAAATCTAAGTAAAAAGGGTATTTAACAACTATTCATCTCAGTGTAGGTGGGTAGTGGTGAATAGTTGTTTTAGTATATATTGAAACAGTGAGATAATATAACGAACAATTTTCGCGCGCAAATTGCTGGGAGGTGAATAGCACTTGCTATTCCGAGTTTCAGTAGCCAATCAGAGCGCGCCAACAATGCTATCCACTGTTTCAGTATATACTAATTACAGATATATCGAGGTAACAGACCCTTTTGAAAAAGAAGTCCTTGAAGTCCGGTCAGAAGCTTTCTTTGAGGAAAGCATTGGATCTCATGAACACTTTCTTTCATTATCTCTATGGCATAACGCACTCGTAAGGATTGAAAATAAACCTATCTTTTATAAAGTTTGGTTTTGAAAGATATAACCAAAATCAAACACTTAATAGACGATTCCTCTAACTTTGTTTCTCTTACTGCTTTCCAAAACAAGTATGATTTCCGAGTTCGGCCTTTAACCTTTCTCGGAATAATGTTGGCAATTAAACCTTACAATCCTACCAAACTAATCATGAAAGTTTCTAGCTTCTCGAAATTTCTAGAAAGTTCAAAACTGTCCAGACTCGTGCATGTACTATATCAAAGTTAGTGTCTAACAAAAGTGAACAACCTGGAATATGTCAGGAGAAATGGTACAACGAAATCAACCTTGCGCCAGATCAAAATGTTAATTGGAAAACGGCTTACCAGTTATCCTTTCAATGCACCAAGAGCTCAAAACTAATAGTTTTTAATTTCAAATTTTTACATCGACGTATATCAACCAATAGTTTTTTGCAAAAAATAGGAATCATAGACGATGATAAATGCACTTTCTGTCAAAATAAAACGGAAAAACTGTTGCATTTATTTTGGGCGGAATGTGAATAAACGCAATTTTTTTGGAGCAGTATTTTTACATGGCTACAGTCTTGCCGAGCAGCTATAAAGGATAAGCCCCGCCTTGGGTCTGAGGCCGGATACTTCTAAATACAAATTACAAATTAATTTTTTTTAAAATGGCTAAATATTTTATCTGGATCTGCAGACAAAAAGAATGCATCCCAGAGCAAGACGATTTCCTAAGATATTTGAAACAAATCAATCAAATGGAGAAGAACAATCCTTTCACTTCAAAGAAATGGGATCCTCTTTTGCCTCACCCTTAATGCGCTGACCCTAGGTTCCGAAAAATAAGGTTTTCTTTTTTTTACTCCAACTCATCTTCTTTCAAAATATATCTGGTCCAAACGTTCGACCCAATAGCACTTCTGCACTACCAACTACTCAAGTACTTGGGTTGCCTGTGCACCAGTTGTTTTTTCTTTTTTTATTAATTAATATATATAGTTTTTTTCGATTGTACACTTTCTTTACTTTAACTACTTCTACTACTACTACTACTACTACTACTACTACTACTACTACTACTAATAATAATAATAATAATAATATTAATGTATATTTGAAATAAAGATTTATATTATTTAAAAAAAAGTTGGAACTGAAAGAACGTTTAACCCAGGATCAGTTAACTAACACTCAAGAAACAATACGAAAACTGGATGAGAAAGTTGAGGTACTTCAGAGGCAGTTAGAAATGAAAGCGATTGCGGGTAAGGAGAATAATAACACGCGGTTTATTTGGAAGATTAGCAAGTTTAATGAAATTTTGAAGTAAGCGAAAACAGAAATAAAGCAAGCAACAGAAAGTGATCCTTTCTGCACAGAAAGTTCTGGCTACAGATTACAAGTGATATTTTATGGCTCCCGGCTGCGTTCCTGGAATCGTTGCCTCTCGGTCACCATCGTTGTAATTGAGGGTAAATATGATGTCATGTTACTCTGGCCTATCAACAACACTGCACGAAAAAATGGATTTACATGGGTGGCAAAACCGTAGTACACATGTAGTAAAGACCACATTTGCACAACTTTGCTCATATTTGCAGCAAATCATGATCAAAACTTGATGTTTGCACTTTATTTGCAAAGGAAGCAAAGCTGGTAAATAGCACATTTTCTTTATGTTTGCTTGGCATAGCAAAGATGAGCAAATATGAGATTTGCATGGGGTAGCAAAGATATAGTAAATTTTCGCGCAGATGCATATTTACACCACATTTGCACACAATTAGCACGTGAACAAAGATGTATGTTTACAATCACTTTACACCCAGTGCAAATTTGGTTCAAACTTAGAGGCCCAAATTTGCTACATATTTGCTCATGATCAATGTGCAAACTTGAGTAAATTCATTTTTTTCGTCCAGTGCAAGAAAGATCAACAGGAAGATCCAGATAAACGTTGTACGCTATTTAAGTCCTAACATGAGTAATCAAGATTTGTTCCTTAGAAGAATCGCGACCCAATGGAGAAGAGAAACCTTCGGGTTGCATACTTCACTTCATATCTCACAAGAACCTAGACAGGACAGGACTTAACCCGATCTCGAACATGACGTATCATGTGACTATCATCATAATGCCACATCTAATCCATAATACAGTGTACCTCATTTCTGGGAATATTATCTTCACCGCACATCTGAGAGCAGGTGCAAGGGAATCGTTGGCAGTTGTTGAAGTATTCCTGGAATAAGAAAAATTCAGAGTCCTTTACCACATTGTCCATGGCAACATAGACTATATACAGGGCCGATGGGTAGGCGTGTTATATAAAGCATCGTGTGGCCTCAAACTTCTAGAAATCCAATTTGAAACATTTCTCGAACTCTGATATAAGCGACCATCTCCCATCTTACGGTGCTGAAGGTGGTCGCGTACGAAAAAGTCATTTACTTCAACATTTCTCAGTTCACCAATCCATTGGCAGCCATCGGTTTTATTAGGACATTTAACTTCAGTTGATAGTCCAGAATTTCTTTTTCACTGGCCCTATCAGGAAATATATCCTATTAAAAAATGGAAAGTTAATTCGCAATTTCAATATAAACCTTGTAATACGGAGTCTGTTAATCTTGTATGTTTAATAAATATCTTCTAGTGCTTCTTACATCGGTGTTGTCTTCTATGCGAACATGTTCCTCGAATGTAGGTGCGAAGTGATTATACATGCATAATAAGTGCGAGGGAAGTATTTACATATTAGGTAGTAGTCTCCTACCTCATGCGATACGTTACAAACCTTATTGCCATAATATAATACCGGGAATTTAAATGCTCTTAAGCTTTGATTTGGTTACCTGATATCGTCATTACTATATCTATAATTTGGCATTAAAAGAAGATATGAAAGAGAGGTGTAGTTTATTCTTGGTTTGCAACCACGTGACAAGGCGGCCATGTTGGTGGTCAATACAATACAATTTTTGTCGCAGAATTTGCATGAAAAGGTGTGACGTCACGTGCAAACCAACAAGAGTTTACCAACCTCAGTTTCAGGGGTTCGTCTATCAATAGGGCATTCTGGCATTCTATAAAAACAAAATACAATAAATACCTTTAGTGACAGGTTATTTTATAGTTATGTGTTGAGTCGATAGTTGAGCTGTAAATAGATAATCAAATATGATGTCACCGTAATTTCGTAGCAGTTGAATACAATGATACGACACAACGTTTGAGTTTAGAAGACATATTTCGGATACTTCATTATCCATCGTCATTTAACTGTATATACAGTTCATAACAAAGAAATGCTAATTATAGATTGTAGAAATAATAGCTGATTACAAATAACTTCACGTGATGAGGATACACATCTGTGGAAATATTACCTAATACTTTGCGGATGCAACGAAATTAGCGGAATACAAATAACGTGATACGGATACACATCTGTGAAAAAAGTCAAGTCGATTCGAGCTTTTGTAGCTTTTTAATTGTATTTTCAGCCGAATACTCTTTTTAAACAAGGGAGAGTTATCTTTATGTCATTGTTTGGTGAGGTCAAACAACTAACGTGTTAAAATGATACTCACTTTTTTTCTCACGTATATACGATTGGATCTTAAGCTATCGATATAGGTGACCAGAAACACATGTAGCCGTATCCGTTCTGGGTTTGTTGACCCTTTGTTAAGAACAGCGGAATGTTCTAGTATGTATCGTAACCGTACAGGAAGTCTTTGAGCGATTAAAATATCACCCTACCTTCAAAGTTCACTTCCGCCGACTTTCTTAGAAGTGCATCCTTTAGTCATCGACATAAAATATAACATAGACCCATATACATACTGGGAACTTTGACAGAATCTTTTCTTTAGCTAAGTCTGCGGAGTAAATTTTAACCTCATTTGGGCTCGTTTTTGTTCGCGGCTATCAGTTTAACTCATTGTCATCCGTGACTTTTTACGTTTTTGAATGATTTTCTGCATACACACGTCCCATAGGATTTCGTGATTCCATATTTAATGTTACCATTGAAAGTGCTGCTGTTCTAAAACACAGAAGGCTCGAGTTTACTGGAAACGTCATTGCGACGTTGTCATTTTGCTTCGTTGGATTGCAATAAAGACTGAAATATGTATTATCTGCGATTTTTGGTAAGTTCGCAGCCATTTTTCATCTTTAGTAGCTGCCTGATTAGTATCATTAAGCTTGAAGGTAGTCCAAAGTCCACTTTCTTAATGAAGCGAGTTAGGTGTTGTACTTCGTTCACGAATTTGGCTCGTTGTTCGTTCAACTGGAAAAATGGCCACCACGAAACGAAGTAGCCTTGGGACTCGACTATGGATGAATTTCTCGACCTATCACGGCATATTTTGGAAGTTGCGACCACTGAAGAACACAACAAGCGCGACATTTCGCATCGGTGGTAGATCGGACTGGCTGTGGACTTAGTATAAATATGAAATATGTGGGGGAAGGAACGAACCCAGTCAAAATTCTCGCTATTTCCCAGCATGCAGTGCGGTCGTGATGTTGAAAATCGAGGCCAGGATGCAGACTAGAACGACAGGCTGAAGCTCGGCCCGGGCAACGAATAAAAGCAAAAAAAATCACTTCTAAGGTAGGACTAGGACTGAATTTTGTTGTGAATGTTGACTTTTGGGTTTGCAACGATGATTTCAATAAAAAAACTGAAAGCAAAAACGTGATTTTTGTTGTTTTTCTATGACTTTAAAAACGGTCATTTTTGTTCTTCAAATTCAAACGCTGATATTCTGCGAAGATCGCTGACTTTTTTGTGTTTATTGGGTGTCTCAATTTGAAGGACTTTCTAGTCAATGCTCACAACTGCAATGTTCGCGCGATTGAGAAAGTTGCAAATTTTATAAAGCAGTGGAGTCTTATTGGTGTTTTAACACCAATTTTGACCGAGACTGACAAGAATGAGTTAAGTGAAAAGGCAGCCATTTTCCAGACAGGATGTCAGAAAGTTGTATTATGCCGTCCTTGAATTACAAGACGTGTCCTCGCAGTTTTTAACCGCTAGCTAACAACGACATGACTATCATGCGCACACTCAAGAATCGAGCAACTATGGGTGTGCGCTGTCTATCATTATACATACCCGTTTCATGAGTACACTGACTGCATCGTCACTATTTCGAAACATAAGTCAAATTGAGCCGTTTCTTTAATCAAACAATCAGCTCACCGAGACACAGACGTTCCGCAAAACTCGAAACTGTAGTGATTAGGGAGATTTAGATTTAAGCACGAGAACAAGATTAAGTATGAGTACGACTTGCAAATTTCAAGCCATTCATGCTCCCAGAACCCAGTAAATAAGGAGACTCCAAGTACAAATTGATGTAATAATTAAATGTTTATCTGGAGCACGCGAACTAGGTTTGAAAAGTCGTATTCGTACTATCAATCTCGTACTCGTAGTCCGATCTCAAGTTTCCTATTAAAGTAACGTTTTCTCGCGAATTTGCCAGACTAATACAGTTAAAGAATAGGTAATTTACGCGGCGGCTTATTTGTTTATCTTTCAGTTTGCGATTCATGAATATCATACTGAGAATTGTAGATCAGGTAATAGCATTACCTTTTCATGGCCTCTTCCAAGCAGAAGCGGCAAAACCGATGGCTGCATTTTGTTTGAACAGGCTCTTTCATCGGACTGCTGCATATTGGGCAAATATCTTCTTCTGCCACCGGAGAAACAAATGTGTAGTCGAAGGCAGACAGCATGTAGGACTCTCAAAGATGGCGGAAATACTTCCTGATCTTCTTCCACCTCTGCCGTGAATTATTCTATTGCCGATAACCGGCCAAATCGTTCAGTTTATGTGAATTGGGTTAAATATTTTCCATCAAAAATGTAAAGATTTGCATTACCTTCTGTTAATTCGTCTATGCCAGTGTTTCCCTGGCAAATTGAAACAAGATTATCACCATACATTATTCATGTGTCATAAAACTGCATCCCCTGAAGGTTTCATCCTGTTTGCTTTACTATATTTCAGTTGATGTGATCAGAAGCAAAGTCTTAAATGTGCTCATTGTACTCACCGATTGACAGAAGTAAAACTTTTGTTGGGAAGCGTTAATTGAAAAACTAGTAGATTAATTTTTTAAAAAAACTCTTTTGATCGAAAGTTTAACGTGTAATGCACTCTCTGTAAATTTCAAGTGGATTGAATCATTTTAAGGGCGCGAAATAAAATTGAAAGTATAGGATCTTTTTCATTTGTCTTCCAAAGTTTCATTGCCGTATTATTTGTTGACAGCTGGTTTATTTCAGGACCTTCTCTTTTGTCTTGTGTGTCTTGTGCTTTGTTTGCTTGAAATCCTGCCATAATTCAAAATAAAATTAACGGCTTTTCTTTGATTGACGTCCACTATAACTCAACTTTAAACTCAACTCGAAACTCACGGTATTTAGGCACTCGCGATCGAATGGATAAAAAGTTTGCCAATACAAGGTATCACTCGAGTAAAATTCTAGAGTAACTACAAAAAAACCTGGGCCGAGTTGTTCGAAGGCCGATTAGCGCTAATCCAGGGTTAATTACCATGACAACTCATATGTTCTGTTGACAGTTAATCCAGGATTAGTGCTAATCAGGGCTTTGAACAACTCGGACCTGGTCCTTTATTTTTGGGTTGCGTTGATACAAATGTTTTTTTTTTTTTTTTGTGGCTTCTAAAAGTGATAGTGAAGTCTTTACGTTTACCTGTCTACAATCACACAGAAAATTTAATAAGTTTTTAATATTAACGCTATTTGAGATAAATCACATATTTTAAATACTTCAAATTTACTACTAATTATAAAATAATGTAAGTTAACAGTAACTTTTTTCTTCAGTATCATTTTTTCCTAAATATTAACTGCGCTCTCCTGGAAAAGAGCCGTGCATTAGATACTGCATCAAATATCAGGTAATCTTCAAACAGTAACCAATGTAGACATTTGTGTTTGCTTGACATTACTGATGTTTTTTTCTTGTTTTTATTTATTTATTTATTTATTTATTTATTTATTTATTCATTTTTATAGACCATTCTTTGATGATTTTTATAGACGATTTTCTTTTCTTGACGATTTTTATAGACGATTCTGGTTTACAATCATTACTTCATTAGCATAATTATGTGCTTAATTCTCTAATCGAGCAACAAACAAAAAAAAACAATTCTGAATATTAAAAGAACATAGCACAATTAAAATTTTTCTCTTGAAATTAAAGCCCGATATACAAGATACACTTTGTGCAATGCAGTTTTAAAAATTCAAAATTTTACAAAGAATGTATGGCTCATTAGCGCTTTTACCACCCAACAATTTTGCAGTTTTTGATAGCTTATAATTATTTCCTTAAAGGCCCACTGTCACCCACAATGCATTGCGAATTTAACGCAGTCGAAAATTCCCGAAAGAGCCAATCACGAGCGAGCTCGTCATTTGAAAACAAAAACAAACGACCGCAAAGCCGACTGGGTGACAGTGGGCCTTTAAACATTACACGAGAAGAGCTAAAAATTGCGTAGATTACTAAGTTTAACCCATTGACCACGGTCCTTCTACCATTTGAAGGGGTGAGTGGAATAAAGCCCTAAGTGAATTCTGATCAACTGCTAGCTTCTCCTTCCAGTTTGTCTTGTATATGCTCATATAACAAAAGGAGAATTTGGCTATAGATCACGAGTCACTTAGGGCCTTATCCCAAACTGGAATAAGGCCTTCAGTGACTCCTGATCTGAAACCAAATTCTCCCTTTGTTACATGAGCACATACAAGACAAACTGGAAGGAGAATCTAGCAGTTGATCACAAGTCACTTAGGGCTTTATTGCACTCACCCCTTCATTTGTTTTCAAAAATCCAGCTATATACATACAGACTTTGTTCTAAACAACTGAATCCAGTAAATCTACTTCTAATTGGAAAAACAATACATCGTCTACAACATAGCTCCTCGTTTGAAGTGTTTCCTGTGGAATAAATTTTGGAAAACCAAATAATGAATTTGGCAGAGCAGTGGAAGGCCTGGTAAACGAATTCTCATCAAAGTGGCGAGTTGCATTTGCAGCAAGTGAACTATGAACATTTTGTCTCTTGTTTGGGTCTGCTTGCTGATCAATAAGGGTAAATGTCACATCAAGCTTGAAAGGCCAGGTCAATATGGCATCATATTTCCCTTGGATGATTTCGGCAAAAACTGATAAATGTGTATGATTTCCTAACCCATCTCCATCTGGGTACACCACCATCTGCATCCGATATCCCCGGGGCCCTGTGCTGAATGGTGGACTGACATATTTCTTTTCCCTACCATTCTTTGCAAGCTCTCTGCGTTGCGCAAATTGATCGAACTTCCAGATGTACTTTGGTGTCATCTGTTGTCTATGATTGTGAACCATGCTACAAGCAAGACTTAAGTGGACTTCCATATCATTTTTCAGATGTCTTGACAAATCTTTCCTTGCAACCTTTAAAAAAGAGAGCATTAACAGAATACAACATTAATTTATTTCCAGTACATTTGAATAAATTAAATACATTGATAATTAAACTAAGTAATTAGTTAATCATTTCAACACAGTGCAAATTTTAATACTTATTATATTGTCTTAACTTCTCATTTTTGTTATGTTCAATAAGTCATTGGAGCAAAAGACAGGGAGACGGACACTTACTTTTTCTTTGCAGCCAACATGAGCATATGTACAGTCCACCTTTGTAAGAGAACAGTGGTCTTTAACATGACTTTTGAGCTAACAGCAATGAGACAAAAGACACAATGTTTAAAATGTGAGTCTTGACATAAAATGTTGACTAACCAGAGCTTTTAACAATAACTTTATTTTAGTGTCAAAAATATAAACAGATATAATCCAGTTATTGAGGACACTATTTACAAAGCCATCAATTATCTAATTAATGGGAGGTGGGGGGGTTGGCAGAGGCTCCGCCCCAAGGTCCAAACCCTTACCCTTTCATATATAAGTATTTGAAAGAAAGGTGATCTTTCATATACCTTCCATATGAAAATGGTACCCATTCTTTTCTATACCTTTGGAATGATGTTCCAAAAGGCCCAAATTTTAAATGCCTAAATTGCAGTTTTCCCTAGCCTTTTCAATACTTCGATCAACAAGTGAAATCCCTAACACTTAATATACCTCCAGCCTAAAAAGGATACTCCTTTCGGGCGAAGCCTCATCGTATAGTCCATTATAGAGACCCCCCCCCCCCCCCCCGACTATAAGTACACTTGAATGAAATCTTTTTTATTGTAAATACTGAAAAATGCTCTTCAAGCCCAAAATGGCTTCGTATTTTCCTCAAATTATAACCAAGGGCGACTATTAATTTGTTCAATCCAAAACAGGCCATTATGCAAGGGGGTGATCAATCAAGGGATGGCTATTATTTGAGGAAATTAAGGTACCATAAATTTTATTTCTTGAAAAAAAGTAAGCCAGGCTAACTCTTTTCCAAGTTGCAATTCATTCATACCCAGGTTGCCACGACTACATGTACATAGATACACTCATCAACAGTTTTGGTGCATTTTGTGGCAGCTTATCACAAAACTGGACCATTATTTTTTTGGTTTCTGTTATTTATACAAAGAAAAACAAATTTTGTTTGGTTTTTAAAATGACATCAAATTACTGTGACAATGCCCCTAAGAGTTAAGGTACAAACAGAAGTCACCAACCCAAAAATTAAACTGAATTATGCATTTACAATGTTATTTGTAAAATTCATTAATAATTCATAAGGGTACTAACAAATAGAAATGAGCCATTCCAATCACATGATTACCCTGTATAGGTCGATACAATCTTGATACAACTCACGAGTGGTTGTATCTAATTTGCATTCCAGATACAACTCACGAGTGTTTGTATCTAATTTACATGTGAATGTGAATTTCACAAGTTGTTTACTACATTCGCATCTGTGTTGTATGTATCGGCACCATACATACACTTGCCTTCAGCTAGGGGTTGTATAGGCCGATACAACACTCCCGCTCATGTACAGCAGTAAACATTACATACAAAGCAGTAAAACTTACTTTCTCCCTAGGAATGTTGTTTTTACCACATTTCTGTGGGCAGCAGCATGGGCATTTCTTACAGAAATCAACATGGGCCTTGACAAATTAAAAATATAATAGTGATGATGATTACATTAAATAATTACCTGCATAATACCCATTAACTTCACAGCCAGAACTATTTTAATTTATTTAATAATTTCTTTCCTAGAAGAAGATTAAATGCATTGTATATGTTGTGGTTCAATTTTATCCTAATGGTTCAAATTTTACTTTCCTTTGTTTAAAACTCATTATCGTACATTACCGTAGCCAAAAACAAAGGAAAATAAAATTTGAACCAAGGATAAAATTGAACCACAACATATACATAAAGCATACATGTATACTGTATAAAGCAATAATAATAATAATAATACATATAAAACAGTTTATTATATACATTGTCATTTGATAGTCCACCTCAAGTTTATATTGACCGACCTGATGGGCTGTCATACACTGCATGCCCTGAAGTTATGGATTGTAAAGTTAACAATGCCCTTTGAAATACATACAGTAATAGTAATGACGTAAAAAGAAACGATTTATAGGCCAACAATGGATAGACGTTGTTAATGTTCAGGTTACAAATTAAAGTAATAGACCTCTTTAGCTTGTAGGTTTTGTTTTCCCAATGTAGATCAGTGATGTTACCCTAGAGAACTGTTTCTTTTAAACTTTGTTTTCTTCACATGCATATGTATGCATAATTTATGAAAAGACAAAGGACAAATTCCTTGAGAACATCACATGACCTACATTGGGAAAACAAAACATACAAGCTAGAGTCAGAGATCTATTATATATTTTAGGCCACCACTTCTAGTGGGGGAAAGAAATACAATTAAAGCAAAAAGGGCTGCAGTACATTAGTGTAGCTGACGAGTGATGTTTTGGGCTCTGAATTTTCTTTTTTGTGTGTGTCACATTAGTGCATGCAAATTTATGCACGCATATTTTAGTTTTACTGGTCTGATTGGTTGATATGTGACTTCGTGATCTTGTTCTTGATTTCACGATGGCGGCAAAATCTTTCCGGAAGTAGAAGGAAGAATTACAGCATCCAAGTTTTTAAGACAATGAAATCGTTCATAGATGGATAGGACTGTTTGATATTGTGTTTGCCGCTTATTGCTGGGGGATTTTGTTCCGCAAGTTTTGTGTTTTATACAACTTAATTGCCATTTGCTTAGTGATCGAGTTTCAAGTGTCAACTACATGTATGTAGTGAATGTTGTACAGTCTTACTTTTTAGACATAATTTTATGTTTGTCCTAAAAACACTCAAAACACTCGGGAAACAATACTGCAAATTTGGGTAGATGCCACAAGTTCAAGCTATGTACATGTACAGCTTCTTGTTTATTTATTAAATACAATAAAAAATACAAGTATATATTATCAACTCAATTAATTTTGTAAATTCAAGTTTTAATTATGTTCTTCATTTTTATGTTGGCCAATTCCATTGGGCAACCAATCCATGTATCTGGGAAATTAAGTTATTTCTACAAAGTACCAACCAGAGGACAAGTTTTATAGGAAACTATTTGTCAAACCCTGTAGGAATACCAATAAACTACTACTTAGTATTTAAACATAATGAAGTACAGGCGGTGGGGGGGGGGGGGGGGGTACTCAACAAAGTTCTATACGGGGATGCCCCGCCCCGAGGTCCAAACCCTTACCCTTTAATATAACAATATAACGTTTTTGACAGAAAAGGTACCCCTTTCATAGACTTTTCAGATTGAAAATGGTACCCCTTTCATATACCTTTCACTGAAAATGGTACCCCTTTTCATATACATGTAGCCTTTATGTGCATCTGTTTGATATATTTTGAAAGGCCCTTTTTATAGTACTTAAATGGCAGTTTTCCCTACCTTTTTTATGCTTCAACTTGTGTTTTCTCTACCCTTTCCTACATGTATTCTTTGTGAAATCCCAACCCTTTCATATACTTCATCTTGTGAAATCCCAACCCTTTCATATACTTCCAGCTTCAAAAGGGAACCCCTTTTGGGCAAACAACCCCGTATAGCCCATTATAGGGAGTACCCCCCCCCTCCCACCCCGGGAGGCGGCGGTATACATTTTTAACTTTACATTTATTCAGTGTTTTGATTTATGTTATGTAACATTAAATCATGCTGTAACACTAAGTTTGCAACTGAGGTCATCAATGAAATACTGTAAAGCTTTATCATAAATAATTATTTTAATTTTGTGTGATTTGATTTTGGCAAGATAAAGGAATTTGAGACACCAAGAGGGTCTGAGTTTTTGAGACACATCATTTTTTACGAAAATTAATATAAAATAACCAAATACTATTTATACAAAAATGACTAGAAGGTTCACCTGTACAGCGCGCAGTTCTCCAATCCATTGACAACCAATTTTTTTGTTGGGACACTTGACTTTTAAGTCCAATATTGTTCTTTCAATGGCCACGTCAGGATATATATCCTACAACATTTGAACATCAACAGACTGTTATGACATTACAGTGAAACTCTGATTCTTTAAAAATGATCTGCCATGGGACTGGTAAATCGGATCATTATATCAGGGTTCATATATTTTACTATAACTGCTAAAGAATATTGCTCGTTATATACCTGGGTCTTCGTTATAAAGATTTTCATTATTTTGGGGGGTTATATCGAAACCAGAAACAGAAGACAATAGTTTATACATTCAGATTTGAGATTTGCTCTAGTTTTGGTTTCATGAATAACTTTCTGAAAAAGCTTTAAAGAAAAATTTATAACGAACACAAACCCTCTCTTGTATTTTTTTAATTTTCTGTAAATCAATAGACTACATGATAAGTACATGTGAATGTGAATATAACAAGTTAAAATGATATAAATAGACCCTTCCATGGTTTTTTCAACATTTTACTAATTTTGAGGTGCTCTTTCCAGCAGTGTCGTTAGATTCTCGCTACACGGCCAATATCAAAAGTTGGAAAAAACCGTGGAAGGGTCTATTAATGAACAAATTAAAATGATATAAAAAATGTACTTACACCTGTTAGTTGCTGATCAAGTGGGTGCCGATCAGTAGGGCATTCTCTAGATCTACAAAGGTAAACAAAATAAACAATTCTTGTTGAGAATATAATAACTAACTTCATGCAACTATGGTAAAAGCTTTGCAAGAACTTATAATCAAAGGTTTGAAAAAGTTGATGGGGTCAAATGCCCTACTCCATTGTTTCACTCAACAGCTCATTTTCACAGGCCATGAATTTTCATGGGCAAAAAAAACATGTCTATGTTCCCTCAACAGTGCTTCTTCCTCAACAAGCTACACCTGAGAACTAGTGTCTACTTTCAGCACGTATACCACTCTTCATCTTTAGTGCATCAGTCCTCGTCATTGCACTGCAAGGCCGCTTTCATTCGCATAAACTCCTGCCGATGGTCGCTGAAATGTCGTACTACACTTTGGGCAAGTTTCTTTCCCCATCCTTCGTTTTCATGTATTGGACATCCTATCCCTTAATTATTGAATGATGGAATATCCACATAGTCTAAGCTGTGATAATGAGCGTAGTTACTAAAAGAAGGAATGGCCTACAATGAGCTACAATGACCTACAATGAGCTACAATGAGATACAACGATCAGCCACAATGACCTACAATGAGCTACAATGAGCTTTAACGATCTACAATGAGCTACAACGGGCCACAACGACCTACAATGAGCTTCAACGACCCACAATGAGCTACAGTGACTTAGAAAAAGCTACAATTAACTAAAATTAGCTACAAGAGGTTTATAATATCACCATCCTTACCGTTATATACCATAGAAAAGTCGGTCCCGCGAGAGGAGAATAATTAGCGACCACCCGTTCACTTCTGAAAATCACCGGAAGTAACAAAAGGCCGTACCTGTACTACGTTATCTTTACGTTATCTTTCCGGACCGGCTCACGTCAACCCGTCCGGCCCCGCTCACGTCACCTTGCGATTCTATTTTCTGTAGGATTGCGTCAGCGGGGCCGTATGGTCATATTATAAATAAGTTTATTCCTGGTTCAAAAATATTATCTTTCAAACATTTCACTTCAACTTTTTTTATCACAAATATTTAAACAAGGATATCGGTAACTATCTTTTGGGAATCATCGGCTAGCATCAGCAATCTGCAAAAGACCCCGTGATTTCTTCTTCAAATCTTGGAAGGATTTTTTTATTCTTTATTTTAATAGCTTCGAAATGAGGTATTATGTACTTATTGACTAAGTGGGAGGGCCGGATGGGAAAATATTTGGCTCGAGGTCATGGCGTACGGACCGAGCGCAGCGAGGTCCGTGCGCCATGACCGAGAGCCAAATATTTTCCCATCCGGCCCGACCTAACTTAGTCAATAAGCATTTTATCATATGACCAAATTGGAGACAAAATTACTTGAAATTTTAACGCGCGAGGCCGTCCGCTTTTGTAGTAGGGCCGTACGCCTTTTTCCGGCCCGCGCGCGCAAAGGTTCGCAGGGCCGTACGGGTCATATGATAAAATTATTTATACACTTTATGTCATGTATAGTACTGCGTTTATACACATAGCTACATGGATTGTCACGCAACGCTTCTCACCTGCCACGAAAGTTAGAATCATGGAAAATCTGCAAAAATTTTAGATCATGCTGGGTTATTCTTGGACACCTTAGGATAATGTTTGGTATTCTTGGAAAGTGTTCCTAACAAAACGAGCATCTTGCCCCTTTGTAAGTTACGTCCCTGAGCGGTGATCGACAAGAACCAAGACCACTTCCGGTTCAAAGATAATGTAAGATGGAATGCTAAAGCCGTGAGTTTGTACAGGTACGGCCTTTTTTACTTCCGGTAATTTTCAGAAGTGATCGGGGAACTTTCTACGGTATATAAAGGTAAGGATGGTGATATTATAAACCCCTTGTAGCTAATTTTAGTTAATTGTAGCTTTTTGTAAGTCATTGTAGCTCATTGTAGGTCATTGTGGCTGATCGTTGTATCTCATTGTGGCTCATTGTATCTCATTGTGGCTCATTGTAGCTCATTGTAGCTCATTGTGGCTCATTGTAGATCATTGTAGGTCATTCCTTCTTTTAGCAACTACGTGATAATGGGCCTCTGCGATATTTTCCTTGGGGATCATTTCGGGATCAGTGTGAAAACATCTGGGAATCATTTGGGGTCTGGGATCATTTCGCGTTCTGTTTAGTTCTTTTGGGGGATCATTTCAGGGTCGGGGATCATTTGGGGTCAGGTCATTTTCGCGTCGTGTGCAGATCCATTCTCAGGTGACTCGAACATTCCGTAAAGTTGACTACACTGCTACATAAAAGCACAGGCGGACCACCCGATGTTTGTGTGTGTTGCGTGACATCGTTCAATGGCGGTTACAAAAGAAATATGTGTTAACATAAATAACTTTGGCCGCGATTTGCTCTGAATACTAAGTTTATCCTAGATGTTCAATAAAAGTTTAGATGAAATGTTAAATGAGTCTTGCGTGTTATTTTTTGCCCGTTCTGAGCCGTTTAAGGTGTCATTTCGCGAGATAATTTATCGAACCCCAAGAGTAAGAAGAGAAAGAGAGACAAGGCAGGCAACAAACCAGCCGGCGACCGCGACCTTGTCCACTTCAAGCGTGATCTGACGCTAAACCAGCACATTTCTCACCTCGAAAACGCCGGCATCCGATTGAGCACAAATTTCTTCGTACTTGTGCCGAGCTTGAGCTTCATCCTTCCAGAATTTTTCGAGAAAAGCGATCCTGAAGTCCAAAAAACTGCTTTCTCAATATGATCGGTGCCAGATTCATGACCAAAGGAATCTGAAGAATGCGAGTCCATTCGAATCTACCAATCAACGCAACGCAACGCATGGCTGCCGTTGGCGGTTCAAAAGCCCATTGGTAGATTCGAATGGACTCGCATTCTTCAGATTCCTTTGGTCATGAATCTGGCACCGATCATATTGAGAAAGCAGTTTTTTGGACTTCAGGATCAACTACACTAGATTGCTCACAAGACTCAGGGACAGAAATGTCCAACTCACTGGTCTCATTTGGCACTTTATCATGAGCTCTGATCAAATGATCTGCATGAACATATCTAGTTTTATATCCAGTTTTAACCAGATAAGTTCTTGGTCCACAAACCTTAACTACCCGTCCCAAGATCCACCTCTCAGTGTTACTATTGGCTTGCGTGTTTCTAACTCGAACTATGTCACTTTCTGAAAATATCCTTTCTTTATGACACTTCAAATCCTTGTATTCCTTCTGTTTGTTTTGTTTACCCTCTACCATTTGGGCTAGATCAGGTTTTACTAAACTTAAACGCGTACGCAGGCGACGTCTCATTAACAATTCTGCTGGTGTAGCACCTGTGGTGCTGTGTGGGGTTGTACGATATCTTAAAAGAAAATCGGCTAATCTGTGTTTCATAGATCTATTCTTGTTGCCTTCTAAAACCTGTTTGACTAATGCCTCCTTCACGACCCTGACCGACCTTTCGGCTGCTCCATTAGATTGTGGGTGGTAAGGGGGAACTAAGGTATGTTTCACGCCATTTCTGTTCATAAACTCTGCAAATTCATTTGAAATAAATTGGGGTCCGTTATCGGACACAACTTCCTCTGGCAAGCCGTGTTGGGAAAATATGAGACGCAGCTCATTTATGGTGTGCTCTGTGGTAATTGAGGTCATGTGTTGTACCTCAATCCATTTTGAGTGACTATCGACCACCACTAGAAAATAATCACTGCCCTTTTGACAAAAATCAATGTGGATACGCTGGAAAGGTCGTGTGGCCCATTTCCACGGTATCAAAGGAGCACAAGGTGGAGAGCTCCTTACATTCTGACAAACAGTGCATAATTTAATTTCTCTTTCAATTTCGTCATCCATCTTCGGCCACCACACACAGATACGAGCTATTGCTTTCATTGCACAAATGCCAGGATGCTCCCAATGTAATTCTCTTAACATCTTCTCTCTGAGACCCTGGGGAATAATTGCCCTGGAGCCCCACAGAATACAGTTCTGTTAACAAGAAAGCTCATGCCTACGAGCATAATAAGGTTTTAGATCCTCCTCATTACATTTTTCTGGCCACCCTGTCATAACCAAATCAAGTACTTTACTAAGCACTGGGTCTAGCAATGTAGCTTTCCCAATGTCCGTTGCAGTTATAGGGAAATCCTTATCAATAGCACTTACACTATAGATTTCGCTTTCGCTGCCTATCTTAGAATCTTCATGAGGTAGTCTGGAAAGTGCATCACAATTACTGTGCCTCTCAGACTTCCTGTATTCAATTTGATAATCATATGCTGAAAGGACAAGGGCCCAACGCTGCATTCGGGCAGCTGCCAGTGTCGGAATTGGGGCTTTGGGGCCTAAAATAGCTAACAATGGCTGGTGATCGGTTACTAATGTGAACCTCCGTCCATATAGGAACTGGTGAAACTTTTTAACCCCATATACGATAGACAAAGCTTCGTGTTCTATCTGGGCATAGTTTCTCTCACTTGAGCTTAGTGTGCGGGAGGCATAAGCTATTGGCCTTTCTTGACCATCGTCCATTACATGACTAAGTACCGCTCTTAACCCATAACTCGATGCATCGCAAGCTAACCTAAGTTCACGATTCAATTCATAGTGAACCAAAAGCGAATCACTAGTAAGGCCTTCCTTACATGCTTCAAAAGCTTTCTGACCGTCCTTCATCCACTCCCATTGAATTTCTTTCTGCAGAAGCTTATGTAAGGGTGCTAATGTTGTAGCTAGGCCTGGTAAAAAGGAATGGTAATACTGGACCATGCCTAAAAACGACCTTAGTTCGCTCACATTACATGGGGTTGGAGCTCCCTTTACAGCACTGATCTTCTCCTCCACTGGTTGCAAACCTTTGGCACTTATTTTCAGGCCAAGGTAAACCACTTCAGGTTTCAGAAATTCACACTTTGGTAATTTCAGATGGAGATTGTATTTGTGTACTCTGTTCAACACATCTGCAAGTATCTTTAGATTCTCTTGCCAGTCATCCCCCCTATTAAAATGTCATCCTGTTTACATACACATTTCTCAATTCCTTGGAGAATTTGATCCAATTTTCCCTGAAATTCTTTGGGGATGACTTGACCCCATAGGGCAATTTTAAGTAGGAATATAGACCTTGGTGAGTGCTAATGGTCAAGTATTCTTGACTTTCCTAATCGACATCTAACTGAGCATAGGCGTGTGACAGATCAAGCTTACTAAATACTTTAGAGCCAACTAGGGCAGTGTATAAATCCTGAGTGGTGGGCAGGACATATTGCTCATCTTCAACTGACTGATTGATAGTCGCCTTATAGTCTCCGCAAATTCTCACAGAGTTATCGCTTTTTGGCACAACCACAATTGGGCTAGCCCATTCCGACTTGTCAGTTTTCTTAATCACCCCATGCTTCTCAAGCTTTTCTAGCTCCTTCTCAACTTGTTCTTTCAATGCATACGGAACTCTACGTGCTTTTACAAATATAGGCTTTGCATCACCTTTCATAGTAATGTGTGCCTTGAGCCCTTTCATGCCCTCATAACTCTCTGTAAATAATTCACTATGTCTGGACAAAATATCATTCAGTTGACTCTCGGCACTGACTGGATGTTCACTATAGACACAAAATATCTCTCCCCACTCTACCGTAATTTGGCGCAGCCAGTTTTTACCAAGTAATGTGGGCCTGGCATCGTAATTAGCTACAACAATTGGCAAACAATATTGTTTCCCCTTATAGACCACATCACACTGCATTTCGCCTGACAAGTCAAGCACCTCGCCTGTGTATGTTTTCAATGTCACTTTTGAAGGAGTCAGGGGCCTGTCTGCAAATTTCTCCAAATACTCCCTTTTACTCATTATGGAGTAATCTGCAGCAGTATCCAGCTCCATCTTACACGGCTTCCCATCAATTACCATTTCCACAGTGTAACTGCCGCGATTGGGCTTGTTTGTGTCAAGCGAATACAGGGAATAAATTCCTAGTTCATCATCATTAGATTCGGCTGCCTGCACATTATGGACTCGACCCTTTTTTGTGTCATCTTTCCAATGGCAAACAGATGCTAGATGACCAACTTTAGAACACTTATAGCATTTCGCTGACTTAAATTTACAAGACTGACCTGAATGATTACCCCCACACCTAGGACATACTGATTGTTCAGTGTTCTTACTGTTTTGTTGTGTTAGCTTGTTCACTTGATTGCTTTCACTGGTTGTTGGGTGAAATTCTTGGGTGTTCCTTTCTGCCATCTCCATGGCCTTAGCAATACTGCAAGCCTTCTCAAACGTAAGATCCTCGGTGTTCAATAACTTGTTTTGCATCTTAGGATTGCTCAGCCCACATACGAACCAGTCTCGTAATGCTCGATCCAAAAATTCACCGTAATTACAATGTACAGCTAATTTCTTCAAGGCTAACACATAATCACTAACTGATTCTCCAGATTTCCGATTTCGGGTACCAAAATAGACGCTTTGGGCAATTTCGAGCGGTTTTGGATTGTAGTGTTTCTCCAAGACCCGAACAATGTCAGTGAATGGCGTGTCCTTGGGTTTGGCGGGCGCCAACAAATTACTGAGGGTCGAGTACACCTCCGGTCCAACTTCGGTGAGAAAAATCGCACGTTTCCTTTCTGTTACCACTTGATTGGCTTGAACACTTCCCTCTCCCGTTGTTTCCACAATATTATTGGCTGTAAAGAACATTCCATCCTTTCCACGTATGAATTGAATGTTTCGCGGTCGGCGTTGAACTCGCCTACACGACCGAAATGTCCACTCGCACTAGCGCTGGCCATCCTTTACGCCACAACACACACAGCGTTGCCCAAAAGCCTTGCACTGTCGATTTCCGTGGAGCAACGTCCGATCCTCGTCGCCAAAATGTAATATTTTGAGGGTTAGACACAAGAGTCAGGACACGAGGTAAGACTCAATATGGCGGTTCTCAACAACAACTTTATTTACCTAAGCATCATGGGAAATTGCACAGTTCCCTATGAACTATGGGTACTTAATATATTACATGTATATTGTGGATTGCTAATATAAAACTCTAAAATGAAAACCGGGTGGAAAATGACACCAAACGAGCCAGTTTCGAAGCCCAACGGGTTCCTTGTTACTCAAAGAAATGGTCCATTCATGTTGTGCTGTCTGCTGTGCAGCAAGGCGTAGGAATGAAGATAAAGGATTTTTTCGTATACTGAGTGAAAAGCATAAAAAAAGAGATTTGTGGTTAAAGAGCATACGACGTTTGCACCCGACAGATCCTAAGAAACCATGGATGCCAAGTCCCACAGATCGAGTGTGTTCTAAACATTTTATAAATGGTAAAGCAAAAGAATTCCATTTTAAATCTGTAGTAAACTTTTTAATATCAGTTATAAACATTTGAGAAGTTTAATAACATCGAGGCAGATGTGTTGTTCACAGATCAATGCAGAGTAAGCTTAATTTGTTTATTTCTTCGTACTTACTTTCAGTTAGTCCAAGCAAAGATCCCCGACATCCTGATTATGTTCCCAATGTGAATATGGGTTATCGATCATCGAAAACAATTGAGGCTAAATTAAGACAAGTTAAGCGTTATGAAAGATTTTCAAAACGACAGGAAACTCGAAAGTCAACTGGGTCTAGCACTTGTACTTCATTAACTATTGAAACTTTATCAATCCAAGCTGCAGGTGAAGATAATTAAAAAAGGTCTAACCGACAGTCTGCTGCAGAACCAACTCCTAAAGACTCTTCACCCGTTACTGGTTCAAGGGAAAATTCGGATTTCCAAGATATAGGAGCAGATACAAATGGCATTATATTTTCTGTCCCTGAAACAACAAGTGGAAATGAAGGGCTTCAGAAAATGTTGGAAGAACAACAAAAAATCAGCCTCCAGTTAAACAAACAATGTGAAAGGCTGAAAGGAGACAAAAACAACCTGGAGAAAAAAATGGAGCAGCAACGACAACCTCGTTCCCAGGGTCTCTCATCTTCCCGCCCCCTGGAGCGAGAGAAGAGAGACCCTGGTCAACTCTGGTCACGTGCCTCTTTGACAATTATATTCCTAAGGAGGGGTCGACGGTGTTTGTAACTTTGTTTCGTTTTCTTCTTATTGTTCTTATTGTGCTGTGCGCGAGTCCGTTGATGTCCGGAAACGGTTCAATCAAACGATTCAAACAAAAGCGAATGAATTATGCACAAGGATTAAAATGGTTATCGTTTAATAATTTTACAAGCGTATAATGAAATAATGAAATGTAAAGATCTTGTACATGTATAGACATTCAAACGGCTGGAATTGGTAAACGTTGAACAAAACAACATGTCTCACCTACGAAGAATAAAAGCTATCATTATCTTCTCTACCTCGTTTCCTGTTATAAAAGTGTAGAGTCGATCTGCATGTCAAAATATTTTTCCACTTCTCCATCGTCCGAGAACAGACGGCGACAATTTAATGTGCCTGTCGAATGAAGCTTGAAGATCGCCTGCTAAATAGTATGTAGCGATAATTCATCTTAGTTCGGAACAATGCCATATAAAATCAAAAGCATTTTCTGCCGAGACCGAGCTTAGCGGCGGCGTCCAGTTATAAAATTTGACTGTGTTGCGAGTCCAAAATTAGCTTTTAATACTGCCGACAAATCTTCAAGCGCCGTGACAATTCCCCAACTGTTAATTTACAGATCCTAATGCAACTTGCACTCTCAAAACCAGTCGATGTGGATATGTTTTGAAGTCTGCAGATGACCGCCGCTTCACATTTAGCGGAAGCCGCCAAACGCTTTTCGGATTTGTTTTGATTTGCAATGCTCTGCTAGAGCGAACAAATTTCACACTTTGCCGCCCCTCCCTCAAATCTTTTATTTGTTACATCCCAGATTTTGGGACGCACGTGACCAGAGTTGACCAGGGTCTCTCTTCTCTCGCTCCAGGGAGTGGGAAGATGAGAGACCAAGGGAACGAGGTTGCAGCAACGAAAGATGACAAACTACTTTAATCAACAGTGTGTTCAACTATCAAGGGAGAAATTAGTCTTAGAGAAGAAACTGAATAATGCATCCTTCTCTGTCTCAAACTTGACAGAAAAGGAGATTAAATTTTTTAGAGGTGATACACTCAGTTACCACTGTGTCAATTGGGCCAGGTGCCCCCTGTTGTTGAAAAATAGACAAGTGTATGATGCCTTTGGGCATTACAAACAGCCAAAAACATTTAACGACAGCGTGTTTCTAGGCTGGAATTCCTGAAGAGGTGGGCTGTTTAAACTAAAAGCCTTCCTTGGAGAGGGTATGGTTATTTTCTGAAAAAGCACCATGGTAGTTAATAATTGAAGGGATGTGTGGAATAAGACCCTAAGTGACTTGATGTAACGTTGAATTCTCCCTGTGTTTCTCAAGGGAATACAAGGCAATTTGGAAGGAGAATCTAGCAGTTTATCAGAAGTCACTTAGGTCTTTTTTCCTGGCAACCCTTCAACTAACACTGATCTTGTTTTTCAAGAATGTGTCTGTCAGATATATTCATTTAAGCCATTTAGGTAGTTAAAAAAAGTGATCTTAAGGACAAATTCAGTGTCGGTCTGCCATGTATTTCAAGGGTAATGTGCATTTTTTTTGTCAAGTAGGGATCCAGAATTTTGCTGTTTTCAACTGGGTAGCAAGACTTGTGATAAGGAGGCTGCCAACATTATGTCAAACCCTGGCTGCTTGTGATAAAGTTCTTCTCATCTTGATGAAGCTAAGGCTTGGTTTACAAAATAAGATTTTGGCATACAGGTACATGCAACATTAATTGCTTTTCTTGTAACTTTGTTAATTTGTATTCAACAATTTTGCATTAACATTGCAAAGAGAATGACACTGAATTACATTTAATATACATAGAACATGTACACTGTAGACTTTAGTACTGTAGATTTCAGAAATTGCAGTAATGTGGATCTTTTCATTACGATAATCAAAGAACATGTTTAAAATTCGTACCCATTGAGTTTGCTTTGGTAAGAGCATTGATTGAAAAACTGCATTCGTATGTATTTTCAGATTCCAAATCAGTGCAGACTTGGTTACCAAAGTACTGAAACATGGTCTTCCTGCAATGGCAAAGGCATTACGTTTTTTTGTGTGGCCAGAAAAAGAGGCTATCATAAGAAATATACCAAAAGCCTTTAGAAACGCATACAGAAATACTAGGGTTATCATAGACTGTTTAGAAATTTTCATAGAACGTCCAACAAACCTGCTGGCTAGAAATGTGACATACTCGAACTACAAGCACCACAATACCATAAAGTTCTTGGTGGGAATCACACCAACTGGAGCTTTGTCATTCCTGTCAAGATGTTGGGGAGGACGGGTTTCTGACAAGGAATTGACAATCAATTCTGGATTTCTTGATAAACTTGAATATGCTGACCAGGTAAACAGGAGTTCGCAATTCCAGAAGACAGCTTTATCCCCCCCCCCCCCCCTCCCAGGGCTAAACCAAAAAAATTATCAAGAAAGTACAAATCTAAACTGGAATTTCCAGGCGGGAGAGGGAGGAGGGCTTCAAACCAAGAAACCTGCTGTGTTTTTTTTTTTGGGGGGGGGGTATGGATATTTTATGAAACAACATAATTTACTCAGATGCACCCCTTGAACTTAATCCAAGGTTTAGCTGAATGAATGGTAATGTAACCAAATAATTATCATTCATAATTAATCATTGTTTTTTGGCTTAAGAACAGGTCAATAGTAATTACTGGTCGTATGAAGTAGTATAACAAAAACTGCTTTTTTCAATAGGTGATGGCAGACCGTGGTTTTCTCATTCGGGAGGAAGTAGTCTGTCGTGGTGCAGCCCTAATCATTCCTTCTTTCACAAAGGGTAAAAACCAGCTGAGCAGAAGTGATGTTATTACTTCAAGAAAGATTGCAAACGTTCGAATCCATGTAAGTTGAAATTCCTGAAAATATCCCTCTTTTTGTACTGTTCAGATAGGGGTGTCTGAGGAAGTTTTTTTATATGACCCCATCCCTTCCTTCTCTTATTGTCTGGTGCCAGAATGGTTCCAGAAAATTTCCATACCACCACCCCATGGAAGATCCTTGGGGGTGGGTAATGAATATTTTCTGGAAGATTGCATTTTATTTGTTGCTCATTTATCTTTGACTTTGTGATGAACTTAGGGGAATAGGAATGATGTACCATGGATTGTTCATTGTGTTCGTGTCCACTAATCAGTGTTTTGGTTGCAGGTTGAACGTGCTATTGGTCGCATGAAGACATACCAAATTCTAAATGGAATATGGGACCTGGAGCTGGTTAAAAATGCTGATAACATACTAGTCATTATTGGTGCACTTGTCAACCTTCGAGCCCCACTAGTGAAGTGAACACACATTTACCAATAGGGGAATTTTACTGTTGTAACATGTACCATTAAAAATTAACAATTGTTTTAACAACTAGAGTGTTAAAGTGTTCATTAAAAGCTGCATGTAGTTTTTACACAATTTGCTTACAGTTTAGGATATATAATGTGATATTAAAACTGTACATGGTAAGTTATCTTTGAGGATACTCTTTAAGTTCAATGAATTTTGGCAAGAAATACTGCAAAAAAAAGCTAGATAATAACCTAGCCTTTGATTCCCAAAATTGTTTATCAAAAGGAATCCTTTGAACTGAAATTCCTTTTTTCGTATTTATTAAAAAGTCACACCATGCAGCTCCTGTAAGAGCCATTTGCCCTTGTACTTGCAAGTAATAGTCACGGTTGATGTTTAAAGCCAGTGTAGTAGTTAAGGGTGGCTACCGGGGACATAGTCAAATTTCCCTAACCACGCCCAATAGGGGATTTTGACTAGAATTTTTTAAATAGAGGGGATTTTGACTAGAAGTTTTTTATATAGGGGATTTTGACTAGGTTTTTTCAATTTTTTTTCGATATTTTTTTGTGATTTTTTTTGTGAATTTTTCTTGAATATTTTTTGGTAATTTTTTTTGAGTATTTTTGGGAATTTTTTTTCAATTTTTTTTTTTCAATTTTTAATTTGTAAAGACGATTTTGAGTATCATATTTTTTCAAAAATCTTTTTCAATTGTTTTGGGGAAGTGGTCAAATTTCTCCTGGGGAATAAATTAGGGAAGGAGTCAAAAGTCCCCTGTCCTCCCCAGTACGGAAAGAAAAGAAGCCCACACAAGGATTCAAAGTTCACAACAAGTTTTAATGAAAATCGTCTACAAGAAACACTTACAATGGTTAACGTTTTCTTCTTCTTTTCTTGAGTAACTTTCCAATTGGGGTTCGGGTAAAACTTGTAAGTATTATTTTTGACAAGAGTTTCAAGATGTTCTTACAAATCAGCGTAACAAGCAACGTGTCGTGAAACGCAGTCAACTCCTTGCCATTCTCTGGAATGCATATTTTTCATGGATCTGGATGTAATGGTGACCAAAGCGCTTTTGCGTTTTCTGAACTTTTATCATCGAGCGTTGAATAATTCTTTTTGCAGAAAATAATACAAGCAATCACTCGGTAATTAGACTTCCACGAAGAGAGTTATCCGACTTTTTAGCGATGAACCATCTTTGTTTTCACGCCGTGAAAAAAATTTTCTTGTTCTTCTCAGAACAGTGTTTCCTAGAAAAACCCGGCTCACGCCATCACTCGGTTCCAGACCACGCCGATAAAAAGAGTTTGAAATAAATTTCTCGCCCCAACTTTTTGCAATAATCTTGCATCTCATTTCTTCTTTCTTCTTCCGAGCAATTCATTTTTGTTTTGCGTTGTAAGTAAATGAGAGAAGAATGACGGTGGGAGGGTTTCTTTTATAGAGGATGAGATGGCGTCAGCTATCGCGCACTATTGTTCCCTATCGTGCCTTTATCGTTCCTTTCCAGTCCTCACACGGATTTTTTAGGGGGACGCACTGATGTAAGACAAAAATTTGGGGAAGCACTGACGTCATGCTGACGCCATCTTTTCATTATAAAAGCAGATGTCCATGTTCAGGTTTTCCATCCTTCGAAGAGCTGAAAGAGAGAAAATGCCAAAAGAGATTAGTATGACTGATTTTACTCCACCTAAAAGGAAACCAACGAGACCCGCTAAAGTGTATGCAGGGAAAAAGAAGAAGAAGGAAGAAAAACCCAATTTGGTTGACGTGAATCTTGTCAGCGATGAGATCACTATTGAAGACTCAGGAACAGCTGGATCAATTCATCAGATGGTTCCTTTTATACCCGATGCTCGGACTGAAGTAAATGAACCCTTGATTGTTGAAGAATCAGTGCAGGAAATTCCCTCTGTTTATATCTCTCAAATGGTTGATGCTGTCACGATGAGCATCACCACTACCAATGTTGCTCAAACACCAGTCAGTACCATTCCATTCCAGCCCGGATTTACCAGATGTTGTTCAAACACCACCCAGTGCCATTCCATTGACGAACATCCCATTCCAGATTGGATTGACCAACTTGGGTATGCAGCCACCGAAAATCATACCTCAGTGCCCCATTCATTTTGTTGAGATCGTGGAAAAACTCAGTAAGACCAAAGAATTTGCTTACTTTGAGTGTCCCACCAACAGCTGTTGCCTGTTTACTGCCAAAGGAGAGGAAGATGGTTACATGTACACCGCGACCACTCTGCTAAGTGATTCCATTAAAGAGGCTTGGAGGAGGCAACCTTAGCGCTGCAAGTGCCAAAAACTCTTGTCCTTAAAACGCAGCAGATCGGAGAAGAATAGGGGTCGGCTGTATCTTTCATGCCGATGGAGGGAATGCAGTTACTTCCAGTGGGGCGATCTTCCCTTGACCACGCAGAACCAAGACCATCATTTCAATCAGAACATTCTAACCTTGACGAAAGATGCTGAAACCCAGACAAAAGATGTTAAAACCCCCTGTAGCATTCAAGGGACAAACCAAGAAGCTCTCAAACAGGAGTTAACTGGAAGGTCAAAGCAGATGTTTGAAGAGGTTCTCACGGATCCTGAATTCCTAGAGATGCTGTCTCCACCGGTGCTTGATCAGTTAAAGAAAAACCTGCAGTTCTTTGCTCCGAGAAAGTGGTACGTCGAGGGTCCTTACTTGTACGATGATGGAAACTATCCTGACAAAATAGCAGTGGTAGATGATGGAAAGAATACCATTCAATGGCCTCCAGAGCTGGCTGGTTTGTTGTGGAGACAAACAGCTGAAAGAAAGCAAGAAAACGAGAAGAAGAAGAAGCGGTGAAAAGATTGAGAGAGGTATTTCCTCAGGTCAACACCAGCCCCGAAGCGAAAAGAAGTAACCTTCTGTCTTACAGTAACTTTGCGATGTATCCAAATATCAGCACAAGTCCAAATACCAGTTTTGGAGGTGTGCCGCTTGCTGAACCCATACGTGGTTCACTGTTTTGAGACATTGATTGACAGTCACTTTTTGCTTTTTGTGCTATGAAAGGATGTATGTTTTAACAGTCAATTAAAAATTAGTTTGATTTTAAAAACACTGTGTGATCTCTTGGTATTAGGGTGGTTTAGGTTTTAGGAGATTGTGGTTTTAGGGGTTTCAGAGGTATTAGGTGGATTTAGGGGTATTAGGGGTTTTTTAGGGTGGTTTAGGTATTACGGGTATTAGGGTGGTTTAGGTATTGGGGGTATTAGGTGGTATTTGGGTAGTTTTTGGTATCAGGGGCATCATAGGATATTAGGGTGGTTTAGGTATTCGCGGGTAAAGCTGGGCCCGAGTCTCGTTGATCAGCTCATGTTTAGTGTTTAAAAAAGACATTTTAAAAACAATTTCTTTTATGGCTCTTTCCTTTGTGTTACAATGTTTAAATGTAAAAAACAATGAGCAATAAAACACAGGGCTTCGTTGACGTTTACAACCTTAATCATCCCAATCAGTCCATCGGGTCACTTATCGGGCCACCGGGCCACTTATCGGGCCATCGAGCCACTTATCGGGCCACCGGGCCACTTATCGGGCAACTTATCAGGCCACTTATCGGGCCACCGGGCCACTTATTGGGCCATCAGGCCACGTATCGGGCCACCGGGCCACTTTTCGGGCCACTTATCAGGCCACTTATCGGGCCACCGGGCCCCTTATCGGGCCACCGGGCCATGTATCGGGCTACTTATCGGGCCACCGGGCCACTTATCGGGCCACCAGGCCACTTATCGGGCCACCGGGCCACTTATCGGGCCACCGGGCCACTTATCGGGCCACTTACGACCTAATCGGGCAACAAACAATGGCAAAGCATAACAAGCTTGGGCACATTCCTAATCAAACGGGCCCCCGGGCCTTATCGGATCAAATAAAACTGACTGACGAACCAGGAAACTACCAAATCCAGTTAGGGATTTGTCGAATACACAGCTAAGCATGGGTCGAACACGGAGAAACTGCCCTGTCTTCGGATGTAAAAGCACTAATCTTGCAAGACTGGCAAACCATCTCGATCAAGTTCACCATATGAATGCAAAAGAACGTGCTAAATGGTTAACATGGAATAAGATTGGAGAATGCGTACCTTTACAAGAATCTATAACGAACGGTAAAGAATTAAATATGGAGACGTCTTTGGATAAGTTTCCACCTGCGACAGGTGCTTGGCGTTCTTTTCCTGCCAATTCTGTTGCGGCTCGACGACTGAACTCGGAATTCGATGCCCCTGGAAAGAAGAACACTAACGATCGTTATGGGAGACCCAACCAAGCAGTGAAATCCAGTATTGCATTGAGAAAAGGAACCAAGACAGTCAATGCAGCGGCAGGGGGACCGATTCTTGTGGCCTCTTTGAGTGGTGTGCTTGCAAGTCAACTCTCGAAAAAGAAAAAGAAGCAAGAACAACAAGGTGCCGGCAAAAGATCGATGGGATGGCGCATGCAAGAACAAACCGAGTGGTTGTCGAGGTTGACGGATCATCAGACGTTTTCTGATAACATAAAAAGAGCCAGCAACGAACAATTGCGAGCACTGACCGATCTAATGCGTAATCTCTACGACAACGTCATCCAAGTACCCGCTTATGTCAAAATCCCTCTCCTGGGTAACAGGAAAACGATTCGACGCATCAGTGCACTGACGACGCCTTTGCATGAAAGAAGGAGGCTCTTGAGAAGAATAGGAGGAGAAAAACTCACTCCTTTTTTACAAGCCGGGCTAGAAGCCTTGTCGTCATGACAGACAAATACTTCCGTCCAATATCACGTAAAAAACTTTTATTGGATATTCTACAAAATTATCCATTGTTGATAAAAACTAATATTGAATAAAAAGTGATTCCTTGCAACCCATTATGTGTGTCATTTTTAAATGCCTTTATTCACGTTCATAACAATTTTTTGACAAACTTTCTTCGTCTCTTAAGTTTTGTTGTCCCCTTAGTAGATGCCTTCTTCTTCGTCAGGTTTCTTCGTTAGTGACTAGCTCTGCTTTAAAGACTCTGTTTAACAAACATTTCCCTTTGTCCACAGCTGCATCTAGGGCCTCGTTATAATCCATAAATTCTTGATCCACGAAGCGTTGTACAGTTTCCATGACTTCTAGGTGAATAGGGTCAGACATGAGATGATTAATCCACTTTAGATAGCGCAAGTACACCCTTCGTAACCTTCTTCTGTAAACTGGTAATAGAGCATTGAAAGCTTTGTCCTCAGCAACCTCTTCAGATGCACCCTTTTCCAGGAACCGTTCCACTTGTTTGTCATACCTTGAACTTAAAGCATCTGTTACTTCTTCACGCAATTTTTCCCATGGATCATTGTTGTCAGACTCCGAATCACTTTCTTCGTCTTCCGAATCAGTGTCCATGCTTTCTTCCTCGTCTCCTTTTTCATATTCTTCCTCTGCATCAGAAACGAGTTCCGGAAAGGCAGTAGCCATTGTTATCAGTGCCCTTCTCTTGTTCTTTCTCTAAACGGTTTTTGACAATACTGGCAAAGATGTACCATACGCCGAGTAATGTGAATTTGATGTTCGTCTTACTCAAAATGAGCACGCCCGGTTTGACATCTATTTATATGTACGAGTAACTCAGTTTGAGCGAGTGTCTCATGCTCATAATAAGAGTAACTCAATCAGTGACTAACGTGATGTGACATTACTGCTCTAGGCGATGGGTTGTTGGAAAGGGAAGTAAAATGTAGACTTGAAATGAGTGTAAACTATGAGGTCTTTTAAAGTGGTTTATTAACAGATTTTTTCCTCAAATAATATTGAAAAAAAGTACATTTTTGCTTTGTATTAATAAAAAAAAAATCCAACTGATCCTCCAAGCCTCCTCATACGTCCCCACTCGATGAAAATGATACTGATATCACCAAGGGGTAAGAGTGAGGTACCCATTTCGAGGGTGACATCTGGTCAGCCTTGGGCTTCAGTTTTCTTCTTGTTGACGATGTAAAAAGACCCAATGGTATATGGTTCAGCTTCTTGGTTTTCTTGATTTTGAGCGGTTTCACCTCGTCATCCATTCGCAAAAACCAAACGTTGCCGTCGAGAGGACCGAGAGACCTAATCAATGGGAGTTTTCTTTTAAGTTTGTTTTCTTCCTTGGTTTTAAGTGGTTTGATTCCATTCGCACGTTTGTTTGTGCGTCTCTTACGGGTTGCTTTCTTCTCCACTTTGTCGACTTTCACTTCACTAACTTCACTTTCAGGGTCGTTTTTTATTGTCATTTTGACTTTTGTTTTTGAAAAACCAATGCGAAAAAATGTTATAGCGACACTTCCTTTTAAGTACTCTCATCATTCCAAAACAGTTTCCTTCATCACGCTAGAAGTCACATCCCGCGCTTTGTTATTATTTATTTTTCATTCTTCTCTCATTCACTTAAGCCAGACGAGTTGCTCGGAAGAAGAAAGAAGAAACAAGAAGATGTACACAGCTTGAACTCGTGGCGCCTTTAACTCATTGCAGCATTGATTCCCAAGTGATTTGAGTGCTTTTACAGAGAAACATGAGCTTAAAATTATGTCTAATCAAAGGCTCCTAAGAGCCAACCCGAGAAGAAGAAATGCTAACGCGTAACGCAATATTGCCGTAAGCTTACGTTTTCACACTGACACAGTTCGATGTCGTGAATACGACTTATTGTGATTACTGGAGAAAAGTCATCGTAAACTTTAGGAACACTGTCACTGGTTGACATGCGCCGGTTCTCGTCTGATCACCGATGTTAAGCCCTGTCGGGCGAGGTTAGTACTTGGATGGGTGACCGCTTGGTAATACCTCGTGTCGTAGGCTTATCATTTTCCTCCATTTTTCTTTCCTTCACTCCCTTTCATTTTTCATTTTTTTGGTTCCGTCAAGGAGCCACTCGTCCTGAGGAGGGCAAACTGAAGCTAAACGGTCATGAAAACATAGCATACCTTCGACGATATTCCAACGACAACAAATGGGCGACGAAGTTTGTCCGTAATTTTCATTTTCGCTAGTAAACACATTCTTTCGTGTTAATACTAGCTGCGCATAGAGGAAGGTTTTAAGGTTTTAGAGATCCTCTTTGGTAAAATATATTGATACGTGGATCTGCAACATAAGGGAAGTAGTCATAACATGTACAATCTAACAGTACCCACCTTGTGTAGGGTAGGAAAAGGTCCCGATGGTTGTTTCATATTCACGACTTGGCTCGCAAGGAGCCTTTGATTTTAAATTAAACGTAAGGATTTTTGACGAACGAAAAAAAAAGTACATCACTTTCATAATGTCCAGTTCGAAAAAAGAAAAAAAAAAGAAAAAAAAAAAAGAAAAAAAAGGGAGATTCGAACTCGGGCCGTCCGGGACTAAGCCACAAACTCAATCACTGCGCTGTCCAAGAGCACATACTACCTACGAACTAAATTTTATTATATTAAGCTAGATACGCATCAGAACGCGTGTTTAGATTGCAAAATCCTTTTAGATCGATTTTAATGTTGCACTAAAAACTCCAAATGCAAAACATCTGTAAGCTTATTGTTGTCTATATTCGTTTACATCAAATTAATTATTGTTATCGTTGGATTCACGTTGAATTCCTGTTACGAAACGTGTTCGTAACAAAGCATTTGCTAACTAAGTTTACAGCTGATGGAAGGAGCGAGTGAGTGAGTGAGTGAGTGAGTGAGAAAGTGAATTTTATTTAAACACCCTTGCCGATAACCTGTTCATCATGCTTTCACGTATACACGGGTTTAAAAGTAAGACTACACTGCATTCACTAGATTCAGTAGCTGACACTTAAGCTCGACCCGGAGCTCGATCGCTAAGCAAATGGCAAGTTTAATATAACTTATAAAACACAGAACTTGCCAGAGCAAAAATCCCACAGGAATAAGCGGCGAACACAATATCAAACGATCCTATCCATCCATGAACGCCTTGAATTGTCTTGAAAATGTGCAGTTGTACGCAGTAGATCTTTATCTTGCTTCTCGAGTACACACACGGAGAGATTTTACGGTATGTATTTCATGGCCGAAAGCCATATAGTCGTCGATATAGACTTAAATATGCGTGCATAAATTTGCATGCGCTAATGTGACACGAAAAAAAACAAGAAAAGTCAACGCCGGATTTACAACTCGTGTGCTTCGCCACGAGTAATGAGATGCAAGATTATTGCAAAAAGTTGGGGCGAGAAAATTTATTTCAAACTCTTTTTATCGGCGTGGTCTGGAATCGAGTGATGGCGTGAGCCGGGTTTTTCTAGGAAAACACTGTTCTGAGATAAACAAGAAATTTTTTTTTTTTCACGGCGTGAAAACAAAGATGGTTCATCGCTAAAAAGTCTCTCTTCGTGGAAGGTTTAAGACAGGTGGCTCTGGAAAAAGACATCCTTTTCGGCGAAGGAAAGGGATTAATTTTCACCGCAAAATTCTTCCGCAGGTTCGTAGTTTGTTTGTTTGTCTTTGCTCGATTCGTCATGCGACAACAATTTGCTTTGTTAAAAATACTTTCTCTCCTTTCAAACGAGTTTTCTGCGAGCATTGAAGTCAAACTATTTTTTTTTTCATTCACGGAATGTCCTGAGAGGCGAGTCAAGCTGATTTTCGCTCTAACATGCGATGGAATCGATAGAGAAAGAGAACCTGATTTACGACACGTCTTCGCGGAAAATGTCTCTCTTTGAATTGTGAAGGTTTTTATGCAGTCTAATTACCGAGTGATTGCTTGTATTATTTTCTGCAAAAAGAATTATTCAACGCTCGATGATAAAAGTTCAGAAAACGCAAAAGCGCTTTGATCACCATTACATCCAGATCCATGAAAAATATGCTTTCCAGAGAATGGCAAGGAGTTGACTGCGTTTCACGACACGTTGCTTGTTACGCTGATTTGTAAGAACATCTTGAAACTCTTGTCAAAAATAATACTTACAAGTTTTACCCGAACCCCAATTGGAAAGTTACTCAAGAAAAGAAGAAGAAAACGTTAACCATTGTAAGTGTTTCTTGTTGATGATTTTCATTAAAACTTGTTGTGAACTTTGAATCCTTGTGTGGGCTTCTTTTCTTTCCGTACTGGGGAGGACAGGGGACTTTTGACTCCTTCCTCAATTCATTCCCCAGGAGGAGTTTATGTAGGGAAATTTGACCACTTCCCCAAAAAAATTGAAAAAAATTTTTGAAAAAATATGATAATTAAAATTGTTTATACAAATCAAAAATTGAAAAAAAAATTGAAAAAAATTCCCAAAAAATACTCAAAAAAAAATTAAAAAAAAATTTACAAAAAAATATCGAAAAAAAAATTGAAAAAACCTAGTCAAAATCCCCTATATAAAAAATTCTAGTCAAAATCCCCTCTATTTAAAAAATTCTAGTCAAAATTCCCTATTGGGCGTGGTTAGGGAAATTTGACTATGTCCCCGGTAGCCACCCTTAACTACTAGTGTACCATCTTCTTGAACAGAGCTCATAAAGTTCATAAAGTTTTTTTGCTGCCTCTACTGGTGTCATGTCCCGTGCATGATAAGGACATTTGACTTCTATGATACCCCAGGAATAAGCCTCCTTGGAATCATAACAGATACGATCAGGGGTTGCTGCAAGATAAGGATCTTCTGGACTGATGAAAATCCCACACTCATAAGTGACAACATGGCTTTTTGTGGGAATACTTTTGTACACTTGAATAGCAACATGTTCGTTATCTCTACCCCATTTTAACATTTTTTGTACAAAAGAACTGTGAGACTTTGGTTGCAAAAGATCTCTAGCTACAAGGCTTGACTTTGCCCTTGGCTTTTCCATTTTTGAACATATTATTCCAAACTTAGAAGCTGTAAGACGTGGGAACCTCAATTCGTGCCATTTGGGACACTCGGCTTGTTTTTTTGTTTCTTGTTCCAGCTGACTTGCTTTTTCATATGACACCTCTAGCAGCCTCAAATAGCCCAGTTGTTTGGGTGGCAACTGTTTCGGTAATTTCCCCCACTGCTCTAACTTTTCTCTATTAAAAGGGAAAGGAGGGGGGCCTACTGGCAAAGTGCTGTGTTCTGCTGCCTCTCTCGAAGGTGCTGGAAATAGGGTAATTTCAAAATTATTTTCTTGAGAATCCTGGATTGAAGCTTCATCTCCACCTTCCTTTTCACCTACAAATAAAAATTATGCACACTGTTCTTCGCAATACAGCACTATGGTACATTTAAAACACTGACAATAAATTAGCAGAAATTACAGAATTGTGAATTCAAGAGGAGAAATTACCATAGTCAGTGGTCCTGATTGGAGTTCATACCATTTGTGCTTGCTTTTTCGGGATGTAGCTGGGGGGGTCCTCTGGGGTGCCTGTGACCCCCCTCCCCCCTTGTGATATAATTTTAGTAAAACAGAGTGTGGATGTCGACATGACAATCTGTTAAGTACCCTGGGTGCAACACCGACACAGTGTGACCCCCCCTCCCTTTGAAAAAATCATAGCTATGCCCCTGCTTTTGCACCACACATGCAAATCAAGTTCAGAGACTGCTCTTAAATTTTCTTTATTTTCCATCCTGTATATAACAGGGCTTAGAAGAGAAGGGAATTATTTAAAATATAAAGGCCTGCCTTGTACAGTGGTGCAAGGAAGGCAGCAGTTTTTATATTAATGGTTCTACCATAAGGCTATTTGTATTTATACTTAAAACAAATATGACATACTTTCATTCCCATCACTTTACGCTGTGTCTGTTTCTTCTGGGTCTAGTTTTGGTAGGGACCGGAAAACACATGCATTTCGGCATATGTCTTTCAGTTGATTCAAATATCCCTGGTAGGCCATCATGTAATCCGAGCCTCCCTTCATGCAGGCAAGTGGTGTGCCATCATTCTTCTGTGCTCCACTCCTAGGAACTGATTCTCTCTTTTGGGCTGGTTTAAAATCTATCTCATCCACTGGGGCTGTCAGGGAGTTGTTGCCAAATACTCTATTCCACCTTCAACCTTATTTTAAAATGGCAGCCAATCTATTATTCCTTTATATGCATTTTAATTAGCCCTCTTGGCCTCGTCAGCATGTGCAAAATACAAAGGAATTTTCAAGGGAAAATGAGGCCAAGAAGGCTAATTAACATGCATATAAAAGAATAATAAATTGGCCACCATTTTGGAATAAGGTGTATAAGTGAAAGGAGATATTTATGGAAACAATGTTTCATTAAGGAGTTGATGTAGTAACTTGAAATGTGTAGGAGAAGTTCTTGACAAAAACTCTTGTTGTGAAGCAAGGAAAAAAAAAACAATCAAAAACAGGCAATGCCAAACCTCTTTCAAGTATTTCAAATAAGTAATAGTGCAGTGATACACTTAAGGTACTTGGGCCAAGGAAAGAATCAGTCTAGTATGGCAGATCAATGGGTCCTGTAAGTATCCAAAAAAGCTACTGACAATGAGGTTTTGCTGCACTAACATTACTCGAGATTTAAAAGAAATCTTTGAAATACCTGCACGCTTCACTAGTGCATGCTGTAGTTGTCAACCCAATCCTTACTGGGTCTTACTGCTGCTTCTACTTTAAACATAATGGAGGCCACATGACTGCAAGTATCTCCAAGACTTTTTTGCAAGATGGACAAAAATAGTTAAGTTAATCAACAATCTTTGTTAAACTTTTGTCAAGCCCAAAAACAAATGTGCGTTTAATTTTCTCATAACATGAATCGATGGGTGTGTGGGTTATTCGTGTATGTGCGATGCAAATTATGAGTAAGATTGTAAGTTCCAACCTTAGTTACGCTTCTGGTTGCAAACAAAATCCGGTTATCCAACAGAACGGAACAAATTAAAGGAAGCAAAAAGAACAATAAATCTTACCCTGCTGTACAATCACAGTGCGCTGTTAATATTTGCCCATCCCTTTTTACGATCATCCATGCAAAATATGAGTTTTGCGATTCTGCTTGGCCAGGTCGAACTTCTGCCTTCAGCACATACACGCCACTTTTTTCAACTTCGCGGCTATAAACACAGCCAACTTTTCTAGATACAAAATACTCGTGTGCCTCCAAACTTTTGTATGCCTTTAGCTTTTCTGCTGTAAAGGGTCCAGGAGTATCAATCAGGTAATTCCACAAATCCCCAAAGCCGATTTCTGGCCACGAAGAAAGCTATCACTCCACACGTTTGGTGCATTCCACGTTCTATAGGGACTTCTTATTTCCACTAAAACATTACCCACGACCACTTTTAGCTTTTCTTCGAACCGTTTCCTGTCTTGCAAGGTTAGGGTGATTAAATATCTTAAATCTAGGCCGCGAATTTTGTTTGGGAGGCTCTTGGAGTCACCCACCTCCCCACACTCCTTCTTTTCCGCCATTACTTTCTGCCACCCAAACTTTCGCGCATGCTCAATTTAATCAAAATAAAGATCGCCCTATCACCGGCTTTCATGACCCATAGTTCAACGCGCGCACATCCAACATGGCGGGCAAAAACGGTAAAAATGTGGGGAAAGACAAATTCTGGTATTTCGGTAGAGTTAAAGCCACAATTCGAGGTAGATAGTTTAGATAATAAATTTCCATCAAGACCTTCGTTGAAAGAATTAGAAGTATCGTTTCTTTCTTCGATCGGGCAAAAGATTTCTGGAACTGTCGAGGAAATTCACCAACGCGCTGAATTATTTAAAAAACAACCCGCACTTACCAGCCGTCTAGAGAGGGAGGTCACACATAGAAGACGGAATGACCGTGTTTTTGGCAGAGAACTTACCTGGGAAGAGATCCCCGCTTCTCAAGAACGTTGGGCAGTGGGCCCTTTTCCTTCTTTTACCAAGGAGCAATTGATGCAGTATGCATCACCCAAACTACCAGGCAGGAAGTCCATGCTTGAAAAAGGAGAAAGATTCTTCAACAGTCGAAAGGTAAAAATGCAGCCGCTTAATATTGTACTTAACGTTTGCTTCTGGTTGTACTTGAATAAATTCCATAAGAATTCTATGAAAATTATTTCAACTTTAACAGAACTTCAGACCGCAAAGATTTTGCGCGAATCCGCCAAAATAGTAAAATACAAATGCGACGGGGGGGGGGGGGGGGGGGGGTTAAAACTGGAGATGGGTGAGGGTAGAGGGAGATTCTTTCCTCGCGAGCTTTTGCAGTTTCCGGGTCTATTTTGTTTGAAAAGCATGAAATGGACTTTTATGTTCGTTAAACAAAAAAAAAAGAAAAAAGAAAACAGCCATCGTGGATGCTGCCCCCACCCTCCCCCTCCTCCTCCCTCCCACACTACAGACATAAAGCAATTCGGATTTCCACTTAAACAAATTTCGTTTACCATGATTATTTTTGACCATGATTATTGCCGCCCAACATCATGTCCAGTAAATGCCGGTGACGACCAGGGTATCACTAGAAACATCAACCTGCCAGACCCATCAGTTATATCATCATCAGGTGAATCACCTGCAAGTAAAATTCTTTACTATCATGTACAGCAAAGATCTCTTGAGTGGTACCACATAAGGAGGAACAGAATTACTGCCTCAGTGGTTGCAGATCTCATTGGCATTGGGGGATCAAGCAAGTTTGAAGAAGCATGGGCAGTCCTTATCGGAAAACAAGAGGAGAAAAAGAAAAATTTTGTCAACTTTCAAAGAGGAATAGAATACGAAGAAAAGGCACGAAATCTATTCATTGAGGAATCTGGTCAGTCACAAACATATCAAAGTAGAAATACAATTTTAGGGGTTATTCTTTATTGTGAGTGGTCATAAGATCTGGAACTCATCTAAAATAAGCATGCACCGCTGTGTTCAACACCACAATTGCTGAGAGGGTGGTATTGCATGTTGGAAATGTTTAATAATGTAGATTTACTAAAGTACCAGAGACTTGTTTCAAACATGAAAATAGGGCTGGTAGTTATCACATATATGTAGGCAATGTGCAGGTAAACAAAAACAGTGGTTGTTGTGTCTCCTTTTTCCTATTCACGAATAAAACATCAACAAGTCAAGGGGCCACTGGACACTTCTGGGATATATTAACCTACTGTCCTTGAAAGGCAACTGCTGAATTAAGATACCCCTCCCCCCCCCCAAAAAAAAATAATAATAATAATAAATAGAGAGACGCGTTCGAAGGAATTTCCGGCGGAAATGAGTCCCTGAAAAAAAAACAATAGGGGCGGCCATTTGGAAGACCGTCTACCAAAAAATCTCAAATTTGTCTCCAACACGAAATTAGGATTGCGTTCTTTGAACGCGAAAAATAAATAAATAAAAAACAAATTAATAAATAAATAAATGAAATAAAATAATAATAATAATAATAATAATAATAATAATAATAATGAAATAAAATAAAATTAAAATTAAAAAAGCACTGTATATTTTGTTTCAGGATTAAAACACCTGTTGAAGTGTTAGGAAACCACAAAGCAAAAACAAAAAAATAATATTAAAAATAAAATAAAGAAAAGAAAAGGACAGGTGGTCAAAACATTAAAGTTTGTTAGTGATCCCTCAAATTTATAGCTATTTGAAATGATCCCCCTTCTTCAGCCTGGGATTAACAGAGCTTTCATGGTTAACTTAAATTTTATTATTTTGTAGGTATTCATGTCTCTGAATGTGGAATTTTTATCAATGGAGAGATTGGTGCAAGTCCAGATGGTCTACTCTCTCTTGAAAATTATTTATTGGAACTCAAGACGAGGAGCATTAATGCTGCATCTCCTCTAGATCATTTAGAAAAGTACCAATATGTCCAATGTCAAATTCAAATGCATTGTGCTGGTAGAGAAAAGACTGTTCTAATGTCTTATCACCCAGAAAGCCACCAGGCCAATTATTTTATTGTTCAGCATAACTCAGAGTTTGTTTCAGTGGCACTTGTTTGTCTACAGTCAATTAAATCACTGACACCTTTAAAGGATTATCAAAGGTGGGATTCATCATGCCTTAAATTAAGGTCACTTTGGGAACTTAATTCAAACAAGATCCCTGATTTCAAGTCTTTACAGCTATTGAGAAGCTGGGTTGGTGAGTTAGCAAAAACTGCATTTAAAATTACATGCTTAAAGGAAGGTCTGTTTCCAACAAAATCTTGTCCTTAATTGTGTAACATTTATAGAAAGAAATTTCGAGCAATATTTAAAATGCATTCTTATCTTTGTGAGCATCCACATTTGCTACATTTTGTGGGGATTCTCTCTGATTACTCCTTCTGATAAAGAGAGAACATGGAAACATGTACATGTAAGTTTCCTTGCCATTCTAAACATTAAAAAGGATGAAGAGCAGCTAGCTGTGAGATAAATGAATCACTTACTGGTCCGACCCTGGTGACTAAATTCACGAGATGGGCCAAAAAAATCCAAACACTGTTCAACAAGTCAATCCTGGAGCTTGGCCAAACTGTATTGAGGATAGCAAAGTCCCGAACGCATCCAATCCTGCAAGGAATTGTGATTTTGAACTCTAAATGACAGTAAGGTTTTTCACAGGGGAAAACTATGTTAATCCTACACAGAAGTTTTCTGCCAAGCAACAGTACGATAAAATTAGATCTGAAATTATAAGCTTCTGTTTCTATAATAATGGAATTACCAAAATCGTGGAGTATGCATACAGAACATTTACATAATATCAAAAACTTCTACAGATCAAAACCTACAGTTCTGATCAATTATTAAAAACATACATGTGCATGTTGTTATTTCCTACCATCTCTCAATGTGAATCCTTAGACAGGCTATTTTGAAATTGGTGTCACTCTCCAGTTGTAAACTGATCTGTGGACTTCATTGGTGGTCTGTTGTGGATGCCACCCTTTTCTGCTGCTTGCTCAGAAATCGCAAATCCTATAAAAAGAGTAATGGTTTTTACATTAATAAGTAGCCTTCTCTGGCTAGTTTGCTAGCTTGTCATTCTAAAGACCCTTTGTTTTGGTGAACATGCCAGAGCAGTCTCATAAGACCATTTAATTATATTTAAAAGTGTTGTTAATTAGAAGTGCATTGCCATTATTTGAAAAATCCTCAAAAATAAAATACTCATGAGAACATGCTAAAGAAGGCATCGCATACATTGTGTAATGGACATAGGTAAACGTTTTACATTCATTTAAGACAGACAAAATCTGTTTTCCTGATTACTAAAATGCAAAACAGAGAAACTGCAGTTCAGCTCTATTTCTCTCATTTATTAAATTTTCAACAATAAAAATTGTTAGTCTTTTCTCACACAAAGGTTTTGCGTACTTGATTAGAAAGGACAAAAAAAGGTGCAGTGCCCATGCTTGTTTACGAGAAAACAGCCACATTTTTTAGCGATTTAATGGTCTCACAGGAAACCTCTGTGTTCTAAATGTGTGTGCTGCCACGTGTGCTTGTGTACACACTGACGCAAGAAATTATGTGAAGTAAGTGATGCACAATGCAAAACCGTGAAATCACCTTAAGTGGTGAAGCAAACTTCTTTAAGTGGATGAAAAATCATGAAACCAGATTCAAACAATTGGGTGAAACAAAAACTATGTGGTAACAATATTATTAAATTATTTCTTAGGTTTTTCTATCCAATCCTTAATATATTTTTTCCAAGATGCGAGTTCAACCTGATTTTTTATCTTGGCTTTCACAATTTTTTCACCCTAATTTTTTTTTCCCATTGACATAATCTTAATATATAATATGGATTTCATTTCTGCATAAACTTAATATAAACTACATCTCAGAATTATTTTACTTGCCTTTGTCTGTCAGAACACCATCATGACATAGGATATTGTCTAATGCCCCAACCATTTCTGTTAATGCTGTATCAGTAATTGAGCCAGGGTAGACTTCGGGAATCTTCACAGCGGCCCCATGAGGGGTTAAACGTGGCAATGCCTTGACAGTGTGACTGTTTTTATAGTCAGAAAAAAATAATTCATTTAGCTGCAAATCTGAAAATCCAGTAATTTTAAATTCTGTTGCATCAATAACAAAAACGATGTGAGAAAAATCCAAGTTTTTGTAAGCACTTGGCATCATCGTTTGAATCAGATCCTTTGGATGATTCAAATCCAACTTGGAAAAAACAGCATGACTAAAAGACATCCATGCTTCGAAAATTCTGCTCATAGTACTTTCAGAAATACCCATCATCCAAGCCATGACTCCCAGATGGAGGGCGTGCCTGCAGATGACCAGGCAAGCAAACAACTCATTTTCTTTACTCCACTTCCGGCGCAAATCCTCATTTCCTTTGCAGCCTTCATAGATCATAAGGTGAAGGAATGGCTCAAAAACATTGAAACACCGTCACAAAATCTCCCTTTTCCAAACCGCAAAGATATTTAAATTTGTTTTCTTCGATATTTGTCCAGTCAAAATTCTTCTGATTCATTTCTTTCTTCATATCAGTTAACATCATCTCCAGGCTGTTTTTATCTCTTTTTAAATTGTGCACAGTACTTTTTAACAAATTATTCTCTTGCTGAAGATGACTGTTAGCAGCCTCCAAACAAACGTTCCTTTCTTTCAGTTCTTCAACCTGTTTTGTGAGTTCTGATATGTTTTTTTGCATCAATTTTTTTGTCGTCCATGACTGTTTTTTTGTCTGTTTTGAGGACATTCAATTGTTTATTGAGTGATCTCACGGCTTTAGATCTGTGGGCGCTTCGGTCGTACGGTGACAAACGTTTTCCCTTCTTCCTGAGATCCTCAGAATTCCAAACATTTGGGATTCTTATATCAGGCATTTGTTTTGAGTTCTTACGATGCGTACTCCAGTGGAGTGAACAAATGACAGCATTATCCCAATTAACTCCGTCGGTCTTAAAGAATGCATCGTATGGTTTAACGAGGCTCTTAGGCACTCTATAATACTTCAGTCCTTCCAGCTTGCTGGTAAAATTGCTAGTGCATCCCGCCACAAAACAATTCCAGTGTTTGGGCATATTAGCCCACAAAAATAAACGTAAATAAAAACAAAACACAGCATTAAAACCTTTTCCCCACAAATTTTTCCGCCATATTGGAAATGACGTAGAATCACGTGATCATGAAAGCCGGTGATACTCTCATCGACCATAGAAATGACTTCATAAAATGTTCAAAACTCAAGTGGAACCACGAGCCGTTAGGCGAGTGGTTTCACTGCTAAGTTTTGAACATTTTATGACGTCATTTCTATGGTCGATGAGAGTATAGACCATGGAAAAATGCGGTCGATTTGTTTTTTACAATAACAAAAACATTTGAAGGCGAACGAGGGCGACTCAGGGAAATTTTTAGAAAATCATTGCGAGAGTCGTGGTAGCGCGCGCGTGACAGAGTGAAAATTGCACACCAATCAACAAGAAGTTTGTTAACTTTTGATTGGTTTATTTTTGACATGAATCAAAATAATCGCTTACGATTGGTCATTGTTATGACATACAAATGGCTTCTAAAAATCTCACGTCAGCAGTAGTTGATATTAGCCACTTTTGAGACAGTCCAAATTTCTCCCAGTTTAAGCAGTTCACAAGAATTCTAAAAATCCTCAAAAATTCGTCGAGTTCCGCCATTTTTCACACAATTGATAATTTCTTCAAATCTGCTCAATCTATCAGAATTGTGATGATTCTGCTGAATTTAGCTGGTGAAAAATTCTTTGTTAATTGCCTAAATCAGCAGGAAATGAATTGTGTGAAAACTGGGAGAAATTTGGACTGTCTCAAAAGTGGCTAATATCAACTACTGACTGCTAAAAATGAGCACAAAAAATAATCTTGAAATTAGGCATTCTGAAAAATCTTTCCCTAAATTCCGCAGCGGCCAAATTCCATCCAAAACTCACAAAAATCTCTTCCGGCAAGAAAATGTCTGATTCCGAAGAAGAAGAAATCGATTTCACTCCTGAAATTATTCGAGAAACCCTCACAACATGCCATTCTCACAAAAATCCCAGGCTGGAACATTTCAAAAATATCATCCGCAAAAATCAGGGGAAAAATCAAATTCCACTCAAAGATCTCGAATTTTATCAAGAACAAATTCTCTCCCAAATTCCCCGTGATGAAATCACAAGAAAAAAAGTCAGGGATTTCGTCAAAGATTCCAAATGGAAAAAAGTCAATGGCAACGATCACGGCATTTTTAATCACATAACAGGTCACGATGGAAATGATTATGAACACCTGGAAAAATTCCTCATCGACGACTTTAAATATTTTTCACTTGCATATAATGACCTTCATCCCAGCAGAAAAAAGTTTCTCAATTGCCATCAAGTTCTTTTCGCCCTGTTGAAGAAGAACGGTTTCAACCCCAATGAAGATGATTTCAAACTGCTCAAACTCTCATCAAGCCGGGAGGAACAAGAAAAAATAATCCAAACCATCTTTAAAAAATGTGATTGGAAATAAAATGGATCTTGAAAAAGCATTTTCCAATGAAGTCGAGCGAAGCGACGCGAGTGAAGATAGCGACCATGAAGATTGTTCCACATGCTCAGAGGAAGAAATAAGAAGCGACGATGAGACTCCGACAACATCGGATGATGAATTTATTGTGTCTGATTCAGAGATGGAGGAAGCTGAGCGAAGCGACGAAATCGAAGACTCAATTGAACTCCTTTTTGAGTCATTTGTGAATCTCCAGGAGGAACACAAAATTCTCAGAAATGAACTCCAAAAGCAAAGTTGCCTCCTGTGGGAAATCCACCGGGAAATGAAAGAAAGCCAAGCGAAACGAAAGCGAAGTGAAGCCAACAGACTTTGTGAATATTAATGTAAAAACATTCATATTCTGACATTTCGAATTGCCCAGCTGCCAGGTTATTGACATATGGCGGCCAATCAAAATCGGCATTGTGGCTAACGCGTTAGCCAGTTTTTCGGGGAAATAAATTGGAATAATTTTGTCTAACGCGTTAGACAGTTTTTCGGGGGAATAAATTGGAATAATTTTGTCTAACGCGTTAGACAGTTTTTATAATTTTGTCTAACGCGTTAGACAGTTTTTCGGGAAATAAATGGAATTTTCCCAAGATTTTTTTTCAGCGGAATATTTTCTTAGTCAAAAAATATTTCCCCCAGATTTTAGCGGAATATTTTTTCCAGAATTTTTTCAGCGGAATATTTTTTCCAGAATTTTTTCAGCGGAATATTTTTTTCAGCGGAATATTTTTTCCAGAATTTTTTCAGCGGAATATTTTTTCCAGAATTTTTTCAGCGGAATATTTTTTGTGTCTAACGCGTTAGACAGTTTTTAGGGGGGGGGGGGGAGAAATTGGAATTTTGTCTAACGCGTTAGACACCAAGCTTTTCCACATCACTCAGCGGAACCCAAGAATTAAATTTGTCAGAATAACTTTTCCATTTTACAAGTGCGAGTTTTCGTTTATTATCGCGGCGAATAACCTTTTCAATTCGAAACACATCTTGCGTTGTTCTTTGAAGTTCCGCCTCGTAAAATGATCCGGTGATTGATTCTCCCAACAGATCGACTAATTTATACGTTACAGGGTTTGTGTTTAATATTTCGTCAATCACAAATATCTCTTCCGACCAGTTCGGGGTGAAACCTTTGTCAAATAATTGCCGTTTAAACTTTGAAATTCTCACCCTGTCGCCAACCCTGAATTTTGCCGGGTTGTGTTTAGCATAAATTAAATCTCCGTATAAATTAGCGAAAACCTTTTTCTCATTTTCCTGTTTGCTCGCCTCTGCGGGACTCATCCGAATGCTCGAATGAAAACGATGATTATATTGATCCAGTAATTTGCCAAGTTTGTCCCAGTATATTGTATTGTTGTTAGCAGAAAACATTTTAAAGAGTTTCTCCTTGAAAGACCTGTTCCAGCGCTCAACAACAGATGACTTTTCTTGATTTTCCGTTGTATACAATTTTACCCCATTCTCGCTCAGGAGATTGTTCATTATTCCATTGAAAAATTCAGATCCTTTGTCAGTCCAGAGCATTTTCGGTTTTCGCTTCGTTTTAAATATGTCTCGGAAAGCATCAGCCACTGTTTGACCTCGCTTGTCTTTCAGGGGACGAATCCAACCGAACTTTGAGAAAACATTGATCACCATCAGCAGGTATCTGATCCCTTTATTCCACCTCGAAAATTTCCCCATCTCGACCAGATCAGCCGCCCAAATGTTGTCAATCCCATATGCCATGACTCTCCTCTTTGGGAAGCGCCGCCTGATTGGCTGGTGAAGTTCATTTGCTAGATTTTGAGCCCAGCCTTCACTCAAAATCTTTTCCCGTTTTTGGGGGCACCGAGGCCAAGTTTTTCTTTTGCTTGAATTGTGTTTCTCGCCAAAGCATGCCCCCATTGCCTTTCTTTCCAGGGAATGGCATCCAAAGCGGCAACCATTTTCCTGTCTGCTTCGCTCTTGCATTTGCGCGGATCCGCTTTCTTCGCGCAGACTGAATAATCCACATCGTGTTGCATAGCAACTGCATCTGTTTTTCCTGTGGGCTGCTGCATAATTTCGAGAATTTTTCCCTTTTCATCAAATCTGACTTGTTTTTCGAGTGGGTTCCAGGGGCCTGTATAATTATGCCCTGGGAGGGTGAAACCTTTCTTTGGTCTTGGCAGCTTCCCAATCAGGGAATGAACATCTAAAGCACCGCCATCCAAATCTGCTCGATCTGTCTTATATTTTCTGTTTGGTCTAATCGTCGTGGACAGCTCATTCATCATATCAGCAGAGGTTTTGGCAAGAAATGGTTTCATCTTGTCCAACGCAAAATCCAATGCTTTCTTTTGAGTGTTTTTATTTCGCAACAATTCACTAGCTCCGTAACGACCCATTTCAACTGTTTTTTTCCCGAGCCAGGGAAGAGCATGAGCCACGCCAGTCAGCGCAAGTTCACCGATGCCCTCACCTTGTGAGGGCAGACTCAGTTTCCCGATTTTTTCACAAATCTTGTTTTTTTGATTCCGCAGGAAGCGCAGTGGCAAAACCACATTTTCTGCCATTTTTTGCAGTCATATATCCAGTTGGTTTCACGCATTCAGTTTGTTTTTTTTCCTTCACGCAATATGATTTCATTTTCAATCGAAATATTCTTTTATGAATTTCTCATTCCCCATCGTATCAGTCAGACTGAGAGGCTTGAGAATATCATAGAAATCTTTCCCCTGCGACCATTGATGGAGGAAATAAAGGCAATAATACACGCAAAGAACGCTGTCTATGTTTTGATACTGACTGCTGTTCCAAATCACCGGTTTGGAACTTTTGAATTCCTGGGGAAATCCCATCCCAAAAGAGTCGAAATACCACGTGAATTTCTGTCCGAGGGCGCAGCACACCCAGTGAGTTCCGGCATTTTCAAGCGAATCAAGATTGATAATGCAGGGGCTGTGTTCTCGGGGCATGGCTTCATCCCTGGCGAAAATCCCTTTGAAATTGGGAATTTTCAGAAAATCAATCCACTGGAGAAGATCAAGGTTGCTCAGGGGTTTGTTCACGAATTTCGGTTTCGTTTCGCTCACAATATTGCCCCGAGAACTGGGATATTGTTGAATGGACTTTTCGTTCCCAGCAGAAGTCCTGCTCCTTTTTTGGATTTTTTTCCCATCCCAATTTTTCGTCCCCAGGTTCCGATGAATGGAGGCGGGCGTTGGAAGGGAGTGCCCAATCTTGGAGCGCCGTTTCCTTTTGGGCGTCCAACTCTAGGAGCGCCTTTTCCTTTGGGGCGACCAGCTCTAGGAGCTCCTTTCCCAAACATGTTTTTCACCATGTCCAGCGCCAGTGGAATTCCGATGGAAGCCAGCACAGTTCCCAACAATCCACCAGATTGTTTTGCTGATGGTTTTATCGTCAGTTGTCCTCCTGATTTCAGGGCAGACAAAATATCCTGTTTCTGTTTATTTGTCAACAAATGTTTATTGTCAATCAGTTTTTGAATTTTATCTTGGGGAATGAGAAATCCGCCCGTTTGCGCTCCCTTCCCGCTTATCTTTTTCACGACTTGACTCGCTCCTTCACTCGCCAAACCAGCCAATGCTGACAACCCAAGTGTCTTTGCCAGGGTAGGCGCCAGGGAACGAGCCAGGGGAACAATGGCAGAAAAAAGACTTCCACCTTGCTTCATCACTTTTCGGATTTGCGTTTTTGATATCTTGATTTCAACTCCCTTTCCCTGAGATGCGGCTTTGCCGATTCGTTTTATTTGATTTGCCGTGAGCATCAGTTCATCACTTCCGCTTGTTTGTTTGCCACCCAATCTCAGGGTGATAGGGCTTTTTGTTCGGAATGCTCTTCCAAGCTTGCTTTTTTGCCCTTTCGACAGATTTACTTTATATGGGTGATATGTTGTCATTTTAAATGACAAGATATGTTTTTCACAGATCACACGTCACACGATAACCAGCTCATTTCCAATCTTATCGATTTTCACTTCTTCTTCATAGAGAACTATCGCATGTACATTGAAGTTTGCCGCTGCATTTGCGCTTAATCGATACCTGAATATCAACTGCTTGGGATCTCTTGTTGGTTTTTCAGTTTGATAAGTCAGATCGAAATAGATCAACGGGAAAAGAGAATTGAAATTGGCCAGATTCAGCTGCGTTCCAGTGTTAAAATCATTTTTCCTCATTGCATAAGCCATGACATCCTGGAAAATCCTCACTTTGCTTTCACTGTCATACTCTGTTTCCGGGTAGAAAACTCCGTTTCCATATTCCAATCGACAGTTCAACAAGGATGAAGTATTATCATCCACTGCATTCAGCGTGAAAGTGTCCATCAGATAGGGATTGCCTTCTGCAGGGACATCATTGGGTGGAGCGGTTCTTTTCAGCCAGACAAAAATATGCCTCACATTGTCGATGCTCGCTGAGATCTGGAAGAATCCTGATGATCTTGCGGGAGCTGATTGCTGATACATTTCCCTCAGATATTTCCATTGCGTTTCTTTCAGGAATGAGCTGACAAATTTGTCATACAGAGAATCTTTGGGAGTCAATCTTGGCACCCAAAGCAAAAATCGATTCAGCACAACTCTTCCGGCAGCAACGCCGTGTGCCATATGAATGAGTTCCTCATCATCTTGAAGAGTTATCTCAAATTGCAGCTGCATGGGAACCAACATCTTATCTTCCAGTTCCTCGAAAAAGGAAAAACGATTCAGGGGAATGATCGTATTAGCGTTTTGAAGATCTCGAGTAATCACTCGCCGAGCCTCAAATCCAAGATTCGTATTAGCGGTTGTTGCATTAGTATCCAAATACCAGAAACTGTTCTTGGCGACTGATCTGCTGAAGTCATCGGAGTATTCTAACAAATTCTTTGTGAAACAGACTTTATGCAGATTATCAGTATCATAAATAATCTTTCCTGCAGATTTAATCGTCAGGTGTTTAATCAGGGAATGAGCCCCATTGATTACGGTTATTCTTTCAGCGTCATATGCCGCTCCATCTGCTAATTGCTGGAGTTGAAATTGCACCTCGAAATACGCATTATACCAATCATAGAATGCGGATCGGTCATTAATCGTGAATTTATAACCACGTTTTTGTTGATGTTGAGCATTAGCTGGAGCTCGGATTGTGTCATCCAGCTGGAAGCGCACTAATTCATTTCTTTGAAGATATTCATTCGATCGAAAAGCCATTTTAAATCATTTTTTTCTTTTCCGGACTCCCTGCCCAGAGATCAACCTGTTCAATATAGCATCAGAACTTTCTCCGGAGGTTGACGCAGGGGCTGATTGTGGTCGAGCTGGCGGTTTTTTGCTCCCCTTTCTCATATTTCCCAGCTTTTTCATGATCAAATCACCAGATTTTTCAACTTCTTTTTTGCCGAGTTTATCCCCAGCGTGAGAAATTCCTGATTCCAATGCTTTTTTCGCAATGGGTTTTGCGAATTTATTGAAGACGACTGATGCGACCTTCCTCATTGGTTTGAAAATATTGTCCACAATGACACCTGTTCCTTTGTGCCGGAAGACAAACCGCCCCAGCTGGGGGTGGAAAAAACGAGAGAATTCATAACTTTTCATTTTATTTGTTTTTTCAAGATAAGCGAGAACGCTGTATCGGCTCCATTCAAATCAACAACCCGCCTTTTCCCATCGGTGATATAAATCCGAATGGAGCTTATTCTGTTTTTATTCACAGGGCTGAACATCACTCTCATGGGTTCCAAAGTGAAACTATAGGAGGCCTGCAGAACAGATGTTGAAAAGGAGAAGATGATATCACTCTCTTCCCCATCCACAAGCGAATCACTTGTGAGATCGCAATGAACGTTCAACATATCAGTATCTTGACTGAGGTTTGGAATTCTGGGGCCAACATTGACTTTATCTTTCAGAATCTTTTTCTCAAACCCAATGAGATCGCCAAAGTTGGATTTCTCGAGATCAAGTTGCCAGTTTGCTTCCAGCGTGATTGTTACTCTGAAAGTTGTGGGAGAGAAAGCAAGATTGATTGGGAATTTTTCATTCTTTCCTGGGGTGCTGCCTGCGAGGGGACCTGTTGCGTTTCGAATTGCCGCATTCAAAGTGGAATAATCCCAAACCCCAGCGGGAAAGGTGATATCGGAAAATGTTTTCCCACCGTCAGAGCTGAATCTGATCAGCTGATTTTTCAATGCCGCATTGATGTTATACCACGTAAAACTCATATTGATAATTCTGTTCAACCCAACAACATATTGGGAATTTGGATCCAAAACAATGGGCCGATTGAATTTTGTTGTGAAATTTCTGGTTTGTTTCCCCCAGTCTTGACGGAAAAGGATGACAGGACAATTTCTCTTTCGATTTCCATTTTAGAGTTTGAAATACTTTCTGAAAAGCTTCTCATGCTGGGATTTGTTGATGGCGTTTTCTTTCAGGAGAAGATCAAGAATACCAACCCCGGTATTTCTGATGCCTGAATTCGTATTCCCAGCAAGGATGGAGCCAACAATGACCTCAAGTTTCTGGAGGAGATCTGCGGGGTTGGAGAAAAAACGGATGGATCCACCTTTTTTTCTCCTGATTCCCGAACCTTCCAATGTCTTTTGTTTCGCTTGAAAATGTTTGATGTATTCACTCAAAATTGGGGATGAGTGGTCTATTCTGCTATGTTGCAAATTCTTTTGCTCTTGCGTTATTGCACCTTTATGGAACTTTTTGCTCCAAGATGTTTTGTAGCCCTTCAACTGATTTCTTCTGTAGTTTGCAATGGTTACAATATTCTTGAGATAATTGATTTTCCTCGTTGATGAGATATTTGGGTCACTGAGATTTTTCTCCACAGTATCATAATTTGTGAGGTCCAAGCTATCCAATATCTTATTGGCTTCCTCTTCCTCTTCCTCTTCCCATTCCCCTTCATCTCCCGGCGCAAGAGCATAATCGGGAGAGTCGTCTTCTTCATATTCAGGTGGATCTTCCCCTACCTCTTGCACAACTTCTTCATATGTTGGCGGCCCTGCTGGAATTTGCTTCTTGGGTTGGGATGGAACGGCCTCATCAAACAGGCCTTCGACATCCATCTCTTCAAATGGATTGACTTCGGGGAGATAATCAATCTCCGCCGGTTTGGCTTTTTTCTTTTTCCGGGGAAGTGGCCGAAGCGGCCCCAAATTCGACTCAATCACCTCATCCAGTTTCGATGTGATGGGTTTGAATGTTTTTTCAAGTCCGATTTGACTTGTTTCTTCACCCAACTTTTTCTGGGTGATAGCATTGTGAACAAAGTTGATTTTTTTCCCCAAAGCAGATTTGCTTTTAGCCAATTCTTGCCATTTCAAAAGACTCATTTTATATCCCAGAAACACAAATTTGGGATGTAGAACAAGATAAAGAACGCCATGTTCATTAATAAAATGAAGATTCCAAATTATGATTGTCAGGATCCAATCACGAATTTCAAACAACTTCACCCTTTCATGCCGGATCGAACTTTCAGAATGTTGATCTGTGGCCCTTCAGGATCGGGGAAAACAAATGTTCTCCTGGATATGATCCTCCGCCCGCTGCTCTTCTACGATAAAATTTATCTCTATGCGAAAAATCTTGACCAAACCAAATATCAACATCTGCTGAAAACATTTCGCCCATTCAGCAAAGAAGCTGGGTATGACGTTGTGGAAGCATCCCCGGATGAAATCATCCCAGTTTCTGAATTGTCAGGGGAGAATCAAAAGCTGGTTGTTTTCGATGATTTTGTTTCCGAAAAAAACCAAAAGCCATTGATTGATTATTTCATTCAGGGCAGGCACAAGAAATGTTCTGTGATTTATCTTTCGCAAAGTTATTTCGGAACACCAAAAGATATCCGCCTGAATTGCTCGCATTTTTGCATCTTTGAATTCCCAAGCAACAAAGAAATTACGGCGATCTGCAGGGAGAACAATGTCAGCAAAGAAGATTAACGGAAAGCAACGCATGATCCGTTCTCTTTCCTGTATGTGGATAAGCCGAGGAAATTCATTGCCAAAAACTTTGATGAAAGCATTTAAAATGAGTTATTCAAATGGATTGCTATCTGAAACAAGCACCTCCCAGGGAGGAAAAGATGGAAAAGATGGAAAAGATGGATTGCCAGGAGTTGGTTTCAAGCTGACGCCAGCAGGGGACTTCGACCTGCAAAGGAAACGCCTGACCAATATCGCTGAAGGAACGGGGAATTCGGATGCAATCACAAAGCTACAAGTTGACACGCTTGCAACGCAATTGCGAGCAGATTCTCTCCAGGTGGATGGTTCCTCGCATATGACTGGGGATCTTGATCTCAGGGGACAAAAACTCATCAACCCCGGGGAAATAGAAATGAATCGCAAATTGATCGTCAATCTGGACACTGATGAAAACCAGGATTTGTCAGCGGTGAATATGGTCACTCTGAAAAAATTCCACCCTGATGCTCCGGCTCACACTCATGAAGTCACGAAGGATATTGATTTAAAAGAACTTTTCAACGTGAAAAACTCAAAACAACAAACATGGCATGATTTGGGAGCGCATTATAACAACCTGGTTTCTTATAATGACACCAAAAATATCTTTCTCAGCCGCAAAGAGACGTTTCCAATGGAGACGGCTTTGGATATGGGAAATCACACCATTTTTAACGTGAAAGATCCCGAAGTTGCCGATCAGGGCGCAAATATGCGATATGTGGATGCCCAATCCGCGAAAAAGCTTTCGTTGGAAGGCGGGACAATGACCGGAAACCTGGATATGAACTCGCAACAAATCAACAATATTGCAACGCCAACTCTGAAGCGACAACCCACGTCAAAATCGTATGTGGATAACCAGATAGGAGGTGTGGTAGCCCACACGATGGAATTAGAAGAGAAGATCAAAAAATACGTAAATGAATCGCATATCACGTCAACCTCTCACCCAGAGGACGCATTCCGCTATCTGATGGAAGATGTGGATGAATCCAGCTCTGAACATCATATGACAGTGACTGGGATAAGTGATTTTCCAGATTCGCCGCATCATTTCAACAAGAAGGCTTATGACTTGGAAATCACAAAAGATCTTTTTAATGAATACTCTGGGAGACTTGGATTCAATATGTTCAAACTCCCAGAGGGAGAATACACCGTGTGCGTGGAATTCTTCCCCGCGTCAATGGATGGCGTGAGCGTTAACGTTGTGAGCACAAGTCTGAATATAAATCAGCAATCAACTAAGAAGTTTTCGGGGTATTCCAGATCCATCATCCATATGCACAAATGGAGGATTTCCCCACCTGAATTTATTTTCCTGGATTTGAAATGGCGAGGCACTGCCGAGTCAGCTGAAAAAGGAAATGCAAATCTGATCATATATGGCATTGCTGGTTCCCAACCTGATGTTGAAAGCAGCGTCTTAGATTCCCCTTTCGTTTTCCAAGCGGGGAAGATGGTCATGGAGACTGACTTGGATTTGAATTCGCACTCCTTGTTGAATTTGCCGCTTCGCCCGTCAAAACACTTCATTTTTGCAAGATTTGTGAAAGGAAAACACGGTGATTGTTTGATCTTCCCAAATGAAGAGGAAGATGAAACAAATTATTGGCAACAATTTGGATCTGACTTCCGGATTTTGAATGTCACGGTTTTCATTCTTCAACGCGGTTCCAACCCAGTGAGTGGAGCAATCATCATCATGACAAGTGTTGTTAAAGGAGATCGCATCACTCGGAACGCAGTCAGACCTTCCACCAATTCATTTGGTTCACTGCAGTTCACCTTCAATCTCCATGTTGGGCAGGAAGAAGCTTTCTATCTGGCTCTCTCGGATGGAAATGCCATTCAAAGAGCAAAAGCGACAATTCTGATTGAAAAATGATTTTCTCCCTGAAAAATGAGAGCGAGCGAGCGAAGCGAGCCGAGCCGCGCGAAGCGAAAACAAAGCATCTTTGCTTTCAATCACATCAACCCCGCAATTCGGGAAGAAGAACTGGAAGAGATCAAAAAACTTTTTCGATTTTATCACAAAAGATTTTGGTGCCTGAAACGACTTTACAGTCGATTCAAGAAGTTGAATCTTTCCCTGAATTTGACTTCCACTGGATTGGTGGCAATCGGCACGATTGCTGGAGCCGCGACTTTGAACCCAATCATTTTGGGAGTTATCTCCGGAGTGGGATTGCTTGTGAAAACGGTTCACGAGATGAAGAACCTGAAATCAAAGATTGACATGGCCAAGTTCGCCTTCACCACTTATGAAAAAACTCTGACTGAGTTGAGATTTGCTTTGAGATCAGGAAAATTTGACAGGGACGAATTTCTCCCTGCGATGGAAGCGATTGACGGGATCGTGATCGACTTGGGGTTGAATCTGGAGAGATTTGAGAGGGAATATGACACTCTCTTTGAATAATTTCATTTCCGCTGGAAATGAAATCACAGCTCACTTAGGAATTATCTGAACTCTCCAATACCATTCCCCAGCAAACTCCCTAACATCCAGGGGAAAGATCGGCATCCAGAGATCGCTTTCCAGGATTTCTCGCGGCGGGGCAGGAAAAGGAAAACCGACCTCCAACGAGGCAGCAGTCGGCCCCATCACCACGCAATTATCAAAATGCTCACTGGCCACCAGAAACTGCATTTCGTCGTTGTCTTTTTCAACCAAACCTTTCACCCGAAATCCCGGGGGAAGAATTTGGCGCATATTTCTGAGGAAGGCAAATTCTGGATCCATTGGCGCATTTTCGCAATGCTTCCAAATATCTGGATGGAATGGATTTCGCTCACTCTCGATGAGTTTCACGCGCTTCATTTCATTTTTCTCCCATTCCTCTTCCGCCTTTTCCTCAGGAGAGGGTATGTCTTTCGCATTTTCCTCTGCCCAAGCCACCATTTTTTCCTCATCTTCCAGTGCGTGTTTTTCGCGGTTCGCGGCAGGTGTTTCCATCCTGGTTGGTTTCTCCTGGCCTTGCAAAACAAAACGAAACCAGGGCTCAAATTCAGTCTCGCTGATTCTCGCTGAGAACTTCCAGACCCCTTCTGCGAAATAATTCACAAAGTCTGTTTCATAGGGGTAATCCAAATACCGCTTGTCAAAATAATCTATAAAATCCTGCCAGACTTTCACGGGAAAATTACTGCCGGTGTTGGGGTTGAAAAGCACCCGCTTTGTTTGAAACTTTTCCATGTCGGGGGTCAAAGTCACTTCCCATCCCGGATAGCGATTTTTCATCCACTGAAACTTCATTCCCCAATTTCGCTGCACATCATCCAGCGCCTTCTGACCCACCACATCTGCGGGGCGGGGAAGAGATTTTATCTTCTGCGGTTGCAGCTGCTGCAGCGATGCTTTTTCAACTTGGAATTTGACCCCATCTCTTCTCCGGGTGAAGGAATTTCTCCCGCTTTTCAATGAATCATGAATTGTTCTCGCATCGATCCCCAACTCAGATGTTGCCGCCGAAACATTGGGATAAATCTTGGTTGAACTGGGGGAAGTGACTCTGACGGGAATCGCATGCGGTTTTTGGGTGATGGCCGGGATTTTTCCAGCCGCTTCGGGAAGAGAACCCACCGGTTCCTTGTCGGCAATTCGTTTCATGAAATAATCTTTTCCATTTTTCCTGATTTTCCAACTCTGGCACCAGCCAGTTCTTTTGAAAGCGCAAGAAACGGCTTGCCTTGTGACTCCGATCCATGCTGCCATTTCGGTTTCGGTTTCAAATTTCGCCAGCGGAGGATCACTGGGAGATTCATGAACTGAAAAACGAGTGACTTTTTGGTCGACAATTGTCACTTCCCTCCCGCGAAACTGAAATTTGTTTCTTCCTTCATTGATTGCTTTGTTCAAAGTTTTAGGAGAAAAATGCATGAATGCTGCCAACTTCGCCTGGGACGAAAATCGCTGGCTGAGCCTTTCTTTGGAAACTGCATCTATCAAAACCCACATTTTGATAGATGGAAAAAAATAAATTAATTTCGGAATCTTCTTGGTGCACTTTGTTTTGTGGATTCTCAGGAGAAATGCCAACGCCGCAAATCTCAGGAAAAATCAGGAATTTCTCGACGAATCTGAATTCTCCGGCGAATTCAGGGGGAAAATCTTGACAAATTCAGGGGGATAAAATGTAAATTCAGGGGGAAAATGACAAATTCAGGGGACAAAATGACAAATTCAGGGGGAAAATGACAAATTCAGGGGGAAAAATGAAACTTTCCTGAATTTTTGAGTTCATTTTCGCAGGAAAAAGAACTCCAAAAAGTTGGCTTCCCCCATCACGTGGGTGGGGAAGCTGAAAACTATTTTCTGGAAAATTTTTGTTTTTTGTTTTGATTGAAATTCTATAAAACCGTTTGGAGAAATATTTCCCAGAGAAAACCTGGGAATGGATAAAACGCAATGAATATACTGGAGGAAAAGAACATAAAAACAACTTACCCAACAATGTTTTTATTTGTAAAACATGTTCAACGATGGGGGTCAGAAATAGCGCGCCTTTTTTTCTCCGGAAAATAGAATTTCGCCAAACCCACAGACAGTTGTGGGGTTTTTTGCCATTTTCTCCTGAGTTCAGCAGAAAAGCAGGGCACAGAGGGCAGTTTTTTCCCCACAATGGCCCAAAATAGACCCCGGATTGCAAGAATTCTCCCCTTGACAACTTTCCCCAAATTTTGTGTGAATTTTGAGGTCAAATTCTGCTCCAATTTTGATGAATTTGAGGCCAAATTTTTGCTCCGGGGGAAGAGAAAAGATTTATGTCATTCCCAGATTTTTCAAAGTTGCATCTCAATTTTGTCCCCGACATTTTTCCGGATTGGTTAGATTTTCAAAATTCATTTTCCGGAATTCATTTTCCGGAATTCATTTTCAAATTCAAATTTCAAATTCAAAATTCAAAATACATTTTTCTGGAGCAGATATTTTTTCCAGAATTCAAAATTCAAAATTCAAAATACATTTTTCTGGAGCAGATATTTTTTCCAGAATTCAAAATTCAAAATTCAAAAATTCGTTTTTTCTGGAGCAGATATTTTTTCCAGAATTCAAAATTCAAAATTCAAAATACATTTTTCTGGAGCAGATATTTTTTCCAGAATTCAAAATTCAAAATACATTTTTCTGGAGCAGATATTTTTTCCAGAATTCAAAATTCAAAATTCAAATTCGTTTTTCTGGAGCAGATATTTTTTCCAGAATTCAAAATTCAAAATTCAAATTCGTTTTTCTGGAGCAGATATTTTTTCCAGAATTCAAAATTCAAAATTCAAAAATTCGTTTTTCTGGAGCAGATATTTTTTCCAGAATTCAAAATTCAAAATTCAAAAATTCGTTTTTTCTGGAGCAGATATTTTTTCCAGAATTCAAAATTCAAAATTCAAATTCGTTTTTCTGGAGCAGATATCTTTTCCAGAATTCAAAATTCAAAATTCAAAAATTCTTTTTCTGGAGCAGATATTTTTTCCAGAATTCAAAATTCAAAATTCAAAAATTCGTTTTTTCTGGAGCAGATATTTTTTCCAGAATTCAAAATTCAAATTCGTTTTCAAATTCATTTTCAAATTCATTTTCAAAATCATTTTCCGGAGCAAATGTACGTGGAAAATCTGCCTAAATGAACTGAAAAAATCTGGGGCAAAATCAGACCTGTCACACGTGGCAAATCTGAAAAAATCAGGAAAAAGGTTCTGCCCAAATTCACTGAAAAATCACAAAAATATTTTTCAGAATCAGATTCTGAAAAATAATTTGGAGTTTCCTCCAGATTTCAGCGAGATCAAACTTCATCATCCTCATTCTTGTCCTCAAACTCATCGAATTCCGAGGCAGCCTGCACTATTTCCTCCACCAAAACTTCGTCCACAATGCATGTGATCGCTTTCACATTTCCGCAGAAAAGATGTTTGATGGAAAGAACGACTTGCCCGCGGAGAGGACAGCCAATGAGTTCTTTTTGCTTCAAGATGGGTTTCTTTTTCCCATCCGCGCACAGCTCCCAAAATCTGCAGGAGAAATCCGTTGTGGGAATTTTGGAGGGATAGATTTTTGCGTAAATCTTTTCCTGCTCGGATTTGTCAGTTTTCACGAGAATGAAATCTCCCTCCTGAAATCGAGCAAAAGACGGGGAAATCTCTTTGATTGCCTGCTTCTTTTTCATCGCAGCAGAGTTGAAATGTTTTTCCAGATTGTTGAAGAAACTAATGAACTCGCTCGGAATAGTGATGCCCATAGAAAACGATTCACCCTCATGAAGGAAAATCTTGAATTTGGTTTGGAGTTTCACTTTGAGCCGTGAGTCCATGTGGAGGCAGGGGAGAAGGCAGAAATTAATTTTTCCAGAAGATTTCTTACAGGGGTCTCCGAGTGAGCAGTTGGGGATAGATATTTTCTCGGGATTCATTTTTTGGGAGGAGATAAAAAATGAATTAAATCGCGAAAATCCATTTTTCCATGAACTTGCGATCCTCTTCCGATCGGACTGGGAGAAAACCAGTGGCCATGTCAACCGCTTTTTGGAAGTTTCTTTCTGCGTCACACGCTTTTTCCCAAACGATTTCCTCTTTGGTTTTTTCTGCCTCTTGCTGAGGAGTGGATTTGTTTTCACTTGACATTTTTTCTCCAATGAAGAAAAAATTCAAAACGCATTTTGCAAATCCACAAGGGCATCATCCATCGCAACCCGAGCCAGGTTATGATGTTTATAAAGCCCTTTTTTGGGGTGCGCGTGCATCGCCGTTTCCAATGCAGCTTTCTTTTTCATGAGATAGATGAATTCTTGCAATCTGGGAGAAACCCAAGTGACTTCGTGCGATTTTTCCCCTGAATCCAGAAAATGAGTTTTTTTCTTGCAGAGTTGATTAAAAAAAACTGTGCGCGATAACCCAAATCGTTCCCGAATTTCCTCTGCGGTGAAAAAATCTTCCCCATCAATCTGGATGAATGGTGTGTCTTCTTCCTCCTGAATCCAGAACACTTTTTGATCGGTTCTTCTGGTATATTTAGTGTTGCCCGATTTGAGAACTCGCAAAATCGTTTTGGAGGGAAGCCCCGTTTTTTCGCTGGCTTCTTTGAATGTGAAAAAAGTTTGCTTTTCTTGTCCTTCCCCTCCGGGGTTCGCTTCGCTCACTTCCTGAATTGAAAACTTCATTTTAAATGGGGAAAAAAGATTTTTTTTCTCCATTAAAAATGTCTTTAGCTGCATGGCAATCCTTTGCGCGATCGACAAATTTGCGAGGTTGGTCGCGATTGAAAAAAGATGAACTGGTGAAGTTTTTAGTTGAAAATCTTTGGCAAGGTGGAGGCATTGATCAGCCCAAAATGAACAAAGCAACTCGTTTGAGAACTCGAAAAAGACGAAAAGCCAACCCTCTAGATGCCGAAAATGAAAAAATTGATGTGCCTATTTTGATTCCGGAAAGAAGAATTTTTCCTTCCAGAGCCATTCCCAGAGTGATTGAAGAAAACACAGGAACGGTTTCGGATTGGCTGAATTGGTTGGAAAATGTGGATGATGCTGATATTCGGAGAAGAGCCAATCCCGCGGTGGAAAGATTGAAAAAGCAAATCGCTGAATTGTGGAAACAAAGGTTGGTCGTGGAAGAAGGAAAATCCGCTTTGAAAGGATTCGCGAAACAATTTATAATTCAAGGAGATGATTCCCCAACTCCCCAAGATTTTTTCCGGAAAGCAAGATGGCATATTCTCAGACTCCTGCGAGAAAATCCACAAACAAAAGTGAAATGCGTTCTGAATACCGAAATGTCCCAAACCAGTTTGGCTTCTGGAGAGGAAATAATTGATGACCCATTTTTCCATTCCCGGCAGAAAAAGAATCTGGGAAACAACCCGGAGATTGTGTATGAAATGGAAAGAGAAATAATTGAAAATTTGGAAAACTTCAATCGCAAGGGAAGTAATTGGATGTTTGAAAAAGTTTTGCGTTTGGAAATTCATTTTGTGCGCTGGAACCCACTGCGAGGGTCTTCTTGGATTGCTTTGCCCCCAGACTTGGAGAACAAGAAAGCCGTGATCAACATGAAAAATGAAGATAACATGTGCTTCAAATGGTGCTTGGGCAGAGCCGCAAATATGGTTGAAGTCCACCCAGAAAGAATCACACCGGATTTGCGAAAACAAGCGGAAGACATGAATTGGGATGGTTGCGAATTCCCCATGGCCGTGGACAAAATCAAGTTTTTTGAAGCAAGAAATCCGACAATTCCAGTGAATGTTTTTGGCTGGAATGGATCTGTTTTTCCCCTGAGGATTACCGAGGAAGAAAAGGCATTTCACGTGGATTTGATTCTGCTGACAGAGGAATTCAAAACGCACTATTGCCTGGTGAAGAATTTCTCTCGCCTGGCATCCTCTCAAGTTTCACGCCATGGGCATGAAAGATTTTTCTGCAAAAGATGCCTCAATTCATTTCCCAGCGTGGAAAGTTTGAAGAAACATAAAGCCATTTGCGGAGACTTTGAGGCGGCAAGGATTGAAGTTCTAGGAGGCGAATGCTCTTTCCAAAACTATGGGAAAATGCTGCATGTGCCTGTGGTGGGTTATGCGGATTTTGAATCTATTCTGAAACCTTTGGGGAAAACTCAGAAAACTCACGAGCATATTCCCTGTGGATTTGCGTTTCATCTCGTTTCCCCATTACTGCAAATGGAACCCGTGTTGAAAAGAGCAAAAGATGAAAACGAAGAACTCCCCAAAGATTTCATTCGGGAATTGATTTCCCATGTGAGGCAAGCTCACCTGAGTTTGCCGAAAAAGGAAATGTCCCCCATGACCAGCCAAGAATGGAAATCATTTCGAGAAGCCACGGTGTGTTGGCTGTGCCGAGAAGAATTCGGAGAAGAAGACCTGTCCAAAGTCAGAGATCACTGCCATTTCTCCGGAAAATTCAGGGGAGCAGCGCACAGATCTTGCAACAGAAGTTTCAGCGGCCAAAATTCACCCCTGTGTTTTTCCACAATCTCCAAAATTATGACGCGCATCTTTTTGTGCGAGCTTTGGGAACAATGGATGAAGTTTTGAGCGTGACATGCATCCCCAACAACGAGGAGAAATATATTTCCTTCTCCCTAAAGTTTGAGTTGAAAAAAGAACGAAGAGAGGTAGAAGAGGGGAAATGGAGAGAATTTTCCGTGAAACATGAAATTCGATTTCTGGATTCCTTCAAATTCACGCTGATGGGATTGGAATCGCTGGTGAAGAATCTCCCCAAAGAAGAACTGAAAGAAACCACCAGATTTTTTGGAGAACGCAGCGAGTTGATGCGCCGAAAAGGAGTTTATCCCTATGAATTCATGGATGGGTTTGATAAGTTTGAGAAAAAACTGCCAAAGAAAGCCGCTTTTTTCTCCCGATTAAATCAGGAGAAAGTGAAGAAAAAAGATTTTCAACACGCCCAGAAAGTCTGGAAAGAATTTGAAGTGAAAAACATGGGAGAATATCACGATCTTTATTTGAAAACGGATGTGTTGCTGCTTGCCGATGTCATGGAAAGTTTCAGGAAACTTTGCGAAGAAAACTATGAACTGGATCCAGCTCACTTCTTCACTGCCCCCGGAATGGCTTGGGACGCAATGTTGAAAATGACCGGAGTGAAATTGGAACTTCTGGAAGATGTGGATCAGTTGTTAATGATTGAAAAAGGAATCAGAGGGGGAAACGCAAATGCATTCAAGCGATTTGCGAAAGCAAACAATAAATATTTGAAAGATTTCAACCCCGATGAAGCTTGTCGTTTTCTGGTTTATTTGGATGCAAACAACCTTTATGGGTGGGCAATGTCACAGCCTCTTCCAGTTGGAGAATTCCAATGGATGAGCGAGGAAGATTTGCAAAACTGGGAAAACTTTGTGAATGCTGAAGGTCAAGGTTGTATTCTTGAAGTTGATCTCATTTATCCCAAAGAACTGCATGACGACCATAATGATTTTCCCCTGGCTCCAGAAAGTTTGAAACTGGGTGGAGTGGAAAAGTTAACGCAAAATCTGAGGGACAAAGAAGGCATGGTTTTGCATGGAAAAAACCTGCAACTCTATCTTTCCCTGGGAATGAAACTGAAAGCCATCAAGCGAGGAATTTCATTCAAAGAGGAACCTTTCATGAAATGTTACATTGACAAAAACACAGCCCTGAGAGCAAAGGCAAAAAATGCATTTGAAAAAAAGTTCTTCAAACTGATGAACAACTCCGTGTTTGGGAAAACCATGGAAAACTTGAGAAAACGAGTTTCGATTGAACTGGTGAAAGATGTTGAAAGGGCAGAAAAGTTGATCAACAAGCCCAACTTCGCAGACGTGAAGATTTTTGATGAATTTCTGATTGCGGTCAAGATGAGGAAAACGCGAGTGGTCATGAATAAACCCATCTTCGCTGGGATGTCAATCTTGGATCTCTCCAAAACTTTGATGTATGATTTCCATTATGGGTATGCGAAGAAAAAGTGGGAAAATTGTTCTGTTCTGTATACCGACACAGATTCTTTGGTGTTGGAGATTGAAACGGCAGATTTCTTCGCTGATATTGCCGCAGATGTACCAAAGTGGTTTGACACAAATGATTTCCCAGAAAATCACCCAGCTGTTCTGAATGGATTGCCAATTGTGAACGAAAACAAGAAAAAGATTGGGCTGATGAAAGATGAATGCGGGGGTGCCATTCTGACAGAATTTGTCGCCCTGAGGCCGAAACTGTATTCTCTCCTGATTGAGGAGAATGCAAAAACCACAGGGGAACAAAAGGCAAAAGGAGTGAAAAAATGCATGATCAAGAGGAGTTTGCGGCATGCAAACTTCATGAAATGTTTGAGGACAAAAGAAAAGCAACTCAGGAGGCAAAGTATCTTCCGCAGCAGGGGGCACCATTTGTTCACGGAAAACATGACCAAAATTGCGCTGAGTGCGGAAGATGACAAAAGAGTGATTCTGGGAAATGGAATTGACACGCTGGCTTTGGGGCATTGGAGACTGGGAGAAATATTCTCCCCAAATGAGCGTGAAGTTTTGGAAAGTGCCTAATTTCAAATTATTTTTTGTGTTCATTTTTAGCAGTCAGTAGTTGATATTAGCCACTTTTGAGACAGTCCAAATTTCTCCCAGTTTAAGCAGTTCACAAGAATTCTAAAAAATCCTCAAAAATTCGTCGAGTTCCGCCATTTTTCACACAATTGATAATTTCTTCAAATCTGCTCAATCTATCAGAATTGTGATGATTCTGCTAAATTTAGCTGGTGAAAAATTCTTTGTTAATTGCCTAAATCAGCAGGAAATGAATTGTGTGAAAACTGGGAGAAATTTGGACTGTCTCAAAAGTGGCTAATATCAACTACTGTCAGCCGAAACTAAATCAGATCAACACAATTTACCTAAAAAAATCAGTCACTGTGTAAAAAACAGCGAATGTTTCTTAACAACGAGAATTGTTTTGAGGGAGAACATACACGTTTGCACTTCCAATACTGCAGTTGGTGAACATCGTGTTAGGAAAGGCGTTGAAAGCCATCGCTGTGGACGACATCTGCACAGAAGTAGAAGGAGTTGCGGGTCTCAAGGACGCGGTCGATGTGAAGGTCTCGCTGATTGAACGAGCTTCTAAGGCAGTTGAAAGGACATCAGAGCACTTCATTAGCTGTTGAGTAGATGGCCTGGTGTTATAACTAGCGATACTCTGCTCGTTGGCGTGCCCAGAGATACTCATGATGTGGCGAGCTGGAATTTCTGCATCTGACCAGATCGTAATGGCGGTCGCACGTACACAGTGATTTGTGTACGTTTCTGACAATCCGGCTCCAATGGAAATCTCCTTCATCATTTTCGATAGCTTATTAATACCGAGAGGTTTGTCCTCGTACCATACAGCATCTGCGTTAGAGACGTTAGGCTTTGCCTTCTGAAAAAATGCATCTTGCTTTGGATTCAGCAGGCTGATGTACTTTTTCAAGCACCAGAAGGAATCACCGGGTTGGCCAGTGGAGTAAAGCCTCGTTTGCTTTTCGTGGCTTGGCTTGTCGGCTATACCACCCTGATGATTTTTTGTCAGCTCTTCATGGGACATAGAAACGAATTCACGGCCATCTGCGTCTTTGTCAAAGCAAAAACTATCACGGCGGAGCGCGCGTTGCCCTTCGCATCCACGGCGGCACCAGTAAAGAGCAATTATAAACCAGACTCGACGAAGGAGCCCAGCAGGATTATCGTGGCTCATAAAAGGGCTTTCTTTTATCTTTGTGATGTCAGCTAGCTCTATGACTGCCTTGTGTTGGATGTTTTCTTTCCCATCGCGTCGGTTGACTTTTAGCTTACTCTCAAGCATTTTGTTAGAGGATTGAAAACTGGGATTTTTCGTTAATTTTAAGGAAACGTTGTTTGCAGCAAAATACCTCTCGACAGCATTTCGAAATCCTAGTAGAGATGACCTGATGTATTCTTCTCCATTCTTGCTTCTTGCCTCAGCGTAGAAGCGTCTGAGCGTTTCGTTAAGCTCGACATCCGACATTTGCAACAAAGACTTTACGATTTGGTGCTCACGGCACCAATCTGCGAAAGCACGAAAAAGATAAGTTGAGCACTTGTTTATGTACATTTTTGTAATGATAATTTTTAAATTACATGAAATTAAAAAGTCACATATGTTTTTGTATCTACCTTCAATCGTTTTAACCACCCACTTTGTGTTCTTCTTGATGCTTTTCGCCTCGGCACCAGATACAAGATTTTGCAGTTCGTCCTCCTCTAATAACGCGAAACGAGGTTTTTCTTCAATTTTTTTTACCTCATTAACCAGTTCCTCGTCTGAAAAATCCCCCCATATATCCAAATTAAAATTTGGTAGTACCTCATTTGACATTTTGTTTTCAGAAAGTTGCAAACAATTTTTTGACACTGAACAAATTTGCAAACTTTTTTCGTGCGTTGCGTAATTCATGTCACGTCATTTTCATGGCCTATACTCTCTTATAAAATGCTCATGGAAATGCGCGCGCTATGATTGGTTAAACCGAGTTCATTATAACTCGATAAAGCACGCGCGTGACGTAAGGTTCATTTTTACCGTTTTTATTTTATAAAAGAAATAAAAAAAACTTGTTCCTCGTGCATTGTTGAGTTATATAAGCACTTGGGAATTTTTAAGAACACTCGAGAAATGCGAGAAGCACTCGCCTTTGGCTCGTGCTTCTCTGCACTTCTCTCGTGTTCTTAAAAATTCCCGCGTGCTTATATAACTCAATAACGCACTCGGCGCGTTTTTTTTATTTGAGTGATAAATATTTAAATTACCTGCGCAGCGTTATACTGAATGATGAAATGAAAAAATGTGTAAAATTTGACGCTGTTTGTAGAATGATTTTTCCCGACGTTTCGGCAATGTTGCCTTCTTCAGGGTACAAAACTATTAAAAAAACCGTTGAAAAGTTCGTTAATTTAGCACACGTGTCCAATTACATGATCACGCACGTGGCAGCGCGCGCTGGCGCGCGAGTGGGCAAAAAAGTAAATTCACGTAAAACTAAAGTCTTGATTCAGACCACTCGGGGCCATGGTTCCTTGCCTAAAAATGAAACGCATTTCCTGTTCCTTGCGATATTCTTGGTTGGCCAGGCCCGCTTTCAGTACAGCGACTTTCAAATCCTGCAGTGAGTGATTCGGTTGGTTAAAATGCGCAGGTACAGGAAGGTCATTTCTGCCGTTGATTACATCCCTGCGGTGTTCTCTGAAACGGTCAGCCAACCTGCGTCCAGTCTCTCCAATGTAAAGAGTTGAGGGGCATTTGTCGCATGTTAAACAGTAAACCACGTTGTCCGTGATGCAGGTAAAGTGCCCTGTGATATTGACATGCCCTTTGGGTGTTGTAATTGTAGTAGATGAATTAACATGGGGACATGTACGGCAAACGGTCCTGTTGCAAGGGAAAGTACCTGTTGGTTGTTGAGGAAGGTCCCGCGGTAGGCTGCTTCTGACTAACAGGTTCTTCAGATTCTTGGCACGCCTGAAAGCCTTCAGTGGTGGTTTTCTGAAAATATCGGTGGTCGTGGTCGCGTTTTTTTATTTCTTTAATCGACCATAGAAATGAGAAAATCAGCGCGCGGGAATTCACACAGTTATTGTAAAATTTTATTTGCCAAATAAATTCGGTAAACTCTCTACCACACGTTTCAAACCGTGGTACCACAGCTGGCCCTACGTGTCTGAGCTGACTGTTATCAATCTATGTAGTTTGTTTATACGATAAAACTATTCTTTTACCTCAGTGTCCAGGCATTGAAGATGATTTGAGCTCTCTCCTTTGACTGATGCCGTGATTCAGTGGGCGAAAAACAGCAGACACGAGCGATGAAACAGAAACTGCAAGCCATGTTTTCGATTGCAGATGCTAACTATACTGGCTGAAGACTAAAAGCTGCTGAGCCATCCAAAAATAATAGTCATTTTCATTCACTAAATAGACTAAATAGCCGAGCGCGGAAAGAAAATCAACATTGGGTCGTTTCGGCTAGTTTGCTCGCGACATTTGTTTGTACGCGCAATTTGAATTCAAACGCTGGATAAAGACCTGGGGCCTAGCGCGCGCAGATACGCAATAAATAGAGATTTTATGCTTATATAAATACCGTATTAATAGTATTTGATGTATGAAATTTGAAATGATTTAGGGAAAAGATTTTTGTAAGGGGAAAGAAATCAAAGGGCTCTTAAAGCCATCTCGTTAATGCGAGAGAACGTAAGGTAATAAAAAAACAACAACAAGAATTGGAAAAGTTGGGTGCCTTTGATAGTTAAATATAGTCAAGATGTGATAGGTAATATATGTAAAGTTGCTAAATGGTCTATTGAAGTTGATGTTAATTTTTAGCGGAGCACTTGCCAGGCCGAAGGCCTGGCTGCGCAGCTCCATACTCATAGAACCTGTGCCGTGATTTTTCATGGTCATGGCCAGCGGAATGTTTCGCGGGCGGCGTCTGTTACATGTGTGACTGTGTGTCCGAGCGTCGCTCAAGGCTACTAGCTCGCGAGTGCGTATGACGTCGCAAAACATGCGCGAATGACGCCACACAACATCCGGGAATGCCGAATGTCACGTCAGCTGTATGCGTACGACGTCATCGACATCCGGGATCTTTGAGGCTTTGTTTTTCGTTGGATTGTTGTGTTTAGCGGAGAATTAAAGTCGTTATTTCCCTGCAGTTTTTCGCGGTTTGCTACTCAAGACAGAGATACTAGTTAAGGGATACTCAGAAGCCGCTTTAGTGGAAAAACAAGAGCTTTCAGGAATAAAATCTTGCTTCGAGGAACTTCATATTATCAATGCGGGAGATGCCTTGTTTTATTACAGTTTCAGAACCTAAGAAGCGGAGTTTTAACGAATTTTCAAGCAGTCCAGTGCTTTAAAGGTAAAATAAATCACATTTTTCGATGGGAATTTATGTTGATATCAATTTTTGATTCGCTTTTCCTTTGAGTTCTCTTAAGTTTTGGAGACATGTTTATGAAACGTGTTCAAATTAAGTCGTGTTGTTATCTTGGATTTTATCGAGGACAGCTTTGTCTTGATGCGCTAGAAATAGTACTTTTCTTCTTCTTTTAAACATAAATTAATGGAGATTGAATAAAATTTTTCGAAAGAAGATTTTGTTGTCCGTTTTTGTGTCTTTGTTCATTTATTACATAGATTAAAAAGCGATTTTATGTAAACAAAACAAGACTTAGATATTCTGTCTTCACTCGCGTCGCCTTATGCAAATAAGCTTATGTTTGTTTATTTTTGCAATTTTAATTTCCAAATCAGTTTCTCGGGCAATTTTTTACAAACAAAAACTGTATTTTATTCGGAAAGTAGTCGTACTAGCTATTCTGGAAAGAGAAAGGTTGTTTTTGTGAACTTTTGTACGGTCTAAATGTGCTGTGCAGACGGTCGGGTAATACTGTTTTTGAGAATTGCTAAAATTGAAAATAGCCCGTTCTTCAATCTTAATTCTTGTGCTTCCAACCTTTCACCTTAGTTAAGTTTCACCTTAGTTAAGCTTGATTAAAGTGCGACGCTGATAGGCTGGGCCTATCTATATATATTAGCGGGTAAAGTAGCAACACTTCTGAATGGACACGAATGGGTTTGACCTGTATGACCTGTATGTCTTCGCGCGTGTTTTGTTTCTGACAGTTGCGTCATATATATATATATATATATATATATATATATATATATATATATATATATATATATAATATAACTTGTTTACGAATTATCTGTTTCGTTTTTATACGAGGTATAGCATACAGATGTAGTATACAATGGCTTTGTGGCTACATCGAGTGGGGTAAGACGAGGCGACTTGCTGCCTGTATTTATTCAGTATAGCAGAAGGACAAAATGCGAGTCGCACCAGTCAACTGGATATGGGTATTGGCAGGATAAAGAACATTGAGAAAAAGATTGAAAATACCTGTAGGTCTAATCATGGAGTTAGACATTGCAGTCATAGAGGACTTAAGGGCTCTTTTAGAAGCCACCAAATCAATAAAAGTCATGAGCAATGACTTGTATGGCATTACAATGGCAATTTTCTTATCAATCGAAATTTGGGAAAAATGAACGAAGGTTAAAAAAATTTACTATCTTTATTTATTGATATTTAAACAGAACTAAAACATATTGCAACGATTTTCATTAAGGATTAAAATTGATTTACTGGCAATGTTTTTAAACAGCCAATTCATATATGCATTGTATATGTGGATGTATGAGACAAAACAAGAACTTTGTGCATGTGAATAAGTTCACTAAAAAGAGGGTGGCGAAGGGTCTATGCATGACGCGTGATCAGGGAAAAAATCAGTGCGTGAAACGTAACGTGAAAGTTAGTAAAATGGAAACGTGATTCGTAAATTTAGTAACTAATATCCTTGTAAGGAACAGACTAAGGAATTTAACGAATATGTGACGCGTGAAATTCATAAAAAAGTGCGTGAAACGGGATCGTGACCCCCCTCCCATTGTAATCTCTAAAAAGAGGAATGTTTTCTCTAAAGACTTCATTATATTTTTAAGGTAGACTATTGTAAAAAAAGGCAAATGAAAATCTTTTACTTGTCGCTTTTTCCGTTGACTCAACAAATGTGTACCTTCAGGCAGAATGGTGTTTCTTGTAGGAATAGAGCTGGTGATTAGGTTTCGTTTCCTTTTATAGCCAATTGAAATGCGAAGCTGTTTTTAAAACATCTCGGCTCAAAGAGGCCTTCCAAGGGGTAAAAGCGACAAGCGACATGGCCCCGAAAACTGCCGACACGAGACTTTCCACTGACGTTCTGAACAGAACAGCGACAAGCGACTCGATTCCGCTTCAAAAATACGACTAATTACGACAGCGACACAATAAACACTGAAAATAGACAGCAACTTCAGAAAGTTGTGCAATTTACCGGTAAAAGTTAAACATTATTGACCATATCGTCCATATCAACACAGGACGGTCTGTTTTAATGATCTATTTCTTATTGAAACTTCTACCAACCTCGTTCCCAAGGCCCATCTCTTCCTAGCCTGCGGACAGGCTTCCAGAAAAATAGCACCGGAAAATAGCGCCCCTCCGAACCAGGAGCCTGTTCGCAGGCTATTCTCTTCCTCTCTGCAGTTAGAGTAGACCCTAGACTCCTGGTATACATACTCGGTGACCTTTGATTTTTGGCACTCATTTATTTCAAAGTCATTCTTTGTGTTCTGAATTCTGGTGATCTGTACAGCTCCGCAAATGATCCCGGACCGCAAATGATCCCCAAATTGGACCGCAAATGATCCCGGACCGCAAATGATCCCCATAGAGGACCGCAAATGATCCCGCTCATAAATAATAATGGAATGGTGTGGATTTTTTTTTACTAGAGCTGTGCATATACATCTAGTTTATGCCTAAGCCTGGATTTAATAAATAGAGGAATGGTGTGGATAATGGAATGGAGTTGATAAGGGAATGACGTGGTAGTTGAGCTTTTGTCACAAGTATTTCTAAAGCCATATTTTGACCTCACAAATCAGGGTTTACATTTTTTTATCGAGGCTAAAGAATTTCGTTACGACACTATTGGATTCACTCTCAATCAACAAAAACGTAATTCGTTTTATTTGAAATCATAAAATTGTGAGCAGATTCTATTGATGCCCACGCAACATACGTCGCATATCCTTACTTATAAACTGGACATTCATTTAGTTAAACCATACATTTGGTATTTCAAAGGAAAAAACATTACCAGAAACATAACGCAATGTTACAGGCTAATTAGTTTTCTTCCAGGTCTGCTCGTCCCCTTTATGTTCACCTACTAGGCTTAAAAAAAAGTTCATGCATTAAGCAAACATCACAAAAAAAAAAAAACAGTCATTAGAATAGACCTGCAATGCTCCACCTCTGTCAAAGACGCCTTGGGTGTAACATTGAAACATTTTTCCACAGTTACTGGACAAATCTCCTCCGTATAAACTTTTCCCTCGCCGTACTTGTTTTTTAACTGTTCGGTCGCACACTGGAACGTCGCGGACTCTTAGAAGCGGAAAGGTCTATTGGTTCCAGACTGTGATAATGTAGCTCAGCTTCATGGCTAAGTAATGCCATACCTCCGTTGCTTTTATCGTTGTCGTCATCTTCATACCCAGCTGAATGAATGACTTTTAATCCTGCCTCTCCTAAACTTGAGACTATCGCCACCGGGATATTTAACATGTTGATCAGTCCCAACAATGCAATGCAGTCCCCCACTATCCATCCTTTGCTATTCTTCGTAGATAGGTCTTCCATGCGCCATGATTGACAAAATCTCTGAAATGAGCTCCGTCTGGTGTGGTTGGGTTTAGTCTGAGATAATTAACCAGGCTAGAGCGTAATTCTGAGACGCTCTGGGATACCATCCCCAGGCAAATTATTTGGTCATTCATCGCATGGAATAAACAATTGCCATCGCCGTACTTGTTTTTTAACTGTCCGTACTTGTTTTTTAACTGTTCGGTCGCACACTGGAACGTCGCGGACTCTTAGAAGCGGAAAGGTCTATTGGTTCCAGACTGTGATAATGTAGCTCAGCTTCATGGCTAAGTAACGCCATACCTCCGTTGCTTTTATCGTTGTCGTCATCTTCATACCCAGCTGAATGAATGACTTTTAATCCTGCCTCTCCTAAACTTGAGACTATCGCCACCGGGATATTTAACATGTTGATCAGTCCCAACAATGCAATGCAGTCCCCCACTATCCATCCTTTGCTATTCTTCGTAGATAGGTCTTCCATGCGCCATGATTGACAAAATCTCTGAAATGAGCTCCGTCTGGTGTGGTTGGATTTAGTCTGAGATAATTAACCAGGCTAGAGCGTAATTCTGAGACGCTCTGGGATACCATCCCCAGGCAAATTATTTGGTCATTCATCGCATGGAATAAACAATTGCCATCTTTTGGCGTTGGAGGGCTGGTGATAAGTAAGTCCCGCGTTACTGACTTTTTTATAACAGACACTGGGCTCTTTAACTTTTTAGACGACCTAAAGCGTGTTTTATTAATTCATATTCTTAGATTAAATAGTTACTCTTTTTAAAAATATGTATGTCTGTATACATATGATATTATAATTTTTATTTTTTTTAATTTTAAGGTGCATTTCCAATGTCGCGTAATTTTTACGAGCGTAAATAAAAATAAGAGATGATGTATGAACAACTCGCGTAAACTTTTGCACAAGCTGTTCATATATCATTTCTTATTTAATATATTTACGCACGTAAAAAATACGCGACAGTAGAAATCCAGGCTTAGGCATAAACTAGATGTATATGCACAGCTCTAGTAAAAAAAATCCACACCATTCCTTTATTATTTATGAGCGGGATCATTTGCGGTCCTCTATGGGGATCATTTGCGGTCCAATTTGGGGATCATTTGCGGTCCGGGATCATTTGCGGTCCAATTTGGGGATCATTTGCGGTGCCGGGATCATTTGCGGTCCAATTTGGGGATCATTTGCGGTCCAATTTGGGGATCATTTGCGGTGCCGGGATCATTTGCGGTGCCGGGATCAATTGCAGAGTTGTACAGATCTCTGGTGATCTTATATCGTCAAATAACAGTCAATAAGTAACTCTTCCCGCATGGTAAAACACAAGGAGGAAAACAGGAAACGAAAAAAGTAAAAAAAAAGCAGAAGTCGACACAAATCACACAAGGCTCATAAGACCCAAGCCTCGGAAGGATGCAAAAGGTAAGTGAATTCTCTTTATGGTATTTTATGACTTTTTGGGAAGGAATATGATGAAGGTAACCTTGAAGATTTGTACATCAGTGGTCGTTGGCCACCCATGATTGTAAGTACAGAAAATTACTCTGAAATCACATGCACTGAAGACCTCGAAAATACAGTTGAACTCCTGACATCTCGCACTCTCATTAGACTCGTACAGTATATGACATAAAAGAAAATCGACGGTCACCGAAAGGAAATGGATTTGAGTTCGAGATTACGGGGAGTTTGAGAGGTTCAACTTGTCTCAACTATGAAACTGTAGGTGCAAATTGCGGATCATCACCATACAGAATTAATTCTCTGAGGACTGTCAGAAATGTCAAGCAGAACCGGTTCAAAAACAAGCTAGGATCATCCTATCTTAATCTTTGATGTGTGCCACAACGCATTGGAAAACTGTTAACGTTTATCCGCGTTTGTAGATCTTTATATATAAGACATAAACATCTTAGAATTTTACGGAGACTTTGAAGAAGAAAAGAACTGATTACTGATCATGACCTATGACACCTATGGTGATTCTAAAATGTTGCGTGCTACTCATCGTCGCTATAATGTCTGTCATTGATCGGTCAGAGTCCATTCACGTATAATCGTTTATCATATATAGCGCATTGTTCATTGCTATTTTGAGACTTAAATTCAGTCAGGAAGTCAGGACAAAAAGTGCATATCCTTAGAATTCCTCTATTCCTCAAAGAAAGAATTGAGCAAATATTTATTTTTCCAACTTTAATTCGCTCTCTCCCGTTCTTTCTAATCTTCCGGAAACCGGACATTCCACAATGATAAAAAAGAAACTTTATTTCGAAAGCTGTCAAAGCCAGGCAAACACTGAAAAGCAATTTTCACTACTTTTTACTTCAACTGAGTCTCAAGCTGTAGCAGTGCTTTATTTTTCTGACTTTTCTGTCTTTTCTTGTGATCTTCACCGGAAATGTTTCTGTCTTTCCTGCACGCCACAACCGTGGATCCGGAAAAAAGGTGAAAACTCGTTAATCAAATGTTTTTACTTGAGTAGTATTGGCACTCAAATAATAGGACTGTATGTGCGCGCGCGCCTTACGCAAGCTTTTTTTGAGTTGTTAGGGATTTTAAATTTAGCACGCGCATATACTTTTTTTGACAGTTGCGTTTAAACTCACTGATGAAGAGGCAGCAGCCTCGAAACGTCTGAGAAACTAATTTTTAGCGCTATATTTGAAAACATTTTTTAGTCTATACTCAAATAATAGGGCCATTTATACGACAGAAAATAAGACGCGTCTTATCTAAGACGCGACTTAAATAAGACGCGAACCGATCGTATAAACAGTACAAAATAAGCATTCGTGTCTTATTTTAGACGCGACTTAAATAAGACGCGTCTTATCTTAGAACAGGGTTTTCAGCTGTTCTTATTTTGTCCGCGTCTTAAATAAGACGTGAACTTCCTCGTATAAATGCTTTCGTGTCCAAGTACGCCGTATCAAAAATAAGACGCGAACCATTTATACGTGATCTTCGCGTCTTATGTTGGACGCAAACATATAAATGGTACACTTCGCATCTCATTTAAGTCGCGTCTTAGATAAGACGCGTCTTATTTTCTCCCGTATAAATGGCCCTAATATCTTCTCAATTAAGTCCGTAATAATGCCAATGTATGTCTTGAATCGAAACGCTGAAATCGCTTATAAAATGGTTGTTAAAATGCTTGCTTTGTCATTCAATTCAGAACAACAAACTTTTACTTGTACACGAATAGAACTGTAGAAAGAATTGCAGCAAACAATAACTTCGACATTTGCACAATTAGTTTGTTCAGCAAAATCACGAGATCCCTTGCATACTATTGCATAATCAAAGCGCAATTTTTATCACCGTCAATACATTCTACCATGTACCTAAATCTAATAATGGCAATGATTTCGTTCGCATGATCGGTAATTTAATATCAAAAGTTCATCAAAATGATAACATACTATGAGAACTCAAAGCCATTCATTTCATAAATTGAGCTTAGTAATTATTTTTTTTGCTCCCTTGCCATTTAACTTCCTCAGAACGTCTCCATTCATTTCAGAAATACACCGTGAAATTTTCAGTCAAACTGCGTTTCCCAAGAACATTTGACCTTTTTTTACCCTTCTAAATGAGCACTAATGGCTTTACGACATATGATTGACAAGAAAAACACAAATTTCTTGAACCTTTGAAGATCAATGCCGTCTCGGACACATCCACGTAAAAAAAAAATTGAAAGATTGATATGTAACGCTATATATCAAAACTTAAAAAAAAAATTATGACATGCCAATTCCCTAGGGAAATTCCACTCCCCAAAAATTTTAGTGGCGGTGTATGCGATAAAATTCTAACCACTTCTTGATATTTTCTTCGTATTGGCACTCAAATAATATCTTCTCAATTAAGTCCGTAATAATAAGTTCCAATGCCTGTCTTGAATTGAAACGCTCAAATCGCTTATAAAATGGTTGTTAAAATGCTTGCTTTGTCAACAACAAAATTTTACTTGTATACGAATAGAACTGTAGAGAGAATTGCAGCAAACAAGAAATAGTTTGACTAAGTCTGCAAAATCACGAGGTCCCTTGCATACTATTGCATAATCAAAGCGCAATTTTTATCACCGTCAATACATTCTACCATGTATCTAAATCTATTAATGGCAATGATTTGAAATTTGAAAGATTATTGATACCGTAGGTAACGTGAGATATCGAAACTAAATAAGAACTGTAATACCTTTGTGGTGACGTAGCGTGAGATAATTATGACAAGTTCATGACATCCCAATACCCTAGGGAAATTAACAATAGGTCCGGGGGTGCTCCTCAAAAAACGCAAAGTTCATGCTATTTTGCTCTGCCATATCGCTCATATTAAAACACAAACTTTCCTGTCCCATTTAACTTTCTTAAAACGTCTCCATTCGTAAAAATACACCGTGAAATTCTCAAACTGCGTTTCCCAAGAAAACGCATCCTTTCTAAAGCAGCTTCAATGGCTTTACGACAAATGATTAAAACAGATAGGTAAAACGTGAGATATCGAAACTTAAAGAAGGACTTAATACCTTTGCAGTAACGTAATGTGAGATATGACAAGTTCATGACAAGTTCTGACATCCCAATACCCATGGGAAATTAACAATAGGTCCGGGGGTGCTCCCCAAAAATTTTAGTGGCAGTATGTGACGCCCTTCTTGAAATCCTAACCGGTTTAGCCAACCATATCCTCAATGCCCTAATATAGCTTCTATAAAGAAGGAAGAAGAAACCCCCCAGGACAAAAGTCCACAAAATTTTGTTAACAACTTTTGTCCCCTTCTCGTACTCGTTTCCGAAATCTCGCTTAATGCGCATGCGCATTAACGAGATAAAAACGGTAATTAATTGATGATTCATAAAAAAAATTGGTGAAATAAAATTAACTAAATAAACAGTTTTTTGGGGGAAAAAGATGGGAGTTTTTTAACGATGCACGAACCACCCAGGATTGTCAAGAACCAACTTTACAGAGAAAGATACTACAAAGTAGCATCAGTCTAAGTGACCATACCAGCACAAAAGTGCTGCGTCGTTCTACAGGCATTTCGCACCATTTAGGTCAGAAAGGGGCCTGACACAACAGGCCATTGGTAGACCGCCCCATAGGCTTACATGCCCGCCATGCAACAGGACTAAGGCTAGCCAAGCACATGAAAGTAACATTGCTTTGTTTGGGACAGAATGCAAAGATATAAGACCCCAAGTCCATCGCCCCAGTCATACCAAGGGTAAGACACACAAAACCAAAGTCCACTAGACCGCGCTCTATTTTGCAAACAGAAACACGGCACCAGCGAACGACGGAGATGAGGAAACAGAGCTCGGATAGACAAAAAGACCATGGAAACGGAGAGATACATACTGCATCGAAGAAAAAAGGGGAAAGAATGGGATGTAAGCGCAACTACAAGCTCCCAAGTCAAGGAGAAATGTAGAGACGCAAGAAGATGGATTCAAGAAGGAGTCAAAAAAAACGTCATAAGCATTTTGATTAAAAACAAACAAAACAAAAAACAAAACAAACCAAACTTAAATAAAAAAAAATTGATCACTGATAATTTTCAGTTCATATACATGTATTTTATTTATGTAAAAAGTACAAGATACGAACAGCTCAACTCAAAATCGCTAACTGAGAATGAACGAACGGAAGGGCAGCCAAAATGAGGCACAGAAAATCATAGCACAATTGAAAGGACAACTGAACCCATGAACGACTGAACAACAAGGTGACCGACAACCGAACGTAAAAACCAGCAAACGAAAGAGAGAAGGACTAAACGAATCCACTCTGTCGTCGATTCCTAGTTTTGTCGCGATGTCTTTGTTTTGTTTATGCATGGCTTGTGTGGTCTCAGGTTGCGCTTTCTTGTAGGACTTCGTGATGTTCTTTTCTAGTAGGTCGTTGTACTTGGAGGGCTCTAGTTTGTAAAAGTTCGTAGTTTTGTCGGCTGTGATTAGTAGCTTGGGCTCAGTTTTGATTGAGTCGGTGTCTTCTTTTAGCTTGTTAAGGAAAGGGTTGTTAACTTGCTTGAATTTTACGGATTGGATCATCTTTAGCATGTCGTCTACGAAATCTTTAAGCTCTTCAATGGGGCGGTGGGTTCTTGGTAGGTTTCTTTGGAGCACGGTGTTGTGTCGGGGTTGAGAAAGAAGTGGGCTTTCCAGCGCATTCTACAGAGAAACTGTTCGGTCTTTTCGATGAGTCGTTGTAGGTAGTCGTTGCGTGATGGTAGAGGAATATTCTTCGTTTAGTAGCTGAGGTTGAATTTTTCCATTGCGAATTGTCTTACAGTGCTCGACAAGCTTAAACTTGGAGTGGGTATAAAAGCGGGTACAGAGTGGACGCTACAGCTAACAAAGACGCATTCATAACACTTAAAGACCACAAGCCAAACTTCGCAAACAAACCGACCTGCAGACTAATCAACCCCACGAAATCCGAGATAGGCAAAGTCAGCAAAGGCATCCTCGACCGTATTAACAGCAACATCACAAAAACATGCAACTTCAACCAATGGAAAAACACCGCATCCGTAATCAACTGGTTCAAATCTGCTCAAAACCAACAACGCTCCAGCTTCATCTGCTTCGACATTGAAGAGTTCGACTTCGCCTCTAACTACGATAACATCACCGCCGACGAACGAAACATCATAATCCACGCTAAAAGCTCCATCCTAATCCACAAGAACCAACCCTGGCAAAAGAATGGCAACACGACATTCGACGACGCCGAAACATGCGAACTCGTGAGAAGCTTCCTCCTATCTCAACTCCAGCACGTTAATATTAACGTAGGACTTTACCGAGACGACGGACTAGCCAACTAACGCTTCACCCAGAGACCCACAGAACACCAAGAAAGAAATATGCCGCATCTTTAATAATAACGGACTACGCATCACCATAGAAGCTAACAAACAAATCATTAACTTCCTAGACGTCACATTTAACCTCAACCAATGTGCCCTCCCGGTTGTTACCATAATGACTTTATGGCAACTCCTGTACTTGGGCACAGGATGTACGGTTACACATTGTTGGATTGCATTGTGGAGTCACGAGAGTGCTCAAACTGCGAGCAGTGAGCAAAGCAATATGCCAATAGTGAACACCTTTTACGAGGCTCTCCACCCAATCCAGAGAATGCTCAAACTGAATGAACAGTGAGCGTAACATACAATTATGTATACAATGTTTCCTCCCGGTTGTTGCCATAATGGCTTTATGGCAACTCCTGAACTTGGGCACAGGATGTACGGTTACACATTGTTGGATTGCATTGTGGAGTCACGAGAGTGCTGAAACTGCGAGCAGTGAACAAAGCAATATGCCAATAGTGAACACCTCTTACGAGGCTCTCCACCCAATCCAGAGAGTGCTCAAACTACATACATACATACATACATACTTTATTACCACGTCCCCAAAGGGGATTTTCAGAGGCAATGATAAAATGATAAAATACAATGATAAAATACAAAAAAAAAATACATAAAAAAATATAAAAAAATTTAGTTAAAAAACGTTTCGGTCTCTCGACCTTCATCAGCTGTACAGACAAGTTACACATGAGACTTAAATACGGTTACAACAATGACTTAACGTTAAACTACTGATAAATTACGTAACAAAAATAAAAGCAAAATTACAACAATAATACAATCATATATTTATTTTTTGAAAACAAACAAGAAAACCTGCGAGGTCGCCATACACTTCAACAAAACGCCACACATTGTAACAGATTTCACTTTTCAATGCATAGACCAAATTTATACAAACACAAATCAAGACACAGAAAAAATACTTGTCACGAAAGAAGCGTACTGGAGTGCGCAGTTATTTTCTCTTTCGCCTTTTGGGCTAAATAAAAGACAGGAATTTCATTCAGAAAATCGTATTCATTACAATAAAATTCAGGGAGGTTTCATCACAAGGTTGCGATTTTCTTATAGTGAAATGTTTAGCATAATTTTTTTTTATTTTTTATCGCCTTTTGTAATCGTTCAAGGGCCTCGTTCGGGTTATTTTTGCTCTGGCCTCGTCACTCAAAGGCTCTGAGTGTGGAATTTATTGTTCTGCTCAAATCTTAGCGAAGTAGTCCGTCCTCTCCGTGACCTCACGCACATTAAGCAAGATTTTCTCTGGTCTGAACAACACGGCAAAGCTTTCACACAAGATAATGATAATGATAATGATATGCATTTGTATAGCGCAAAGCTAAAGAACTAGTCTCCAAAGCACCTTGTCTTCGTTACTTCGACTTGAATGCCCCTGTAATACTCCAGGTGGATGCTTCTGAATATGGCCTGGGTGCTGCACTGCTCCAACCTGCTACAGACACCACTGACTCCCGCAGCATTCAATGGCAACCAGTGGCCTACAGCTCCAGTTCCCTTTCTCCAACAGAACAGCGCTATGCACAAATTGAGAAAGAAACTCTTGCTATTGTACATGCATTCCACAAATTTGATCAGCTCCTTTTCGGCCAGTCAGATGTGACTGTCCACAGCAATCATCAACCTCTAGAGACCATCTTCAAACGTCCTCTAGCTTCAGCACCGCGTCGCCTACAGAGCATGATGCTCACTCTCCAGCGTTACACCTTCCATGTTGAGTATTCAAGGGTTCCACCCTGCACATTGCAGACACCCTTTCTCGAGCTCCTTTACCCACCACATCGCACAAGCAAGTCGAGTCTACCGAGTCGAGTTTGAGTCCAACAATCCTGACCTTTCTAGCTTCCAAGACGGTACCCTTCAGGACATCAGAACTGCGGCCTGTACAGATCCCGAACAGATCACTCTCCGTTCTCTAACCGGCACAGGGTGGCCCAGTGACAAGGCTGCTGTTCCAGAGCTGGCGCGACCATATTGGTCTGTACGTCATGAACTCACTGTTCACGATGGCTTGCTTTTCAAGCAGGATCGCGTCCTCGTCCCCTCTTCTCTTCGTGAAAGCCTCTTACAGAAAGCCCACGCAGCCCATCGTGGTGCTTCCATCTTCGCCATAAATCTTCCATCGGTGCCCATCTTCGCCATGCTCGCAACTGTGTGTTCTGGCCGGGCCTCAACAGTCAAATCACAGACATGTGCCAATCTTGTGTCATTTGTGCTCAGCATGCGCATCAACACCCTCGTGAGCCTCTCCAACCTTACCCAGTACCTACCCTACCATGGCTGCTTGTCTCTAAAGACTTGTTTGAACTAAATGGTTTTGCCTATTTAGTCACAGTTGACCATTACAGCGACTTTTATGAAATTGACAAACTCCCAACCATTCAGTCTTCAGCCGTCATCCAGGCCACGAAGCAGCATTTTAGCCGACACGGAATGCCACACACTCTCATAACAGACAATGGTGCCCAGTTCACTTCTGATCTATTTAAGACATTTGCCAAGAAGTATCAATTTAATCACATCACATCTTCTCCATACTGGGATCAGTCAAATGGACGAGCTGAAGCTGCTGTGAAATCAGCTAAGCACATCCTCCTCACAGCTGAAGATGTGGATTTAGGCCTCTTGTCCGTCCGTAACACGCCACCTGCTGGACACACCTTCTCTCCTGCTCGGCGCTTGTTTGGGCGTACACTCCGCAGTGATCTTCCCCAGCTTGCATCTGCATTGGAGCCTTTCACTCCCTCACGTGACACTGTGGTGACTGACCATGTTCATGTCAATTAGGTAGCAGTAGTTCTAGTGGACTTTGGTTTTGTGTGTCTTACCCTTGGTATGACTGGGGCTATGGTCTTGGGGTCTTATATCTTTGCATTCTGTCCCAAACAAAGCAATGTTTAGGTCAACTGATTAGTTCAAAATCCAAATTTGTCACCAAACTGTTCCGTTTTCGTTCGATTTTTTGCTGTCTACTGTTCGTCCTTTTAAGTCTTAATTCTTCAATTTTTAAGTTTGACTTTAAGAGCCAGTCCACGAATGAGTCAAGGATTTTTGGAAATGGCCAGAAAAAACCCTACCTCAAACTTGGTGTGGTGAAAGGTAGTCATGAGCAAGTAATCAAATCGATATTATTTTGTCTTTTAAATCTCATATGATCACGTGACAGCTAATTAAATTTTGACCCCCCAGGGAGCCGGTTTTGACCATTGAATTTTCTAAAATTAACCAGCTTTGCAGGTCCCTGATCATAACAAAAGCAGCAGAATGTTTAAATGTAATAACATTTCTTTGCTAGCCTACCCTTCTCCTTTTAAAATATACAAAACATTATTCTCAGATTTTGCTTAACAGCTGAGAAATAGTTTTGAACAAAGAGGGTGGTTTGGTGGTGCTGAAAAATTACCAAAAAGTATCCAATTTCAGCTGATGTTTTCGGCCAAAGTGGTCAAAATTTTTTAACCTTTTATATTCCTAAATATAGTCAGGGTATTGTATTTTCAAAATATCGAAAAACTTCTGCGGGCAAATCACTTTTAAGTTTTGTTCGAGATTGTCAAAAATTGACAATTTACTGAAATGGCCATATTTGCTCACCGACAAATGGGTCACATAAAATCAGCTTTGAAACTGGAAACTGAAATTATTACTGTATAAAAATACCATTAAGGTTAGGAAAGTACATCTATATGGCTAGAAACACTTTTCAGCTTTGAATTTTGCTGAAAATGGTTTTTAAAGAGCAGCGGGCATCCTTTTTCCATTCCTTCCCCGACGAATTATACGCAATTCTATTCTTATCAGAATGAAAAAGTTCAACTATTAGATTATAATCTTACACTCATTTTACCGGTTTCGTTTTTTTAATCCACAAGCGAAAGACAAGAAAACGACTAATTATTATCATGGAGTGAAAACGGTGAAGGTAAACTGGTAGAAATAGAGCGTATGCACATGACGTCACGGCGGCCATATTGGTGTACCAAAACAATAGAACGGCGGCCATGTTGGTGTACCAAAACAATCCTGTGGGATTTGAACGCTTTTCTTATGTTAACACTTTCTTTTGTTCCAATAAATTTGCATAGCTGCTTGCCACGTGAGTGCATACGCTCTATAGACTAAAACAACTGCGTGACCATGGCGTGACGCCGACGCACGGGCTTTTGCTGAATATTTTCAGTTATCCACAGGAAATTTAAATCTAAAATTTTCTATTTGAAACGGGGAAAACCAAACAATAATTTATTTTAGATATGTCTTTTAAATTGTCTAACTGCTTTTTTGCCCGGTTCTTGTTAGATTGTCGAGTTTAACTCAAGATTAAGTTTAGTAAAAACGACATCGTAATAAACAACACAGTTTTACTCGCAAACAGCATAAATTAACATTCCAACGTGATAACACCAACACTGTTTCAATCTGATAATCAGATTGTTGCTCGTGGCAAAACATATCTTCATAAGAAGCTTGCCCGGAAGAAGGAACGAATCTGCTTTCCAAATTTATTTGTTACCAGTTTTATAACCAGTCATAATTTAAGATAAACTAGCATAACTTCAATTTTGCAAAATATTGAAACGCTGATTAAACATATTCTGAAAAATTTTTGCGGTTAAATGAACAAAACAAGCTTACCTCATCTGGATTAGCGGGCATCCTCTTCTTTGAGAAAATTGGGTAGATACCTTTGCAAATTCACAAGTCGAGAAAATAGTCAATGAGAAGTAAAGCATTTTGGCATTGTTTCCGCAACTGTACATTACTGTACAGCACTGCATGAACTTTGCCAATATGATAGTACAACGACTACAAAGACTTCCACGTCCAACATCCCCTTTCAATGTTGAAATCTTACTCGGAATATTTCATTTAGAATTGAAACATTTTGCTCTCATTGGAGAATTCTTGGATGAAAGTGAAGCTTCCAATTGTTTATAAAGCCTCGCGGCTTGTTGATTGCATGCATATGCTTTATCCGCTGACCGTTATTTGGTATCGAGGGCAATAAGGAATTAATGAAAATATTTGAAACCAATAACGTTATAGAGATTTACCGTTAGTAAGTCATCTTTCGACAAAAAATGTAGCTTTAAGTGGTAGTTTTAACCAAATTATTCAGTCGGATTGCTGTGTTCAAGCATTCCTCAAAGTAAAGCAAATGTGCAAAAGGGACATTCAGGGCCACAAGAAGTTTATTCAACTAAGCCGCTCAAAAGTAACAACAGAAGCCGAACTAATTCTGGCTAGGGCAAGTCAGTTTCTATGGATTAGTTGCTTTCCTTTTTCGCCATTTTCAGGTTTAAATTATAAGTCAACTGTGCAAGTAATTTACAACAATGAAAATCATTTGACTTGAAGGAATGTTTGACTTTGCACTGGAAGCTTTGAGTACATTCTTTGTGTGTGCGCGTCACCGGCATTTGTTGGGCATCGGCTGGAGGGGAAGAAGCAAGTATTGTCACAATCACGAGGGAAAGCCACCCATTGGTGACCGAACAATCGACAAAGGACATTCTCGTCAAATCCATTTCATGTCTTCAAAGCTAGTTCCTGTTGGAGCAGATGTGTTACTTGCCCTTTTCGCGTGCAATACAAGAAAAGGGGAACCTTTAAAAGGCCGGTACACACTAGGGGACATGTTGCGGGGATATGAAGCAGGGACATGTTGCAGCGACAGTTTTTCTCGTGTGACATCCCCGTTTTTGCGAAAAAGTTCTGTTGCGGGACAAAATTGTGTCCCCGCAACATGTTGCATGAAATTCAGCTGGTTTGAATTCGTGTGTCATGAAGCGGGAACAAAATGACGTCCATTTCGATGTCACATCGTGCGCATCGCTCTTGCAAACTGTCCCCGCCACAAAATAGAAATGAACCAATAAAATCGCGCCATTGATTATCCCATGAGCCTTCAGTAGCAGGCTCCCTCAGTGACATTTGTGATTTTATACCTCAATCCGCTTTGTGTGCACCAGCTTTTCCTTCTGTTCCTGTACAATGCGCCTATGCTGTGCACATGAAGAGGCCTGTTCCCGCTTTATGTTCCCTCAAAATGTCCCCTAGTGTGTGCAGTAATGTAATGGGATAATCAATGGCGCGTTTTTATTGGTTCAGTTCTATTTTCTAGCGGGAAGTCCGGGGACAGTTTGCAAGAGCAGTGCACACGATGCGACATCGAAATGGGGGTCATTTTGTCCCCGCTTCATGACGCACGAATTCAAACCGGCTGAATTTCATGCAACATGTTGCGGGGACAAAATTGTGTCCTCACAACAGAACGTTTTCGCAAAACAGGGATGTCACACGAGGAAAACTGTCGCTGCAACATGTCCCCGCTTCATGTCCCCTCAACATGTCCTCTAATGTGTGCCGGCCTTAATAGTAATTAATGATTTTTCGGGATCAGCGAGATTCCATTCTTCTGTCGCTGAAGTATAAGTTCAGTTGTTTTAACCCTCGGACTTACACGCAAACGTATACCCCCACCGTGGTACAAGGTGGGGGGGGGGGGAGGTTGTTGCACCCCCCTTAGGTTTTTGCGATGTTGCAATATTTCGGAAATATTTTACATCTAATAGATAGCCCGCGATGTGCTCTACAAGAAAAAGTAAATATTATGGGTTGTGACGCTGCTGGGGTCCGCGACGTCATCCAAAATGGCCGCCAAGACGGCCGCCATCTTGGATTTTACTAAAAATTCAAATTTATCGGGAAAACGTGGAAATTGCAAATATTGTTGGCTAGAGATTCAAAATAACATACAATTAAACATTTTAATGCGTTTGGTAGCATTTTATATGTTTTTTCACTGAAAAAATGTGAAAAATACGAATTTTTGTTCAAAAATGGCTTGACCACATGTTACTTATGACCTCATATCTCGTTCCCCCCCCCCCTCCCGCCCCCGTAAGTCCGAGGGTTAAATAAATGTAACTGAAATTTTCGACTGGGCCAACTGGTACTGGATTATTGTTGATCACTGCTTTTGCAATAAGGAAGTAGAGTGGTATTATAAGTCACGCTAACATTGACGCGCATATTATTTAATTATTATTATTAATATTATTATTATTTTTATTTGTTATTATTTTTTGCCCATATATATTTTGATTCTAGCAATCTGAACGTCCTTGACAAACAATCACAGGCTTCTTTCTTTTGTCGAAATTAAACGTCTGATTTCATCATCTTTTTTAAGCTTATATACTATTCTATTTTCGACAGATCAAGGCAAAGTAAAGATTCGTTCTTTTTTCCCGGCAATCTGCTTATAAAGAGATGCTTTACAGTTAAAATTTTGCCACGAGCTTGCAACAATCTAATAATCAGAATGAAACAGGGTTATCACGTTGGAATGTTAATTTATGCTGTTTGCGAGAAAAACTGTGTTGTTCACGCAGTTTTTTAGTCTATTTCTACCGTTCACCTTCACCGTTTTCAGTCCAAGATAATAATTAGTCGTTTTAATTTCTTGTCTTTCACTTGTGGATTAAAACAAAACGAAATCGGTAAAATGAGTGTAAGATTATAATCTATATTGTTGAACTTTTTCCTTCTCATAAGAATAGAATCGCGTATAATTCGTCGGAGAAGGAATGAAAAAAGGATACCGGCTGCTCTTTAAAAAAAAATTTCAGCAAAATTCAAAGCTGGAAATTATTTCTAGTCATATAAATGTACTTTTCTAACATTAATGGTATTTTATACAGTAATAATTTGAGTTTCCAGTTTCAAAGCTGATTTTATGTGACCCATTTGTCGGTGAGCAAATATGGCCATTTCAGTAAATTGTCAATTTTTGACAATCTCGAACAAAACCTAAAGGTGATTTGCCCGCAGAAGTTTTTCGATATTATGAAAATACAATACCCTGACTTTACTTAGGAATATAAAAGGTTAAAAAATTTTGACCACTTTGGCCGAAAACATCAACTGAAATTGGGTAATTTTGGTAATTTTTCAGCACCAACAAACCACCCTCTTTGTTCAAAACTATTTCTCAGCTGTTAAGCAAAGTCTGAGAATAATATTGTTATATTTTAAAAGGAGAAGGGTTGGCTAGCAAAGAAATGTTATTACATTTAAAGATTCTGCTGCTTTTGATATTATCAGGGACCTGCAAAGTTGGTTAATTTTAGAAAATTCAATGGTCAAAACCGGCTCCCTGGGGGGTCAAAATTTAATTAGCTGTCACGTGATCATATGAGATTTAAAGACAAAATAATATCGATTTGATTACTTGCTCATGACTACCTTTCACCACACCAAGTTTGAGGTAGAGTTGTTTCTGGCCATTTCCAAAAATCCTTGACTCATTCGTGGACTGGCTCTTAAGGTGTTTTTACGGTGTGACACAAACGAATTATTTCGCCCATTGGTCCAAACATTCTAAATTGAAGATTTGCAGCGGGTATTATAACATTCGGTATGAATCTCTGATGTTTTAATATAAATGAAAATATTAGCCACATATTAAGGTTTCTTTCTCTGCTACAATTCTTTTTCTTCTAGCACAAAGGATTCGTTCAGTCCTTCTCCCTTTCGTTTGCTGGTTTTTACGTTCGGTTGTCGGTCACCTTGTTGTTCAGTCGTTCTTGGGTTCAGTGGACGAAGCAAAAGTATGCGTATGATCAGACAAACATGCAAGCGCACCGCTCCCTGCTCTTCGTCCTGGAAGTTATGTATACGCAAAGCCACCACCTACCTCATCGACTAAGGCCTGGGTCCAGGGAAAAGTGGTTGGTTCTGCTGGTCCTCGATCTTACCTTATTAATACTGGTAATAGACAAATCAGACGAAACCGCGTCCAGGTCCAGCTTGCTCCACCTCAGTACACAAGTGACTATCCGCCTCCTAGCCGGGCCGAACCAACTCTTCCTGACAAACTGCTACCTAATTCATTAACAGCCACAACACCACCACCTCAGACTCCACCAAGGCCTACAGCAAATTTTTCATCAACTCCATCACCAGTACCTGCAACACCAGTGCCGCCTTTAGATGATGAAACTCCACCAGCTGCGTTCCTTTTTCGACCTAGTTCTCCTACATCGTCACGGGTATCCCCGATTATTTCATCACCCAGTTTGCCTAAACCTCAAACTGTAACTCGTAGTTGTCGAGTTATTCGACGTCCTGTCCGATACTCGCACTAACTGTATGATGTACATCACATTTACTGAACATTACATTTCTTGTCACAGGTGCAGAGTACCCATTGCTGTAGACAAGTGCAGTCCATATTGACTTCCAACAGTAGTGACAATACACCGAGATGGGGCCACTGATATTATAAGTTCGTGTTCATTTTTACTTGCTGTGAATTAGTTTTTTTTTACATATTCTGAGTGACTTGTTTTGATTGAAGAAAGCGTGTTACCCATCATGCTTTAGTGTTAAGGGTTTTCGCCCATGATCCTTTTTAAAAGGTTGTTCTCCCATGTGAGTCGGCCATGTTGCTCTAGGCCATAAAATCTAGTTGAAACCTCGACTGTTGTTGACTTATTACAGTTACAACAACATCCGCAAGAATTTAAACATGTTTGATGTTCACCATGTTTTTTATCCTATGTCACTTTGAAAACCAAGTCTAAGACAACAGAGGTTTCTTTCACATTGCGCTAATGTTTTACTCAACAAAAAAGCGAATGGAAGAAAACATGGCTTGCAATTGACAACAATGGCGAAAAAAAAAACATTTAGCCTGAGGCTCATGGGTCGTTTGCCCGTAAAAAAACTATGCAAAAGAACTTAGCAAGATGGTGTTTAGGTCTAAGAAAAGCCTTTCCAGTTTGTTTATCGGTAGCATTGTTGTGACCTGTAAAATGCGACGTCTGCTTTGTATTTTTACGTCTGTTTTGTACCGAAATTGTGTATGTTTGTTAACATTTCATTTTAAGAATGGGGATTATTAGAAATATGCAGAATAACATAATGTTACGATGTAAATCCTCAATCAAACAAATGCAGGAAGAGTAAAATTACCGTTTGAAAATCGAGCATACAAGCGCAAAAACCGCCAAATCCGTCAACATCTAAAATCATTTGCATAATTTTGGCTGATTCACTGATTTGTCGAATTTGACGAAATTTCGCCAAAATCGCCAAATCCGCCAAATCCGCTATCATAGCAGTGACATCTATTAAAATCATTTGCATAATTTTGGCTGATTTGACGAATTTGACGAAATTTCGCCAAATCCGCCAAATCATTTACAAAATTTTGGCTGTTTTTACGGTTTGACGAATTTGACGAAATTTCGCCAAAATCGTCATTTTCATTGCTGCGTGCATTTCTGGACATAAGTGCAAGGTTTACCATATGAAATAAAACGTTTTGACATACCAACTGACTGTCTTATATCAGAGGTTTAGTGATAAAAGCGACAGGGTAGAATGAACACACAGTTTCTCATTCTCAAAGAATGCAGATAGTAAAATACAATAGAATACTTTCTTGGCGATGGTGTTTTTATAAGTCTGGTCACAGTAAATTCAGTACCCTTCTCAGTTGAACTCATAAAATCAACACTTAAAGCTGTTAAAGTCTGACTTCTTTGAGCAGACACTAAGGCCACTAATGTAACTGTTGTGAGTGTTACCTGCTGAAGATCTAACGCGGAAAGTCGCGACCACGACTCTAGAACTCTCAGCAAAAAGTTAACGCCCCATGTAAGGATATGCCTCGATTAAGGAGGACGTGCATAAAACATCCCTTTGATCGAACGAACAAAAAATAGGATGTTCACCTAAAGCATAGCCATCTACAGCAACAACATAGAGGATGAAACTGACCTATACAAATTGATAGTACTATATGACTTACTGAAATCTTCAAACTGTTCAGTAAGAAAGTCATAAACAGTCACTAGATCTGCCTGAAGCGGATGTCTCTGTTTCTTTTGACAATAGCAATAAAAAGCACTTCCATGCTGCAGAGTACTGCTTTTATGTTCCGGGTCGCCAGCATCTAAGCACATAATTGGCTGCCCTGTGAGAAACTCTTTGACCTCGATCAAGGCTATAGAGTGTTTTCACATGACGTCACGGCGGCCATGTTGGTGTCCCAAAACAATAAAACGGCGGCCATATCGGTGTCCCAAGCTAATCCTGTGGGGATTGAACTCTTTTCTAATGCAAACACCTTGCTTTGTTCAAATAAATTAGCATAGCTGCAGACCACGTGAGTGAAAACACTCTATTCCGGATACATGTCATGCGGCTAGGCGCATCACATCATTGAAAAGATGTAGTATGTCCTCCTGAGGCAAGGTTAGGGGCGTGTCCCATTGAGGTAGAAGGACAGGACATTGGCCCAGCAGCTCCAGAAGTTGAGGATACAAGTGCGCTGTTGGCCAGCAAGGAGCTATAATTAAATCATCCGGGACTTCTTCCAATTTGAGCTTGTGTAGAACTCTCCCAAGGAGACTGTATGGAGGAAAAGCATAATGTTTAAAACTCTTCCAACATAATGAAAAGGCATCAACAGGCAAAGCACCCGGATCCGGGGACCAAGAGACATAACTCTTTGTCTGAAAATATAGACAAGAGGCAAATAAATCTACATCTCGAACAAACAATATTTGTGAGATCCATGAAAGCACTGTAGGATGCAACTTCCATTCAAAATTTCAATTATGGTTCCTAGCCAAATAATCCGCTCTTACATTCGAGCTTCCTGGAATATGATGTGTTTCCAACAAACGATGATATACAAAGCACCACTCCCAAATAGATTGGACACTGTGTCCAAACTAGGAATCATTGTTCCCAACTTGTTTATATATGCTATAGCAGAACTTATATCAGAAAAACCTTAACAAGGCAATTGTGTGACCAAACAAAACACTGGACACCAAGCAGAATGGCAGTAAGTTCAAGCCAATTAAAATGCATAGTCTGTTCCATTGAGGACCACAGACCACCAGTTGAAACTCCATTTCAGACAGCGTCCCATCCCGATTTGGAGACATCAGTACTTAAAAAGTAATAAGTTCTGAGGGTTTCTTAAAACTAGTTCCATTATACAAGCGGATACTTGACATGAACCAGTCCAGAGCAGGATTAGCTTTTTCTGATATTAAAGCAAACAATTGAATTGTTGTCTCCTTCATTAGCACGTAAAGCGTCTAATTTACAGACTTCAAGATCACAATAAAAAGGTCTTACCGGTCTAATTGCCGGAAAGGAAGAAACAACCAAACCAGTAAATGAGCTAACTCTCGAATTGAGCACTGGATTTTTCCCCGAAGAGAATTGGCCTGCTCTTTTATTTTATCAATCTTCCCTTCTGGAAGAAAAACAAACATCTTCAAAGTATCAATAACAAATCCCAAAAACTCAGTCTCTGTAAGGGAACAAGCATGGATTTCTCTAAAATATGAATAACGATAGCAGTTTCCTCCGCAGAAAATTCACGAGATGAACTGATAACAATTATGTCATCAAGATAAATAATTAATCTTATTCCTTTGTGACGAACAGCCGACACAAACGGCTTCATAACTTTGGTGAATGCCCAAGGGGCCGAAAAAAGGCCCAAAGGATAAACAAATAAACTCGTAAAGATTAGAGTTCCACTCAAACCCTAAATACTTGTAATGATATACATGATATAAATGATATACAACATCATTTTTAACATTTTTATTTTGTACTTTTTAGAATATTTTTATATAGTTTTATTCTTTTTCTTTCCGTGACTGTCCTGTAATCTAGCTTTATAGCTAAGTGTCAGCCACGTTAATAAAGTTATTGTATTGTATTGTATTTTATTGATCAGAATGGAAAGGAATTGTAAAAAAAAACAACCTTGAGATCAATCGTTGTAAGAAATTCGGACCCCGACAGAAGATCCAGAAGCGAATATTAAACCCCTCATCTTAAAATGATAATATTGAGCAAACTCATTCAATGGTTTCAAATTAATTACCGGTCTTGGATCGCCAGTCTTCTCAGTTAGGAATAACAAGCAAATTAGAAATGAATTGTTTAAAGGTAGAGAGTGCCTAATAGCACCTTTCTCTAACATATTATGAACTTCAAGATCAATTAAGTTTAGGCCTACTCTGGGACCTTAAGTCACCTAAAGTCGCCTTAAGTCGCCTAAAGTCACCTAAAGTCGCCTTAAGTCGCCCTTAGTCGCTTAAGGTCGCCTGAAGTTGTTAGGCTTAGAAAAGGCCTGTTCACCTTAAAATTGCCCTAGGTTTCACTTTTACTATTTTTTGAATATATAAAAATTTTATTGCCCCAAATCTCTTTTTTGGTTCCCATATATGATTATATGCTGCAAGGTCATGGCCCCATGCAGTAAAACACCATGTTTCAATAGTCATACACCATGCCCTAGTTGCTTTAATTATATTTGTTGAACCCTATAAAGGATGGACCATTTTATTTTTGAGGGGGGGGGGGGGGGGGGGGTGGGGTTGGCAAATACCAAAAAAAATTCAAACACAGATAAAGTATAGAAAAGTATGGAAAAATCACAAAATAATTCTTGCACAGCCTCAAAATGAAAAAAAATTCATGCTAACACAAAATGCCCAACCCCCCACCCCTAAAAAGACCTGCTAAAAATAAAATGGTCCCTCCCCAAGGAGGGTACACTCATTCATCTTCAAAACATTGACAGTTATTTAATATTTAAGGTGGTTCGATACAGTTTTCTGGAGACCATACCAACATTTTTCAATCGGCTTTTAAGCGGTCTTCTCCAAGTCAGATCAACGTGAAATTTTCACCACTAACTGGTTTTGAATTGAAGTTTGGCAAGATATATTTTCTGGTAAAATCGATATTACCATGACGATGATAAACAAGAAACTTAGAAATCAGTAAAAGTGAAATTTAGCGCGTTAAAGATTTCGCATTGAAAATCCCACATAGGCATCTTAAAATATGGTATATGGCATATATATTTTGCAAGAATAAAAAAAAAATCTGTATGTTTGAATTAAAATAAACCGCAATAACATTTCAAACTTTACTATTTATGTTCTGGTATTAAATTGATCGAGAGATTACCACTGGTTTTGTGAAATTACTTAATGATAATGTCAAAAAGTAGCTTGATGTTATGTTTATGTTATGTTTATGTTATGTTATGTTATGTTTATGTTATGTTTACCGATGTTATGTTTACCGATGTGCAAAACATTATCTGAAAGTTTGATAAGCATTGATTCACTGGAACGCCTTTAAATTTAAAGATGAAGACGACGTACGAACCGGCCGAAAAAATGGCGTTACAAATTTACTTTTTTAAGTTATGCTTAATAATGATTTCAAATCAATGCGCACTGCATTCCTCCGTGATTTATACTTTCGTTGTGATCTGCTGTGCATCTATTATTATCTATACTCGAGCATGATTGCACCTTATTACTCTCCTTGCTACTTTCCAGATTCTCTTTAGTCTCTTTTTAGGATTATTTTGAGCAATAAATGCCCTTTTGCGTTTTGAAAACGTTTTTACAGCAGGCGTTTTGAACGCAAAAGAAAACAGATGCAAAGAAATTTGCATCAACGAGCGTACATTGCAATGTTTCAATCACGGAAGAATGTAGTGCGCATTGATTTGAAATCATTACTGAGAATAACTTAAAAAAATAAATTTGTAACGCCATTTTTTCGGCCGGTTCGTACGTCGTCTTCATCTTTAAATTTAAAGGCGTTCCAGTGAATCAATTGCAATGAAACTTTCAGATAATATTTTGCACATCGGTAAGCATGCACAGTGAATGTGTTAAAAAAATCCATCTATATGTGGGATTTTCAATGCGAAATCATAAACGCACTAAATTTCACTTTTACTGATTTCTAAGTTTCTTGTTTATCGTCGTCATGGTAATATCGAATTTACCAGAAAATATATCTTGCCAAACTTCAATTCAAAACAAGTTAGTGGAGTAAATTTCACGTTGATCTGACTTGCAGAAGACCTCTTAAAAGCCGATTGAAAAATGTTGGTATGGTCTCCAGAAAACTGTATCGAACCACCTTAATCTATAGGTTAACTTATATTTGATGGACAAAGCGTTGCTGAAAGGATGAAGTTGTGACTTATATTATAATTAACATTTTATATGAGCAACAGCAGCATGACTGCTCAGCAGTCAATACTGACATACTGTATTAAATAAATGGTGCAGGCATTCCTTCACCTTCAGGGTATTATAACAACAGTGAGAGCTGTTTTGGATCACTAAGATCAGAATAATTTGAAAAGTATTTTGGGGTGAAGCCCAATTATTGCTTATCACTTTTACGTTGAGCAAGTAAGCTTGAAGAGACCATAAGTTTATCCAAAGGTAATTACAGTAACTGTATACAAATGTACTTAACTTTTAAGCTTACTTACCCAACGTGAAAGAGCAACCAAAAATGGGCCATTTCTCCCGCATACAACCTCTAAGCTGCGTTCTAGCCATCCAACAGTATTCTATTTACAACCAATCGTAACTGAACGTTTGAAAACTTGAAGCTTATTTACAACTTGTCATCTTCTTGACAGTTTGATGAAGCAAAGAATTTAAATCAACCTGTACGCTCAAGATTGCAAAATTTGCGTTGATTATGTTACTATGATGGCTCTCTGTCACAAAGCTCAAAAGGATTTCCCGTTATCAACCATTAAGCAGGAATGGGCAAAGGATTTGCAGCTGTTTACAGCAGGAAAATCTGTCTCACTCGAGCAAACATGGCCGTCACATGTTTTGACCACGTGACTTCTTTTGGAACATGGATGCCCACGTGGATTGTCAAGCTGGCCTGGAATTTTTTAAATCGACACCAATGCGAGATTCAGTCGCTCTTGTAGCCATTGACTGGCTTCCTGCTTGTATTGCGAAAAGAAAACTAATTCCGACAACTCAATTCGAGTAAGGTAAATGTAAATTTCTGAAATTTATTGGTTAAGCGAGCGCAGGAGCTAGTCGCGCGTGGGAGGAAAAGAAACGCGTGAAGCATGGAAACCATCTACGATTGGAAAGGAATTCTGGGAGAATCAAAATGGCGGACACCAATGTAAATATTGTCAAATATTGTCAAATATTGTTTAAATTATAATAACAATCAGCATAGAAAATTGCACGAAGAACGAGTCTAAAGTTTTTGTTGCTTTTCGCGTGATTTTCAACACTTATTGTTATTATAATTTCAACCCGTGAGGTATGTTTGAGTCTTTTACGTCACTTTCTCCCATTCGCAACCAAGCCTTGGAACAAGGTTTTTTAATGGCGGCCGTAAATTCTCGGAAATAAATGTTAAAATTAAATGACTTCTGATGTGCCTAATGAATTGAAATTTGGCAAGATGAGTAAGGAAGTCTAATAGTACACGAAAATGTAAAAAAATGAAAATCAAAAATTTGATCGTAGTAGCACTTTAAATTAAAATGCTTCCAGGTGGAAAAGTGTGAGAGCATTTCGGACCGAGTAGCAGAACTAATCAACCCTGCTAGAAAGTCTCCTACGAGGGTTTGGTTCCCTGTCAGCGGAACATCCAAGTTTTCAGGAGCCGGACAAATAGTTGGAGAAAATGGGAAAGATGCGCTATTGAGAAGGACCCTCGCTTACCAAATCAAATGTGTCATAAGCATACTTTTTGTATACCATGAGTATACACCAACTCTACACTTGAACCAGCTGTTTAGTTTTGAGTATACAGTACTTTTTGTATACTTGTTGCAAATGGAACCTTTGAGCATTGTAACTGTTGTATACTATTTGTATACCATGTAAATTCCAACTATACAAAAAGTATACCCCAAAGCTATCCATTAGCCTTACGACATTTGTTGTATACAAAAGGTATACACCCTAAATTACATGTGTTCCTTATGGTATATGTTGTATACAAACAGTATACACCCAAAACTACATGTGTTCCTTAAGGCATTTTTTTATACACAAAATATATACAAACATGATGTGAGTTTCGATCTGCACCTATAAAATATGTATAGGCAAATAATATTGACAAGTTTCTTATTTTTCTGATTCAGGGTTTCACTGAGTTTCCATAATTATTAGGATAGCAGTTTCTTTATCTAATAGCCTCTAATTTCAGAAATGCAGTTAACCTTTTACTAAGCTCAACTGACATAATCAGAAGAATGAATTAATTACATGCAGACAACAATCCTGTATTATTTTAATTCATTCTGATCCTGTTACAATAATCTAGTCAGTGTACTTCAACTTCACAGTAAAAATCCATTTAATCCAAACCTTTACAAGAAGAATATCTCTTTAATTTACCCTTGGACTTGCTTAAGCAATTCCTAGTTTCTTTTTTAATGCGATGTGAAAGATTTGAAAGAGAATGGCTATCCGCCATGTTGCTTTTGAAACGTGACTTGGGCGAGTGAACATGGGAAGAGTGAGCCAGCAGTTAGCAGTTTTAGCCTATAGAGCATGCACTGTACGTGTACAGTAGCTCTCAGTGAGTTCGTTTTTTTTTTCAAATGCTGGAAGGAAAGTGAACCTAAGCCGCAAAAATATGGACAATCTGCTTTCTAAAGCTAGGTAAGTAAAAGAATGAATCTTTGCTGAAGCTATAAACACAGTCTTGCAGCTTACATAATACAATTAATCTTTGGCTTAGACTGCTTAGATCTCTTGACTGTTTGAAAGGGTTTGAAATGAACATCGAACATCGATGCATTTCTATATTAGTCTTAAGCTTTAGTCGTTTGACACACAGTCCTTCCCAATTTTTTATTTAACACAAATAACAGTTTCACCAAAATAGACCAAAACTACATGTAACTGCAACATTTAAATCTTAACAATTTGAAAGATCTCCACAAGCTTATATATTTCTACTCGAGGTATCATTATGTACATGTACCTTAGCGACATTGAGATTTGTCTCCTATTTTCATAATACATGAACATGTATGATCTTAATTTAGAAACTTTATATGTGCTGGATTAAGGGGGAGAGAATACAAATTAAACCAAATGTTTTGTTTTGTTATTAATAGCTAAACCACATGGATGACAATGAAAGCTTTCAAACAGCTTGCATGCATGGGCACTCTGAAGTTATCAAACCTCCACTCAAATGTCCAGTTCAGCTAAGTGTGGATTGAACAAACAATTTAATAAAAGCTATGATTATTTTTGCAAGTATCTATTGAATAATAGGACTACTTTTGACAGTTTGTTTTTTTCATGACAATTTTAGAGTGTATAAATTCAAAGCAATTAGGGTATACAAAAAGTATACTCATTTTCTGTAAGGGCTCGCTTACGGTACCAAATATGAAATTGGAGTATTCTATTGGACTAAGGTGGGATACTCCAACAAATTGGCTGGGTGCCTAACCAAACAGTTTTGCTGTCGTTTGCCAAGCTTTCGAGCCAAAGTTGGCTGTGCAACTGCCACAACAGTGGCAGATAAATTAACCAAATTTTTGTAATATGTGAAATCGAGAAGTGATTTTTAATTAACTAATTCGATGCCTTTGATGTATAAATCAGTCAAGGAAAATGTGTGTCAGTTTGATTCAGATCAGGTATCCATTTTTAAGTGAAAAAGTTGGATTTGTTTTCCAAGATTTTGTTTGGCAGTGTATATGATCTTTATATTTTTGTATGATTATTGTTTGTATTGCAATATCTTAAAAACATTTAAGCAGCTAACTGAATTTTTTCTCATTCTAGATAAGCAATATTGTTCCTGCCTCTTATTTGGCTAATTAATGTCCATAATACAATTTAACATTCATATTATTTATATAACGTAGTTGTTGTTGTTATTGTAATAATTTGAATCTCAGTATAGCAAAAAGGAGCTTTAAAATCTGGAAACTGGAGACTTACGGTCACTTAGGTCTATCTGAGACCAAGTGAACTGATTGTGGTAATTTTGTTTATTGAAATACGAGACAAACTATCATGAATGCCAGGATTCAAGTCAGGACTCAAGCTATAGCCCTAACCCTAACTCTACGTCTAACCCGAACTGGAGTCCTTGGTCGCATCCTGACGTAAGTCCTGACTCGATCGGACCTGGCTTGAATCCTGTCTCATATTTCTCTCCAGAGGTCATTGGCTTGGTATTTAGGTATAGTGATGAAGAGACTGTCAATAACTTTTGTTTCATCACTTGTTAGAAACACTTTTATGTTGCCTGAAGTTGCCTTAAGTCGCCTTAAGTTGCCTTAAGTCGCCTTAAATCGCCTTAAGTCACCTTAAGTCGCCTTAAGTCGCCAATATTTTAAACTAATTTTTCCTTAAGTCGCCTTAAATCGCCTTAAATCGCTTAAAGTCGCCTAAAGTTACAGCGACTTAAGGTCCCAGAGTAGGCCTAAGTTTGTTTCCTCCGCTGAAAATTCAATTCCAAGCGGTTCCAGATCTGAACGGGTTTGCGAATAAATTCGATCTGTAACCCGTTCACGGCTTGCAAAACCCAATTATCGGTAAATAAATTACTCCAAGACAAATAAAACTTTGCTAAACGTCCCGCTACCTGAGGATAGACGTGTGAAGTCTGTGAAATCGCTGTTGCTTGGTCGTTGTACTGGCGACCACGATACCTCTCAACGCGAGGTTTCTTAAAACCAATATAAGCAAAAGCATCCGACTTGCGGCGGTCATGGCTAATACTTTTAGCGGCCATTCGCTTGACTTAAGAAATATCACGGATGCTTTGAGGCAATTCATCGCTAAATAACATGGTAGTAATGAGTTGCGACTCATGGCATAAAGACTTGTAAGCTGGAGCAATGTCAGACTTCAACATTTCACGGCGTTTCATAGAAAACTCATAGATAGAGTTACCCAACAAGGTGAGAGCATCAACCGAAAGGTCATAAATATCATTAAAAGGAACGGAGTCTTCCTTCCGTTTCTCGGCGTCAACCACCTTGCTCGCTTGTTGCACCACCGGCGTAATTCCTCTGATTAAAATTCCTCTGAAGTCTGAAACGCCTGAAAAGAGCACTCACAGCTCTCGGGACGAAGATATTTCTTCTCAATAGAAGAAAACTGCTCCATTGCAGGCCTTTTGGTGCAAGCGCTATTTACACGCTTTGCAACACCTTCATTAACTTCACCGTTAACTTTCGGTCCACAGCCTTCAGCATACTTAAAAGGGTCTTCGTAGGGAAGTTCGCCAACATCATCACCTTCACATTCCTCGACGATATTATCAGCAGGGATAAACTCACTGTGTAGGACTTCATCAAGGAGAACCTTCTCTCCTTCGGCAATTAGCATGGCCATCTAAGTTCGCAGTTGAGTAAACCGAGATAAATTATCGGGCACTTTGGCCATAGAGTTGGCTAAAGAATCTAATTCCGACTCCAACGATTTAAACCCGGTCGCAACCGGAGATTTAACTGATTCTTTGACAGCAGTAACGGCTAAATCTGTCTCCCTCGACATGACGACCTGGCTTGCACGCGAAAAAGAGACAACTTGTGAAGAGCACATGGCATCCTTGTATAGTGTATAATTTACATAACAAAGATCTTTGAACCGTGATGACCTGGTGACAAGCCGTGGAATAATGCAAACTGAATCCCGCAGGGCGGAGCATTATACGAAGGAGAATAGATATGGACTGGACTAGACTCGTATGGCTACAAAGATCAGGAAGCATCTCTCCCATTGTTTCTCTTCTTTGCTCGCGTTTCTTTGGCTTTCATCTCTTCAAATACAAACTGTATATATAACAAATTGTAAGGATTTCCGAGCGAAGAAGTCCGCTTGTTGAGTCATGTCGTCCGCCACATGCCTCGGCGAAATTTTCGCCCCATAATTCCTTGTGCACCTAGATTATCCCCACCCCCTACCCCCGGGACAAGAGTACTTGCAAAATTCCCCACCCCGGGCCACAAGGGCCGACTTTGTCCCGGGGGTTGCCCGGGGGGGGGGGGATGGTAACTGTAGGAATTGAACCATGCATTATATCTTTATTTTGATCTGAAAGAAAAAAATCCCTCAGCCACGTTCTTGCGGTAGACTTATTCTTAAGCTAGGCTAAAATGCTTTTAGCGACGAGCAGGATTTGTGGGTTGTCACTTTTTATAACAATCCACTGTGGAATTCAGACTATCCAGTCATTTGAGAACTGTTTATTTTACCAGCTCGATGCATGAACCATTACATCACATGCACCCATATTTTCGCGCCAACAATATGCAAATTAAAATCGTGCAGACGAAACAAGTCGACTCGCGACTTCGTCGCTCGCTTTTCGCGACTTCATCGCGCTCTCGTGGGCTTCGCAGTCGACTTGTGGCAAGTCTAGGAAGCGGAGCTTTATGTTTGTCACGATGATTTTGAGCAAGCGTACGTCCAGCGGTGTCAGCATAACTTAGATGCGCCTGGCTCTGGATGCGTCTTTCGCCGTCCATAGCACGCGCTCGCTTCTATTCTTCGATTTCAAAGTAAGTGTTTCTATTTGCAAATGTATCATGCCAAATTCAAACTTATTTGTTGCTGGAAGCATTCTTCAAGGTTACGAACGATTTAATGACATTTCACGGGGAAGGCAATGTTCTTATGAGTTTTTCAGCGTTGTTACGTGCTCAGACTTTGCCGATTGAACAATGGATCACAAAGACTGAAAGAGCATTCATCAAGGTCACCAAGGATTTAGTGACATTTTACGAGGAAGGCAATGTTCTTTTATGCGTTTTTCAGCGTTGTTACGTGCTCAGAGTTTGCCAATTGAACAGTGGGTCATAAAGAACTACTTATAACGGTATGTAATTCGAAAATGATGGTAATTGACCCAATAAATAAATTTGATGAAATTATCAAAATCTGTTACGACGGCATCTTTACCATATTCACTATCAATTCTTCTATTTTTTATTAACCTCACGTTCTAACGCATTAACGAGATGGCTTTAAGAGCCCTTTGATTATAGGCCATGAATTGCATGCCTTGGTGGGGTGGGGAATTTTATAAAAGAGGGGAACGATGTAGGACGCTTTATCCGCTGGGTTTGCCACGAGGAAGATGTCAGGTTCAATTCAGTATAACTTCCCAAGGATCTTTAGCCTTAATTTATTGGCATTAAATAACAAACTCAACCGTAAACGAGACAAGCGAAAAGGTTTACAACTAAGGGCAATGACGAACAAAAAGGTGTCGGGAAATTTTGATTTTTCAAATATTTTTCCAGTGGCGATCATTTACGCAACGCGTCTCGAATATTTTTAGCTACTCCAACTTTGGACGTGGATATCTTGATAACCAATCAGAATATCGAAAATCCCTGACACCGTTTTGTTGATTGATGCCTTGTTCCTGCCGCTGCATTCAATACTCGATTAATTCACTCGAACAACCCTCGGTTGTTTTGGCTATTTTCGACTCGTGGCACTTCCCAATCGCAAACATATTTTTATCGGAAACTGCATTTATTAACCTTTCTATTGACATATAGTTTGTTGTTTGCTTGCGTGGGTGTGAATTTTTTCCCGAAGGGCACCTGCGAAGGTAAGAAGTATCCTTAAAAGCTTTGCAAGAACTTATAACCAAAGGTTAGATAAAGTTGATGGAGTCAAATGCCCTACTCCATTGTTTCACTCAGAGCTCATTTTCAGAGGCCATGAATTTCCAGGACCAAGAATTTTGGGTGTTTCTTGATGTTGCGGAAGCCATTGTTGGTTAGCTTTTGTGTCGTGGTGTAGGTATTGTTCAGTGTCTTTTGAATCTTTTGTCTTACGTCATTTGGTGATCACACCATCCGCAACACCAAGAAACTACCAGAATTTTCATGCATGAGCAATGAATTTTCATGACCACGAATTTTCATGGGCACTGAATTTTCATGAACTTGAATTTTCATGGCCAGGAATTTTCATATCAATTAAGTTTTCATAGGCCATAAATTTACATTGACCATGAATTTTCACGGCCGATTAAATCTTATGAGCCATGAATTCATATCGCCCCTGAATGTTCGTAGTCCATGAATTTTCATTGGCCGTGAATTATCATGGTCATGAACATTCAATTAGGCCATTAATTTCCATGGCCATAACCTTTCATTGCTCATGAATTTTCATAGCCAATTTATCTTATAGGCCATATTAAGGAGGCTGGAAAAGGTTTTCAGCTGCCTGCGCGCGCGATGTGTACTCGTCAGGCAGTGACCGTATCCATCAGCTGATTTTCGTATCAAAAAGGTAGCACGCGCAGCTCACCGGAAATGAAAATACTGCGTAAAATCGCGCGAACCGGGAAATAAATTGTACATAAAATATTCCTCTTTATCTCAAAAATTAGCTCGGTGACCTATATTGAAATTTTTCATGCAAGTAGCATTCAACTTTATCTAACATTTGAGACATTTTAGAAAAAACCTGTAGAGTGGAATTGCTTAAAATCTTTAAAAGGCCTTTTTCGATTTATCTCGATTTCCGCAATACAGATTTTATTCAAATTTACACAGGAAGTGAAGAATTTTGCAAACTTTTAAAAACGCCTTTAAAAAACATAAGTAACCGAGTTAGCTTTAAAGATAGATTTAAAAACCTGACTTTTGAGGAGTATGTCTTTGTAGGGTTATAGTTACCATGACAACAGATATGACGTCATAAATGGTCTTGAACAACCTTGTCATAAGCTTATCTATAATTTGTTTCAGAGACTAAGATTATTAAACTTTAGTGTTTAATTGTTCTGACATGTAAGCTGTAAGTAACCCTTTCGAGCCTCCTTTTAAGGAGGCTCGAAAGGCTCCTTTTAAGTTCCTTTTCATGGTCTATGAATTTTCATTATACCATGCGCGATTTAGGGGTAACACTTATTCGTTTGTTAAAACAATAGAATAATCGAACACAAAAGAACGACAATACAATAGAATACAATACTATAGATTATATTAGAATACATAATTTTACCTAATACAATGGAGCTGACACCCTAAATCGGGCATCATATGGTTTTTATAGGCCATGGATTGCATGCCTTGGTGGGGTGGGGAATTTTATAAAAGAGGGCAACGATGTACGACGCTTTATCGGCTGGGTTTGCCACGAGTAAGATGTCTAACTTCCCAAGGATCTTTAGCCTCAATTTATTGGCATTAAATAACAAACTCAACCGTAAACGAGACAAGCCCAAAGGTTTACAACGAAGAGTACATGGGTTTTTGCTAGTCCAAAATGCAATGCACCAAAATGACCCGTGTGACGCATTTGTAAGAAATTTTAATGTCAAGTTAAAAATATTATTTTCATGTCTGATGGAATTCACGTTGTTGTGGAGGGATTTAACCCTACTCAGCCTGGGCTTTTTTTGAGTTTCTGAGCCTGGGGGGGGGCACATTGTGCCCCCCTTCGTCACTTCAAGAACATTAAGGCTATGACAATGAAACCTAGAGGGTACATAGTACGTCCAAAACTGTCTCCTTTGCGGTCCGCACAATGGAGCGATGACGTCATATGACGTAGTTATTAGGTAATTAGTTATATGGCCGCCATCTTGGATCCGCCATCTTGGATTTCTGAAATTTTTTAAAACCTCTTAAAAACCGTCCAAATTCACTCAAAATTAATCAAAAGCAATAAATAAACGCTAAATGACGTAAAAATATAAAAGTTATACCAATAAACATTGTTTTTCTTCATTCAAAGGTATAAATATGCAAATTTCAAAAAAACATGGCTGTCAAAATCTTGTTACCATGGAACATCAAGTCAGGTGATCAAAAAATTGTCATATCAAATTGTTGCCAGATAAATTTTAGGAAAAGTCACAAAGTTTGATGGCGTTTGAATACATATTAAAGAAGTTATGAATGTTCAAATTTAGCGCGGGCACTTTGTGCCCCCCCCCCCCCCCAGGCCGAATAGGGTTAAAGGTTTGTTGAAGAGTAAATCTACAATCATAATCCACATAAATGTACGTTTTCAAACTTGATTCACTCTCAGATGACTGGAACATTTATTAGTAAAGTTGACTACACTGCCACATAAAAGTAAGTGACAATTATAAAGCCATACATGCCCACCAGAATAGATGACGCGGTCTGGCGTGCGTTTCTCGAAAGTTCCGAAAACATTTCGGACCCGAAAAGCTGTGTTACCTGCAGAATGCTTACCAATAAAGATTCGGTTTTTGTTGATTTTATAAGCTAAGCAATAAAATCTTACGTTTACTACACAACCTTAGCTGATTTGTGGGCTAAAAACTTCAACGCCTTTCGTTAGAAACTACATTTAAAAATTGCTTTCGGGCCCGAAGAGTCTTCGGGAGTTTCGAGAAACGCACGCCGGATACCAAATCACTGCCAGATCACACTTTGTCTGTTTGGCTTTGTTTTTGGCTTTGTTTTTAAGCTGACTCACGATCTAACAAAACTGTTTACTTAATTCATATTTAAATAACAATCACAAAGGCATATAAAAACCTTAGACTAACGTTTCCATACTCTGCGCCAGGCACTGTTTGCAGAATCTGTGACCACATTTTGTCTGTACTGGTTCGCGCATCGCGCAATTACAAATCGGACATAAGCATGGCTAGAATTAAAGGTCTCTCACAGTTCGTATAATTAAATCTATATCTGCTGGTATAAATGACGTTCGGCTGAACAAACGACGGAGATTCTCTTGGCTCGTGAAGTCCGTGACGGCGAGGGTGGGAAAGGAACAAAATAAGCACATGATCCTCTGCGCTGCTGATTTGTGATTGGTTGACGACCCACCAACAACAATACCCCCTCTCCCACTTCTCCCTGATTTCCTATTTCCTCCTATTTCCTTTCCTATTGTAATTTTAATTGTAATTATACACGTATTAATAGATAAATAATTAATTTCTAGATATTTTTGGATTTTTAAATTTAGATTAGCTAAATTTTATTTTTCCTTTTGTTTTGTAATCTATTTGTTTCTCATTTGCGGGCTCCCTGTAAAGTAGCTTTCAGCTAAGTGGAGTGCCATGTTAAATAAAGTTCTATCTATCTATCTATCTATCTATCTATCTATCTATCTATCTATCTATCTATCTATCTATCTATCTAGCTAGCTAGCCAGCTAGCTAGCTAGCTAGCTAGCTAGCTATCTACCCTTACCAAACCAAGTGTATTTTAAAAGTCATTTAAAGGTACTTTTAATGTATTTGAACGATTAGAACTATTGTACAATAGCGGACATTGTTGGAGGAGTAAGAAAGAGGTAGCTTCCCAACTGTTATTCTGGGAGCCATCACATGGTAAGAGATCTAGGGGACGTCCAGCCAAGACCTATATTGACCTGCTAGAGGAAGATTCAGGACTAACGAGAGAGGCGCTCCCCGAAGTGATGAAGGACACCAATGGTTGGAGGAAGGTCATTTCTGGAATCCGAGTGCGCTCGACATGATGATGATGATGAACTATATTTTGAGCTCATCATGGTGTATTTTTATTATATTTTAACAAAAAATCTAAAATAGTGGTTAGAGCTTGAAATGTATTTGAGGTGTAGTTAAATGCTATTTAATAAACCGGATAGGTTTTTCCATGTATTTGTAAGCTATTTGTCGCCAAAACTACATTTCAAATAGAGTATTTGAACACTATTTTGACAACATGACTGCCGAAGTGTTACTCTAAATTGTTTTAAATAGACTATTTGAACACTGTTTGGAAAAGAATCATAAAATGTTGTCGATTTATAATGTAGTTGTAACAAATAAAAAATAAAAATAGGTTTTAAATATGATGTTTAAATACTATTTGAAATGGACATTCATTACTACGTTTCTAAATAGCTCATAAATAGTCTATTTAAAACATGTTTGAAGTTGAATTCACAAGTCAGAGCTATTTGAAAGGCGATTTTAAAATACTGAAACCAGGAGCTGTTTCCAAACAGACTTTAAACAGACTATTTTCTTAGTATTTTGAGAGAAAAGCACTTTGTTACAGGTATGTACACAAAATATATTTAAAGTTCACATCCCCCCTCCATAAGTCAGTAAAACTGTTTTAAACGTATATGTTACAAACTCAGAGAACAGAATAAGAGGTATAATCGGTTTTCCTTTTAATTGCAGTAGCAATGAAAACGTTTATAGAGTTTTATTATATCTCTTAGTTAGTACGCGTGCTGTGATTGGTCAATTTAGCGGGCCGTATTTTTCAGTACGGCCCGCTAAATTTGAGAGTCTCAGCATCGGGCCTAACACACGCTTACAAAAGTTGTTTTCTACATTAAAAATTATCCAGAGGAAACGTTTGGAGCTAAGTGGGTTAACATGCCAGGTTACAAAAACTCTCCGATGAAATTAAAATAAAACTTTAGCCAAAAACTGATTAGTTGCGAATCAAAAAGCATTGACAATTTTCTCGAGTAAGCTTTGTTGTTTCGGTATTTAGCTTTTAGGCTGTAAGTTATAAAAACTCGAGTAACACGGCAAATTCGTTTAACTCTTACAATTTAATTAAGCATTAACAAAACAGTCTTTCTTCGTAAGAAAACGTCTCTATGAAAAACATAAAGCTGCAAAACAACTTGAAACGACTTCCATCGGCAAACTGTATCATGTAATAGTTTGATCAAGTTTTTGTCTGGTTATAAACTTAAGTTCAGAGTTATCGTTTGTGACAGTGGCTCTAATAAGAACAGACTTGAAGCTACAAAATTACGCTAAAAGTGTACCTTGATTCCTCAGCAAAATTTTTGTCCTTGAAGTGGAGTCCATGAAAACAATTTTGCGTATTCGCAAATACGCTCTCGGCTGCAGCTCACGCTGAAAATTTGTCAGGTGCGAGTAGATATAGAAGAAGGGTTCTGGCACACTTTCAAAATCGTAGCAAGTTAACACAAAACAGAAATTGACGTCAGTTGACGTTCAATTTAGCAATACATGAGATGATTGATTTTCTGCTCGTTCGCATACGTAAAACAAAAACAAGTCAATTAACATGTGTTATGTTAAATTTAACAAAATGAGGAGGAATTTGATTTTTAATATTTTACGTTCGCGAACGAACAGAAAATTGGGGAACGACAATCATTTTTTGTTGTTGTTGAATTTAACATAAAATAAAATAAAATTCTGTTTTGTGTTAACTTGCTACGATTTTGAAAGTGTGCCAGAACCCTTCTTCCATATCTACTATTTTTTTTCCCCTCATATTGACCACAAAAAAACATACCATTTGAGAATATTTCACTCCGATAAAATCTGGCGATGGCAACTCTCTCAAAAAATCTCACTGAAAATTTCATCTCAATCTCCAATGACCAATAGCCAAAGTCATCACTCCATCATCCATCACAACTCTCTTGTCATCATCAGCACTCAAAGCCATTTTCCAAATTTGCTCAGTGAAAATCTCATGCAGATGTGACCGGAGAGAAACATTTTTCATTGGAGGAAATTTTTCACCATGAAGAACGCGTACAAAATCTTCATGCGAAATCCTATTTTTCACCACATTCTTTTTTGTTCCCTTTGCTTTCTTGATTCCTTTTCCCTCATCTATCTTGATGGAATAACATTTTGGTCTCAACCCAACAAATTCACGAATGATTTTGCCTCCTGCTTCATCTTTAAACATTCCTAAAATTTTCTTGTTCTTCCCAACAGGAAAGCCATTTTCTACAGCGAAATGATCTTTCGGGTATGCCGATGTGTCAAACCATTTCTCAACATCTCCAGCAGTGTCAGCGAAGAAATCATCCGTTTCAATCTCCAAAATCAGGGAATCTGTGTCAGAATAGAGAACTTTGACTTTCTCCCACTTTTTTTTCACATAACCATAATGAAATTTGAACATGTGAATTTTGGAGAGATCGAGAATGGCTGCTCCAACAAAAATTGGTTTGTTCAAAATAACTTTTGTTTTCCTCATGTGAATAGCAGCCACTTTCTCTCCAAATTTGGTTGCGTGTTTAAAGTTGATCTTTTTCACCAACTTTGCTTTTTTCTTCCTATCATTCACCAGTTTCATGTTAATTCTATTCCTAACATTTTCCATGGTTTTCCCATAAACAGCATTGCTTGCCAGTTTGGAAAGATCTTTCTCAAAATCATTTTTGGCGGCTGTTCTCAGTTTCGTATTCCATTCAATGAAAGGTTTCATGAAAGCTTCTTCTCGAAATCCAATTCCTCTCCAAATCTTTTTCAGTTTCATTCCCAGGGAAAGAAAAAATTTCAAACTCCTTCCATCCAAAACCATTTTCTCTTTATCTTTGAGATTGGGAATCAACTTACAGAATCCATTTACCTCCAGCAATTCCGGAGCCAAAGGAAAATCATTGTGGAAATCATGCAATTCATCTGGATATTCCAAGTCAACTTCCAGGACACATCCATGACCTTCTGAATCAACAATCTTCTCCCAATTCTTCAAAACTCCTTCACTCAACCATTCAAATCCTCCCACAGGGAGTGGTTCCACCATCGCAGTTGGATAAAGAGAATTTGCATCGAGATAAACGATGAACTTTGATGGTTGGGAAGGATCAAAATCTTCCATGAATTTGTTGTTTGCTCGAGAAAATCTGTGAAAGACTGTGGAAACTCCTCCACGAATTTGTCTTTCAAAAAAACGAACCATTTCTATATTTTCTTCGCAAATCAATTCCAACTCAACTCCTGTCATTTTCAACATAGCATCCCAAAAGAAAGAGGGGGCAGTCAAAAACCATGCGGGGTCCAATAGATAGTTTTCCATCAAAACGTTCCTGAAATTTTCCACAACATCTGCCAGGAGAAAAACATCCGTTTTGAGATAAAGATCGTGATATTCTCCCAGATTTGACATTTCAAATTTTTTCCAGACATTTTCAGCGTGAGCGAAATCTTCATCTAAAATTTCTTCTCCAGACAACTGGGAGAAAAAGGCATCTTTCCCAGGAAGCTCACAATTAAATTTTTCAAATGAATCCATGAATTCATAGGGAAAAACTCCTTTTCTGGAAAGTAAATTAACATCCTCTGGGAAAAATCTTTTCAAGCAATGCAACTCATCTTTCCCCAAATTTCCAACAAGATTTGCTAAAGAAGAATTCATAAATTTCAGGGAGTCAACAAAGCGAATTTCATGTTTCAAATCATGTTTTTTTCCCTCTTCATCTTCAAATGTTCCCCAAACAATTTTCAGGGAGAAAGAAACATATTTTTCATCATTGTTTGGGATTGCATCAATCTCTCCAAATTCATTTGTCATGTTTTTGATGAAAAGATGGGAATCATATCCATCCAAATTGTGAATGAAGACTGGAGTGAAATCTGGCACTTTCGCTTGCAAATTACAATATTCATGAGCAGCTCCGCGAAATTCTCCAGTCAGATGACAATGATCAGCAACTTTTTTTTCCACAATCTTTTTCCTGCAAAGCCAACAAATATCAGTTTTCTCAAATGCTTCCTTTTCTCCTTTCTTCCAAAGAATTCTCTTCCAATTTTTTCTCAGCATTGGTCTTCGCACATCATTTAGAATCCATTTCACCTGATCAACTAATTTCTCCAGAAATTCTCTCCCAACATCATCTCCTTCTTTTCCACGAAAGAAAACTGGGGAGAAATCAACCCCAACTCGGCTCACAGGAAGAAAACAAAAGCTGCAGGGAATATGATGTTGAATTTGCGTTGTTTTTTCCCCAATTTGTTTTTCTGTTTTTTTCAAAATTGACTCAAAATCAGCGTAGATGACAAAGGGAACGGTTGTTGCGCATGCCACTTTCTTGAATTTCATGATTGATTCTGCTGGAGGGAGAACAGCTTTCACTCCATCATCCGTGCAAAATTCTTGATGAACATCGAGTGATTCTTTGGAGTTGAATGAATTGAGGCAACCATCACAAACATGCCTTTGGTTTTTGTTCTTAGAATCTTCTCCAAACCACAAACGATTTAAATTATTCACCAAAGCGAAATGTTCATTTTCTCCGCTTTTCAGTTTGAAAAGAATCACATGATTCTCTTTCTTTTCCCTTGCTTTTCTCAAAGTCGCGATGTTCCCCTCAACAACCCCCAAGACATTCACAGAAATGTTATTTTGTCTTTCAAATCGATCAATGTCTCGCCATGAAATGGGGAATGAAATTCCTTCCCAATTGAATTCCTCCTCGCATTGTTTTCTCAACAAAGGAGTTATTCTTTGTGGATTTTTCTCCACTGGATTTTTCCATCTTCCCATGCACCACTTGTAGCATTCATCATCATTTTCATTTTGCATGTTTGTCAAAGCTTTTTTAGCAGCAAGCCAATCAGGAAGTGGAATGAATTTTCCAACAGTCATTTCATCCAGATGAATTTCTAATCTTTCAACTCGCAAGAATCTCCAGTTGCTTCTTCCCCTTTGGAAATTCCGCATGTTTTCCAACATCCATTCATTCATTTTTTTCAGCAATTGTTCCAAGTCAGTTCCTTCAAAAACTTCTTCAACCGGGGAAGAAAAGAAGGCGTCATTTTCAATGGATGTTTCCTCTGCCAAATTATGAGAAATCATTCTGCAAACCAAAACCATTTTCACTTTGAACCCAAAATGTTTCTTCAGAATTGCCATCACATTTCCTGTCACGTTCTTCAAGAATCCTTCTGCGGAATATCCGTCTTTTCCCTGGACAACAAAAGTCGATCCACCCAACCCTGGTTTTTCTTCAATATCAAATTCAGGTTTCTTCAACATCTCTCCAATTTTCGCATTCAACTTCAACAGTTTTTCCCGAGTTCTTTCCTTCAGATTCCAATCAACTCTTTTCTTTATCTTTCCAAACCAATCATTCATTGAATCAAGGGATGACTCAACAACTGTCGAGACTCTTTCTGGAAGAATTCTTTGAATAGCTGATTTCACCGCAGGAAAAGATGTTTTCTTGATGATTTTTCTCTGTGGGTTTTGCAGCTCTTTTTCCAGATCGGCTTTTTTCATCCGGGAGAATCCCACCATTCCTTCCGAACGTGCACGATCTCTTAATTCTTTCAGGGTTGGCATTTTGAATGAAAAAAGAAAAAATATTTTTTCTCCATTCAAAAATGAAGTTTTCGATTCAGGAAGAAGGAAAAGAAAAACAAACTTTTTTCACATTCAAAGAAGCCAGTGAAAAAACTGGACTCCCTTCCAAGGTGATTTTCCGAGTTCTCAAATCAGGGAACATCAAGTATTTCAGAAGAGCCGATCAAAAAGTGTTCTGGATTCAGGATGAAGAAGACACCATTTATTTCGATTGATGGGGAAGATTTTTTCACCGCAGAGGAAATTCAGGAACGATTTGGGTTATCACGCACAGTTTTTTTCAATCAACTCTGCAAGAAAAAAACACATTTTCTGGATTCACAGGAGAAATCTCACGAAGTCACTTGGGCTTCTCCCAGATTGGAGCAGCTTATCCATTACACGAGAGTGAAGGCTGCAGATGAAAAATTTCTTCATGCTCGGGCAAGAAAAGGAGCCTCCAAATTTTCCACCACCAAACAGTTTGATATGAACAAATGCGTTGAAGATTTTCAAGCCACGTTTTGAATTTTTTCTCCATTGGAGAAAAAATGTCAGGTGAAAAGAAATCCACTCCTCAGCAAGAGGCAGAAAAAATTCAAGAAGATTTGATCTGGGAAAAAGCGTGTGACGCAGAAAGAAACTTTCAAAAAGCGGTTGACATGGCAACTGGTTTTCTCCCAGTCCGACTGGAAGAGGATCGCAAGTTCATGGAAAAATGGATTTTTCACGATTTAATTTATTTTTTATCTCCTCCCAAAAAATGAATCCCGCGAAAATATCTATCCCCAATTGCTCTCTCGACAACCCCGTGAAAAAATCTTCCGGAAAAATCTCTTTCTGTCTCCTCCCATGCCTTCACAATGACAAATGGCTCAAAGTGAAACTCCAAACCAAATTCAAGATTTTCGCTCATCAAGGTGAATCGTTTTCTCTGGGAATCACTCTTCCGGAAGAAAACATCAAATTTTTCAAAGATTTGGAAAAACATCTCAACTCTGCTGCGATGAAAAAGAAGCAGGCAATCAAAGAGATTTCCCCGTCTTTTGCTCGATTTCAGGAGGGAGATTTTACTCTCGTGAAAATCGACAAATCCGAGCAGGAAAAGATTTATGCCAAGATTTATCCCTCCAAACTCAAGCACACGGATTTCTCGTGTCGATTTTGGGAATTGTGCGACGATGGGAAGAAAAAACCAATCCTGAGGCAAAAAGAACTCATTGGCGTTCCTCTCCGGGGGCAAGTTGTGTTTTCAATCAAACACCTTTTCTGCGGAAATCTGAAAGCCATCACATGCATCGTGGATGAAGTTTTGGTGGAGGAAAAGGTGGAAGCTGCTTCAGAATTCGATGAGTTTGAGGACAAGAATGAGGACGATGAAGTTTGATCTCGCTGAGATCAGGGAGAAAATCTTTTCCAGAATTCAATTCTGGAAAAGGCAGAACTTTTTTCAGATTTGTGCAGATCCGCAGAATTTGCAATGAGTTGATTCAGTCATCATTTTCTCAAACAATTCAGTTTGTTTTTTCATATCCGCGGCAATCTCTTCAACCCACTTTTCCAAATTCACATAGCTTTCCATCAGCAGGTCAATGGAATCAATTTCGTCGTCACTTTCACTCAGTTTTTTTCTTTTCGCATTTGAATTTGAAGGCATTTTCTTTCCAATCATTTTTTCCTCAGGGGAAATTTTCCACTCCGGAAAATGAAAATGAATCCCCTCCGGAAAATGCATTTTGAATTTCAAAACCCCTCCGGAAAAAATGGATTTTTCTGGAGCAGATATCTATTCCGGAAAAAATGGATTTTTCTGGAGCAGATATCTATTCCAGAAAAAATGGATTTTTCTGGAGCAGAAAATGCCTTCCGGAAAAAATGGATTTTTCTGGAGCAGAAAATGCCTTCCGGAAAAAATGGATTTTTCTGGAGCAGATATCTATTCCAGAAAAAATGGATTTTTCTGGAGCAGAAAATGCCTTCCGGAAAAAATGGATTTTTCTGGAGCAGAAAATGCCTAACGGAAAAAATGGATTTTTCTGGAGCAGATATCTATTCCAGAAAAAATGGATTTTTCTGGAAAAAATATCTGCTCCAGAAAAACGAATTTTTGAATTTTGAATTTTGAATTCTGGAAAAAATATCTGCTCCAGAAAAACGAATTTGTTTTTCTGGAAAAAATATCTGTTCCAGAAAAACGAATTCGTTTTTCTGGAAAAAATATCTGCTCCAGAAAAACGAATTCGTTTTTCTGGAAAAAATATCTGCTCCAGAAAAATGAATTTGAATTCTGGAAAAATATCTGCTCCAGAAAAAAACGAATTTTTGAATTTTGAATTCTGGAAAAAATATCTGCTCCAGAAAAATGAATTTGAATTCTGGAAAAAATATCTGCTCCAGAAAAATGAATTTGAATTTTGAATTTGAAATTTGAATTTGAAAATGAATTCCGGAAAAATGAATTTGAATTTGAATTTGAAAATCCACTCCGGGAAAATGAATTTGAATTTGAAAATCCACTCGAGAAAAATGAATTTGAATTTGAATTTGAATATCCACTCCAGAAAAATGAATTTGAATTTGAATTTGAAAATCCACTCCAGAAAAATGAATTTGAATTTGAATTTGAATTTGAAAATCCACTCAGGAAAATGATTTTCAAATTTTGCTGAATTCAGCATTGTTCCGGAAACTGATTTTGAAATGAAATTTCCTCCGGAGCATTCCTCCCATATTATTTGGAGGAAAATTTTTTTTCAAATTTTTTTTCCAAATTTAATAAATGAAGGGATGTCCGGGGGATGAAAAATCTCCCCAAACGGATTTTGTGATGAAAAATCACCCCCAAAAACGGATTTTGGGATGAAAATCTTCCGGGGATTGAAAATCTCTCCGGGGTTTGAAAATCTTCCGCTGAAAATCAGCGGAAAATTCAAGGCCAAGAAATTTTTCTGCCCATGTCAGCTAAAACTCAGTTAACTAAATTGGAGAAATGATTGGCTAAAATTGAGTTTTATCCAGATAAAATGGGGTTTTAAATGTGTTATTTCCCCTTTTCTCAGCATAAAAACTGTTGAATTTTGGAATCCCTCCGGAAAATGAAAATGAAATCCCTCCGGAAAATGAAAATGAAAATGCCTCCGGAAAAAATGAGTTTTTCTGGAGCAGAAAATGCCTCCGGAAAAATGGATTTTTCTGGAGCAGAAAATGCCTTCCAGAAAAATGAAAATGCCTCCGGAAAATGAAAACCCCTCCAGAATTTGAATTGAAATCCCTCCGGAAAATGAAAATGAAAATGAAATCCTCCGGAAACTGATTTTGAAATGAAATTTCCTCCGGAGCATTCCTCCCATATTATTTGGAGGAAAATTTTTTTCCAAATTTTTTTTCCAAATTTTTTGAATGAAATAATGTCCGGGGGAATGAAAAATCTCTCCAAAAATAGATTTCAGAACGAAAAAACGCCCACAAAAATGGATTTGGGATGAAAAATCTTCCTGAAAACGGATTTTGAGATGAAAATCTCTCCGGGGATGAAAATCTTTCGCTGAAAATCAGCGGAAAATGGCAATTCATGAAAACTTTCTGCCCATTTCATCTAAAACACAGTTAACTAAATTGGAGAAATGATTGGCTAAAATTGAGTTTTATCCAGATAAAATGGGATTTTAATTTTTTATTTCCTTTTTTTCACCAGAGAAAAAATGTCGAAATCAGCAACGCATTTTTCAATCTCCGATGGGAAAAAAACCAAAAATTTCACTTCCATCAATTCAGCGGCAAAAGAATATGGAATCTCAAATTGCGCAATCACAAATGCATTGAAAAAGAATAACTCAACCATCACCCGGAGGTCGGACAAGAAAAAATTCTTCCTCGGCGAATCAAAAGCGGAAGATTCACAACTTTCTTGCGAAATCGATTTTTCTTCACTCCCAATGGATGAGGAATGGTTTGAAAAATTCAAGATCGCTGTTCCAGATTTTGATGAACTTTGTCGAATGATTGCGAATAAATTATTCGCGGATGAAGATCTCGAATTGGACTGGAAGAAAAAAGAATGCCAATACAATGATCAAGCCGTTTGCTTCATTGAAATCATTTCCATTATCTGCAGAGTGGCTTTTCAGGTGAACAAAGAGAAAGCTCTAGCAGTTTTGAAGGAAAAAATTGGGAAAAAAAATTTTCAGCCCTTGAAACTAATTCAATTGGTAGCATCTTTGAGGAAAAATGAAAGAACATTTCACGTTGACATATTCAATAAAATCAGGAAATTCAAGTGATTTTCCCCTGATTTTTCATTCCCCAGAAATGAAAAAATCACTCAAATCTTCCTTCCCATTCAGCTTCAAACTTTTCCAAATCCAACCCCAAATCAATCACAATCCCATCAATCGCTTCCATTGAAAACAAAAATTCATCCCTGTCGAATTTTCCTCCCCGCAAAGCGAAGCGCAAATCACTCAATGTTTTTTCATAGGTGGTGAAAGCGAACTTCGCCATCTCAATTTTGCTTTTCAGGTTCTTCATTTCATTCGCGGTTTTGACGACCAAACCCAATCCTGAAATCACTCCCAAAACGATGGGATTCAAAGTCGCGGCTCCAGCAATCGTGCCGATTGCAACCAGACCGGAAGAGGCCAAATTCAGGAGCAGATTCATTTTCTTGAATCGACCATGCGCTCGTTTCAGGCACCAAAATCTTTTGTGATAAAATCGAAAAAGTTTTTTGATCTCTTCCAGTTCTTCTTCCCGAATTGCGGGGTTGATGTGATTGAAAGCAAAAATGCTTTGTTTTCGCGCTCGCTTCATTTTTCAGGGAGAAAATCATTTTTCAATCAGAATTGTCGCTTTTGCTCTTTGAATGGCATTTCCATCCGAGAGAGCCAGATAGAAAGCTTCTTCCTGCCCAACCTGGAGATTGAAGGTGAACTGCAGTGAACCAAATGAATTGGTGGAAGGTCTGACTGCTTTCCGAGTGATGTGATCTCCTTTAACAACACTTGTCATGATGATGGTTGCTCCACTCACTGGGTTGGATCCGCGTTGAAGAATGAAAACCGTGACATTCAAAATCCGGAAGTCAGATCCAAATTGTTGCCAATAATTTGTTTCATCTTCCGCTTCATTTGGGAAGATCAAACAATCACCGTGTTTTCCTTTCACAAATCTTGCAAAAATGAAGTGTTTTGACGGGCGAAGCGGCAAATTCAACAAGGAGTGCGAATTCAAATCCAAGTCAGTCTCCATGACCATCTTCCCCGCTTGGAAAACGAAAGGGGAATCGAAGACGCTGCTTTCAACATCAGGTTGAGAACCAGCAATGCCATATATGATCAACTTTGCGGATCCTTCTGCAGCTGACTGGGCAGTGCCTCGCCATTTCAAATCCAGGAAAATAAATTCAGGTGGGGAAATCCTCCATTTGTGCATGTGGATGATGGATCTGGAATACCCCGAAAACTTCTTAGTTGATTGCTGATTAATATTCAGACTGGCGCTCACAACGTTGACGCTCACGCCATCCATTGACGCGGGGAAGAATTCCACGCACACGGTGTATTCTCCCTCTGGGAGTTTGAACATATTGAATCCAAGTCTCCCAGAGTATTCATTGAAAAGGTCTTTTGTGATTTCCAAGTCATAAGCCTTCTTGTTGAAATGATGCGGCGAATCTGGAAAATCACTTATCCCAGTCACTGTCATATGATGTTCAGAGCTGGATTCATCCACATCTTCCATCAGATAGCGGAATGCGTCCTTTGGGTGAGAGGTTGACGTGATATGCGATTCATTTACGTATTTTTTGATCTTCTCTTCTAATTCCATCGTGTGGGCTACCACACCTCCTATCTGGCCGTCCACATAAGATTTTGGCGTGGGTTGTCGCTTCAGAGTTGGCGTTGCAATATTGTTGATTTGTTGCGAGTTCATATCCAGGTTTCCAGTCATTGTCCCGCCTTCCAACGAAAGTTTTTTCGCGGATTGGGCATCCACATATCGCATATTTGCGCCCTGATCGGCAACTTCGGGATCTTTCACGTTAAAAATGGTGTGATTTCCCATATCCAAAGCCGTCTCCATTGGAAACGTCTCTTTGCGGCTGAGAAAGATATTTTTGGTGTCATTATAAGAAACCAGGTTGTTGTATGCGGCTCCCAAATCATGCCATGTTTGTTGTTTTGAGTTTTTCACGTTGAAAAGTTCTTTTAAATCAATATCCTTCGTGACTTCATGAGTGTGAGCCGGAGCATCAGGGTGGAATTTTTTCAGAGTGACCATATTCACCGCTGACAAATCCTGGTTTTCATCCGTGTCCAGATTGACGATCAATTTGCGATTCATTTCTATTTCCCCGGGGTTGATGAGTTTTTGTCCCCTGAGATCAAGATCCCCAGTCATATGCGAGGAACCATCCACCTGGAGAGAATCTGCCCGCAATTGCGTTGCAAGCGTGTCAACTTGGTGCTTTGAGATTGCATCCGAATTCCCCGTTCCTTCAGCGATATTGGTCAGGCGTTTCCTTTGCAGGTCGAAGTCCCCTGCCGGCGTCAGCTTGAAACCAACTCCTGGCAATCCATCTTTTCCATCTCGTCCTCCCTGGGAGGTGCTTGTTTCAGACAGCAATCCATTTGAATAACTCATTTTAAATGCTTTCATCAAAGTTTTTGGCAATGAATTTCCTCGGCTTATCCACATACAGGAAAGAGAACGGATCATGCGTTGCTTTCCGATAATCTTCTTTGCTGACATTGTTCTCCCTGCAGATCGCCGTAATTTCTTTGTTGCTGGGGAATTCAAAGATGCAAAAATGCGAGCAATTCAGGCGGATATCTTTTGGTGTTCCGAAATAACTTTGCGAAAGATAAATCACAGAACATTTCTTGTGCCTGCCCTGAATGAAATAATCAATCAATGGCTTTTGGTTTTTTTCGGAAACAAAATCATCGAAAACAACCAGCTTTTGATTCTCCCCTGACAATTCAGAAACTGGGATGATTTCATCCGGGGATGCTTCCACGACGTCATACCCAGCTTCTTTGCTGATTGGGCGAAATGTTTTCAGCAGATGTTGATATTTGGTTTGGTCAAGATTTTTCGCATAGAGGAAAATTTTATCGTAGAAGAGCAGGCGAAAAATCATATCCAGGAGAACATTTGTTTTCCCCGATCCTGAAGGGCCACAGATCAACATTCTGAAAGTTCGATCCGGCATGAAAGGGTGAAGTTGTTTGAAATTCGTGATTGGATCCTGACAATCATAATTTGGAATCTTCATTTTATTAATGAACATGGCGTTCTTTATCTTGTTCTACATCCCAAATTTGTGTTTCTGGGATATAAAATGAGTTTATTGAAATGGCAAGAAATGGCCAAAAGCAAATCTGCTTTGGGCAAAAAAATCAACTTTGTTCACAATGCTATCACCCAAAAAAAGTTGGGTGAAGAGACAAGTCAAATCGGACTTGAAAAAACATTCAAACCCATCACATCGAAACTGGATGAGGTGATTGAGTCGAACTTGGGGCCGCTTCGGCCACTTCCCCGGAAAAAGAAAAAAGCCAAACCGGCGGAGATTGATTATCTCCCCGAAGTCGACCCATTTGAAGATATGGATGTCGAAGGCCTGTTTGATGAGGCCGTTCCATCCCAACCCAAGAAGCAAATTTCAGCAGCTCCTCCAACATATGAAGAAGTTGTGGAAGAGATGGGGGAAGATCCACCTGAATATGAAGAAGACGACTCTCCCGATTATGCTCTTGCGCCGGGAGATGAAGAGGATGAGGAAGGAGATAAAACCAATCAGATATTGAGAGACCTGGACCTCACGGATTACAATACTGTGGAGAAAACTCTCAGGGAAAATGTTACAACAGCGAGGAAAATCCAGTATCTCGGTGATCTTGTGAACATAGCAAGATTCCGCAGAAATCAGTTGAAAGGTTACAAATCATCCTGGTCCAAAAAATTCCAAAGAGGGGAAATAACGGAAGAGCAAAAGAAGTTGCAACATCAAAGGATAGATCGCGCAGCCCGAGTTCTGACTGAATACATAGATCATTATAAAGAAAAAGGAGGAAAGATGATGGAGGAAAAGAAGAAGACGGGTTCGGGGTTGAAAAAAAGAAAAAAAGGTGGATCCATCCGTTTTTTCTCCAACCCCGCAGATCTGCTCCAGAAACTTGAGGTCATCGTTGGCTCCATTCTCGCGGGGAATACGAATCAGGGGATCAGAAACACTGGAGTTGGCATTCTCGATCTTCTCCTGAAAGAAAACGCCATCAATCGTTCCCAGCATGAGAAGCTCTTCAGAAAGTATTTCAAACTCTAAAATGGAAATCGAAAGAGAAATTGTCCTGTCATCCTTTTCCGTCAAGACTGGGGGAAACAAACCAGAAAATTTCACAACAAAATTCAATCGGCCCATTGTTTTGGATCCAAATTCCCAATATGTTGTTGGGTTGAACAGAATTATCAATATGAGTTTTACGTGGTATAACATCAATGCGGCATTGAAAAATCAGCTGATCAGATTCAGCTCTGACGGTGGGAAAACATTTTCCGATATCACCTTTCCCGCTGGGGTTTGGGATTATTCCACTTTGAATGCGGCAATTCGAAACGCAACAGGCCCCCTCGCAGGCAGCACCCCAGGAAAGAATGAAAAATTCCCAATCAATCTTGCTTTCTCTCCCACAACTTTCAGAGTAACAATCACGCTGGAAGAAAACTGGCAACTTGATCTCGAGAAATCCAACTTTGGCGATCTTATTGGGTTTGAGAAAAAGATTCTGAAAGATAAAGTCAACATTGGCCCCAGAGTTCCAAACCTCAGCCAAGATACTGATATGTTGAACGTTCATTGCGATCTCACAAGTGATTCGCTTGTGGATGGGGAAGAGAGTGATATCATCTTCTCCTTTTCCACATCTGTTCTGCAGGCCTCCTATAGTTTTACCCTTGAACCCATGAGAGTGATGTTCAGCCCTGTGAATAAAAACAGAATAAGCTCCATTCGGATCTGGATCACCGATGGGAAAAGGCGGGTTGTTGATTTGAATGGGGCTGATACAGCATTCTCGCTTATCTTGAAAAAACAAATAAAATGAAAAGTTATGAATTCTCTCGTTTTTTCCACCCCCAGCTGGGGCGGTTTGTCTTCCGGCACAAAGGAACAGGTGTCATTGTGGACAATATTTTCAAACCAATGAGGAAGGTCGCATCCGCAGTTTTCAATAAATTCGCGAAACCCATTGCGAAAAAAGCATTGGAATCAGGAATTTCTCACGCTGGGGATAAACTCGGCAAAAAAGTAGTTGAAAAATCTGGCGATTTGATCATGAAAAAGCTGGGAAATATGAGAAAGGGGAAGCCACCAGGCAAAACAAAGCCACCAGCTCGACCACAATCAGCCCCTGCGTCAACCTCCGGAGAAAGTTCTGATGCCATATTGAACAGGTTGATCTCTGGGCAGGGAGTCCGGAAAAGAAAAAAATAATATAAAATGGCTTTTCGATCGAATGAATATCTTCAAAGAAATGAATTAGTGCGCTTCCAGCTGGATGACACAATCCGAGCTCCAGCTAATGCTCAACATCAACAAAAAAGTGGTTATAAATTCACGATTAATGACCGATCCGCATTCTATGATTGGTATAATGCGTATTTCGAGGTACAGTTTCAACTCCAAAAACTGGCGGATGGCGCTGGGTATGCCGCAGCTGACAGAATCACGGTAATCAATGGCGCTCATTCCCTGATTAATCACCTGAAGATTAGTTCTGCTGGAAAGATTGTTTATGAGACTGATAATCTGCATAACGTTACTTTTATTAAAAATTTGCTAGAATACTCCGATGACTTCAGCAGATCAGTCGCCAAGAACAGTTTCTGGTATTTGGATACTGATGCAACAACCGCTAATACGAATCTTGGATTTGAAGCTCGGCGGGTGCAATCTCAAGCAGTGCAAAACGATGGAAACGGTGGTGCAAAGAACATTAACACAATCATTCCCCTGAATCGTTTTTCCTTTTTCGAAGAGTTGGAGGATAAGATGCTTGTGCCTATGCAGCTCCAATTTGAGATTAAGCTTCAACAGGATAATGAATTAATTCATATGGCTAATGGCACTGATGATGGAAGAGTTGTTGTGAATAGGTTTTTGCTTTGGGTCCCCAGATTGACACCGAAAGATTCTCTTTATGACAAATTTGTCAGTTCATTCCTGAAAGAAACGCAATGGAAATATCTGAGGGAGATGTATTCCGAATCAGCTCCTACGCAGTCATCAGGATTCTTCCAGATATCCGCAAGTATTGACAATGTTAAGCATATTTTTGTTTATCTTAAAAGAACCAATGATGCCGCTAAAGAAGAAGATAGCCCTTATCTGATGGACACTTTCAAGCTGAATGCAGCGGATAACGCCTCATCCTTGTCGAACTGCCGGCTGGAATATGGAAACGGAGTTTTCTACCCGGAAACAGAGTACGACAGTGAATCAAAAGTGAGGATTTTCCAGGATGTCATGGCTTATGCAATGAGGAAAAATGATTTTAACACTGGAACGCAGCTGAATCTGGCCAATTTCAAATCTCTTTTCCCGTTGATCTATTTCGATCTGACTTATCAAACTGAAAAACCAACAAGAGATCCCAAGCAGTTGATATTCAGGTATCGATTGAACGCAGATGCAGCTGCAAACTTCAATGTACATGCGATAGTTCTCTATGAAGAAGAAGTGAAAATCGATAAGATTGGAAATGAGCTGGTTATCGTGTGACGTGTGATCTGTGAAAAACATATCTTGTCATTTAAAATGACAACATATCACCCATATAAAGTAAATCTGTCGGAAGGGCAAAAAAAGAAGCTTGGAAGAGCATTCCGAACAAAAAGCCCTATCACCCTGAGATTGGGTGGCAAACAAACAAGCGGAAATGATGAACTGATGCTGACAGCCAATCAAATAAAACGAATCGGCAAAGCCGCATCTCAGGGAAAGGGAGTTGAAATCAAGATATCAAAAACGCAAATCCGAAAAGTGATGAAGCAAGGCGGAAGTCTTTTCTCTGCTATTGTCCCCCTGGCTCGTTCCCTGGCACCCACCCTGGCAAAGACACTTGGACTGTCAGCATTGGCTGGTTTGGCGAGTGAAGGAGCGAGTCAAGTCGTGAAAAAGATAAGCGGGAAGGGAGGCGGGCAAACGGGGGGGTTTCTCATTCCCCAAGATAAAATTCAGAAACTGATTGACAATAAACATTTGTTGACAAATAAGCAGAAACAGGATATTTTGTCTGCCCTGAAATCAGGAGGACAACTGACGATAAAACCATCAGCAAAACAATCTGGTGGATTGTTGGGAACTGTGCTGGCTTCCATCGGAATTCCACTGGCGCTGGACATGGTGAAAAATTTGTTTGGGAAGGGAGCGCCTAGAGTTGGTCGCCCCAAAGGAAAAGGAGCTCCAAGAGTTGGTCGCCCCAAAGGAAAAGGCGCTCCTAGAGTCCGGCAGCCCAAAGGAAACGGCGCTCCAAGATTGGGCACTCCCTTCCAACGCCCGCCTCCATTCATCGGAACCTGGGGACGAAAAATTGGGATGGGAAAAAAATCCAAAAAAGGAACGGGACTTCTGCTGGGATCGAAAAGTCCATTCAACAATATCCCAGTTCTCGGGGCGATTCTTTGAAACCCAAATTCGTGAACAAACCCCTGAGCAACCTTGATCTTCTCCAGTGGATTGATTTTCTGAAAATTCCCAATTTCAAAGGGATTTTCGCCAGGGATGAAGCCATGCCCCGAGAACACAGCCCCTGCATCATCAATCTTGATTCGCTTGAAAATGCAGGAACTCACTGGGTGTGCTGCGCCCCCGGACAGAAATTCACGTGGTATTTCGACTCTTTTGGGATGGGATTTCCCCAGGAATTCAAAAGTTCCAAACCGGTGATTTGGAACAGCAGTCAGTATCAAAACATAGACAGCGTTCTTTGCGGGTATTATTGCCTCTTCTTCCTCCATCAATGGTCGCAGGGGAAAGATTTCTATGATATTCTCCAGCCTCTCAGTCTGACTGATACGATGGGGAATGAGAAATTCATAAAAGAATATTTCGATTGAAAATGAAATCATATTGCGTGAAGGAAAAAAAACAAACTGATTGCGTGAAACCAACTGGATTCCAGACTACAAAAAATGGCAGAAAGATGTGGTTTTGCCATTGCGCTTCCTGCGGAATCAAAAAAACAAGATTTGTGAAAGCGAGCGGAGCGAGCCGCGGAGCGGTGTCGGGAAACTGAGTCGGCCCTCACAAGGTGGGGGCATTGGTGAACTTGCGCTGACTGGCGTCGCGCATGCGCTGCCTTGGTTGGGAAAAAAGACAGTTGAAATGGGTCGTTATGGAGCCAGTGAATTATTGCGAAACAAAAACACTCAAAAGAAAGCATTGGATTTTGCCCTGGACAAGATGAAACCATTTCTTGCCAAAACCTCTGCTGATATGATGAATGAGCTGTCCACGGCGATCCGACCAAACAGAAAATATAAGACAGATCGAGCAGATTTGGATGGGGGTGCTTTAGATGTTCATTCCCTGATTGGGAAGCTGCCAAGACCAAAGAAAGGTTTCACTTTGCCTGGACATAATTATACCGGCCCCTGGAACCCATTGGATAAGCAAGTCAGATTTGATGAAAAGGGAAAGATTCTCGAAATTATGCAGCAACCCACAGGAAAAACAGACGCAGTTGCTATGCAGCACGATGTTGATTATTCAGTCTGCGCAAAGAAAGCGGATCCGCGCAAATGCAAGAACGAAGCAGACAGGAAAATGGTTGCCGCTTTGGATGCCATTCCCTGGAAAGAAAGACAGTGGGGTCATGCTTTGGCGAGAAACACAATTCAAGCAAAACAAAAACTGGGTCTCGGTGCCCCAAAAAACGGGAAAAGATTTTGAGTGAAGGCCAGTGGACTCAAAATCTGGCAATCGAATTACACCGGCCAATCAGGCGGCGCTTTCCAAAGAGGCGAGTCATAGCATATGGGATTGACAACATCTGGGCGGCTGATCTGGTCGAGATGGGGAAATTTTCGAGGTGGAATAAAGGGATCAGATACCTGCTGATGGTGATCGATGTTTTCTCAAAATTCGGTTGGATTCGTCCCCTGAAAGACAAGCGAGGTCAAACAGTGGCTGATGCTTTCCGAGACATATTCAAGGGGAGAAAACCGAAGATGCTTTGGACAGACAAAGGATCTGAATTTTTCAATGGAATAATGAAGGCCCTCCTGAGCGAGAATGGGGTAAAATTGTACACAACACAAAACGAAGAAAAGGCATCTGTTGTTGAGCGCTGGAACAGGTCTTTCAAAGAGAAACTCTTTAAAATGTTTTCTGCTAACAACAATACAATATACTGGGACAAACTTGGCAAATTACTGGATGAATATAACCACCGTTTTCATTCGAGCATTCGGATGAGCCCCGCAGAGGCGAGCAAGCAAGAAAATGAGAAAAAGGTTTTCGCTAATTTATACGGAGATTTAATTTATGCTAAACACAACCCAGCAAAATTCAGGGTTGGCGACAGGGTGAGAATTTCAAAGTTTAAACGAAAGATATTTGACAAAGGTTTCACCCCGAACTGGACGGAGGAGATATTTGTGATTGACGAAATAAAGAACACAAACCCTCCGACGTATAAATTAGTCGATCTGTTGGGAGAATCAATCACCGGATCATTTTACGAGGCGGAACTTCAAAAGACAACGCAAGATGTGTTTCGAATTGAAAAAGTTATTCGCCGCGATAATAAGCGAAAACTCGCGCTTGTAAAATGGACAGGTTACCCTGACAAATTTAATTCTTGGGTTCCACTGAGTGATGTGGAAAAGCTGGGCTAAAACCACTGAAAAATTCTGAGAAAATTCCGCTGAAAAATTCTGGGAAAATTCCGCTGAAAAATCTGGTGGAAAAATATTCTGAAAAAAATATTCCGCTGAAAAATCTGGTGGAAAAAATATTCCGCTGAAAAAAATCGGAAAAAAATATTCCGCTGAAAAAATTCGGAAAAAAATATTCCGCTGAAAAAATTCCGCTGAAAAAATTCGGAAAAATATTCCACTGAAAATATTCCGCTGAAAAAATTCGGAAAAAAATATTCCGCTGAAAAAATTCAGAAAAAAATATTCCGCTGAAATCTGGGGAAATATTTTTTGACTAAAAAATATTCCGCTGAAAAAAAATCTTGGGAAAATTCCATTTATTCCCCCCCGAAAAACTGGCTAACGCGTTAGCTAATTTATTCCCCGAAAAACTGGCGAAATAATATGCCTTCCCACTCTCTCCCCGCTTGTTTATCACTCGGTTCCAGGGCACCGTTGGGTTCAGTTTCCCACGCGGGGGAATATTTATTGTCTCATCGCCTTTTATGGCAACCATCAAAGAGTTAGCATTTGGATTAAAAATAACATCTACACAATGGAACAAAGATAATTTCCCACGCGTGGGAATCTTTATTGTGAGGAAAAATACCGATTTTGATTGGCCGCCATTTGTCAATAACCGGGCAGCTGGGCAATGTCAGAATATGAATGTTAAACATTAATATTCACAAAGTCTCTTATTTCAAAACACCGCTTCACGTCGCTTCACGTCGCTTTCGCTCCGCTTGGCTTTCGTTCATTTCCCGGCGGATTTCCCACAGGAGGCAACCTTGCTTTTGGAGTTCCTTTTTGAGAATTTTGTGTTCCTCCTGGAGATTGGCAAAAGAATCAAAAAGTTTTTCAATTTCATCGTCTCCCCACTCCTCTTCTTCAGCTTCCGCCATCTCCGAATCAGACACAATAAATTCATCATCCGATGTTGTCGGAGTTTCATCGTCGCTTCTTATTTCTTCTTCTGAGCATGTGGAACAATCTTCATGATCACTGGCACTGAGGCTCGCTTCGCTCGCTTCGCTTCGCTCGGCTTCAGTGTAAATTATTTTTTCAAATGGATCCATTTTATTTCCAATGACATTTTTTGAAGATTGTTTGGATTATTTTTTCTTGTTCCGCCCGTCTGGATGGAAGTTTGAGCAGTTTGAAATCATCTTCATTGGGGTTGAAACCGTTCTTCTTCAACAGGGCGAAAAGAACTTGGTGGCAATTGAGAAACTTTTTTCTGCTGAGATGAAGGTCATTATATGCCAGTGAAAAATATTTAAAGTCGTCGATGAGGAACTCTTCCAGGTGTTCATAATCATCCCCGTCGTGGTTTGTTATGTGATTAAAAATTGTGTGGTCGTTGCCATTGACTTTTTTCCACTTGGAAACTTTGACGAAATCCCTGACTTTTTTTCTTGTGATTTCGTCACGGGGAATTTGGGAGAGAATTTGTTCTTGATAAAATTCGAGATCTTTGAGTGGAATTTGATTTTTCCCCTGATTTTTGCGGATGATATCTTTGAAATGTTCCAGTCTGGGATTTTTGTGAGATTGCCATGTTGTATATTTTTCTCGAATAATTTCAGGCGTGAAATCGATTTCTTCTTCTTCGGAATCAGACATTTTCTTGCCGGGAGAGAATTTTTCCCCCTTTGGGAAAAAATTCCACCCAGATTTTCCCAGAGTGGATTTTTTTTTTTTGCCATCGCCGGCGACAGAATTTTCCTGAAGTCATCCAGAGTGAAATTTTCTCACCAAAATGGTATGTTTTTTTGTGGTGAATATGGGGGGAAAAAAAATAGTAGATATAGAAGAAGGGTTCTGGCACACTTTCAAAATCGTAGCAAGTTAACACAAAACAGAAATTGACGTCAGTTGACGTTCAATTTAGCAATACATGAGATGATTGATTTTCTGCTCGTTCGCATACGTAAAACAAAAACAAGTCAATTAACATGTGTTATGTTAAATTTAACAAAATGAGGAGGAATTTGATTTTTAATATTTTACGTTCGCGAACGAACAGAAAATTGGGGAACGACAATCATTTTTTGTTGTTGTTGAATTTAACATAAAATAAAATAAAATTCTGTTTTGTGTTAACTTGCTACGATTTTGAAAGTGTGCCAGAACCCTTCTTCCATATCTACTGGTGCGATTGAAATTCAAACTCATCCATGCATAAAGTTCGGCATGAAGCCACTAAAGCACACAAAAAGCCAAAAACAACTTGCAGTATTTTATGACGAGATATTTTCAGTGTCCTTTTAGAAGTTTGAGAGTTTTTTTTGTTCACCGCTGTAGACCGAAGTGGTGCCACATTTTCCCGTTTGACAAACACGTTTGTTTTGACGATTTTAACGCGGCGTTTTCATTCTTCTTTTCCTCACTTGTCTTCGCCAGTAACTAAGAATCCTTTTCAAAGAAAACTACCTTATGTCAGGTTTCCGTCGTCCTACCGAACACATGGAAGATTAAATTAATTCGTTTATAGAGTTTTCATTCAAGAGCCACGCAAGTTTACGCCGAATCGAGGACCGATCACACTATTTTTGAAAGCCAATAAAATTTGCTCTTTGCTTTCTTGTGACGTACGTCAGTCAAATGAAGCCGTCCATCTTTTGACTTGAAAGGTTTTCCTTTATCTCCGATTTAGAGATATAATAAATATCTTACTAACCTCGTTTTCTCGGTCCGCACTGTAAATTACGGCCCTTGTTTTTCCCCTTCGATTTATGGCCCAAGCGCGAAGCGCTTGGGCCATAAATCGAAGGGGAAAAACGCGGGCCGTAATTTACAGTACGGCCCTCGAACTCGGTTAGTAAGAGGTATTTATAGACACATACCCGTAGACACCCCCCCCCCCCCCCCCGTTCGATCCTTTACTACAGAATCCGGGGCTTCTATTCGTTATGGTGGTCTTTGCAAATACAGTTCCTTTTTTATCATCATGACAGTATATACGGAGGCCGAAGTTAATTATCAACCTCACACGTGTAGCTGAAAGCCGACTTGCGGGCCGGGAATTGAACCGGAATTGAATAGCAAGGCGATATCGAATGGCGCGTCAAAATACATTTCATTTTACATTTATCCCGACATAATCATTTTCTGAAAAGGTATTATTAAATGCAGTAGCTCACTGTCAAATCAAACCATGGTATAGTTCCTCGCTTAACACTGGATTCAGTAATAATATCGATGTTTCCGAACGCGTTGTAGATCGAAACATAAATGTTATGACGATCGATACGGCAATGCTTTATTATTATTCTGCGAAATGCAAATACCTGAGTGACCTCAGCGTATGTTGTATTCTATTCCGCTCTATAAAGCTGCTTGTGTTAAGAGTAGCGAGGCCTATCGCTCGTATACTGTATTTAGCTTACATGTAAGCTATATGCGAGAGCACACATTATTTTGTAAACAGACAATTTATGGAGCGCTCCGAAAAGGAAACATTAAGTTATACATGAATGATGATGATTCTTAAGAATTAAAAGCCATACCTTATATCTGTTTTGGGCCCTCTTATCATGGAATCCTGCACTTTTTCACTTGAAGAACGACGAATTCAGTCCTAAAGCATTGTGAAATTCCCGCTCAGTCTCGCGCGCTAATCTCGTTCTCAGTGTCCTCTCTATCCAGCGTCACATATCACGTGAGCACAAACAAAGGTCGTTTGAATTTTGTGCGCGGCCATTATAGCAACCGTTTAGAGATTTCGATTTTGTGGACGTTGTTTTATCCAAGAATGGGCTTATCAACAATTTATCAGCAGAAGAGATGAATATCTGAGACGACAGTCTACATCGGGACGTTTCAAATGTGAGTACAATCTTTTTTTTTTAATCTTTTTAGTCATGTACGAAGCTTGAGGTGGCGTTCGATTGAACGTAGGGTGTATTCCGGAATATTAAGAACATGATAGCTGTCGAATTATAACCATGTTTTGCCAGATTTACATGTGTATAGTGCAAATGTGTCTCATCAAACTATAAAGAAAGCGCTGTAGTGTTTATTTTTATTCCGGAATGCGGTTATTTAGTTAATCGAACAAAGCCTCTGCGTACGGTAAGCTACTGTACATGTAAGCTTAAGCTTAAGTTATATATTGCAATGTACGATTAGAAGACGTGATTATTTCTTGACAACAGTGAGTGGTTAGCGTTATTATATAGTTTGTTGGGGTGAAACAGCATTCGTTTTCCTGCCAAATTCAAAATATATTAATGTACCAGTCAATTCCAAGACCGCCCATCCCCCCCCCCCCCCGGGCAAACCCCCGGGCATTTGACTTTTTGAAAAAAAAAATTGTCAAATGCCCCACTATGTGGGCAGTTTATACGGTCAAATGCCCCACCGTACAGGGCTTCACAGAGTGTCAAATGCCCCATCGTCCAGGCAAGGAGGGATTAAAGTAACTAGTTACAGTGGATTTTAGCTTACTTTGACCGCGCCAGTGGCCAAGTTTGTTGGGAAATTTGATACTACGTTGCGAAGTTGTCAATCCATTTGTCAGTTTGCCAACCAAATTGCGAACTTTGAAACGAAGTTGACAACTTCAGTGCCAACGAAGCCTGTATGTTAAGTCTGAAGTTGTTATTAAACGCTATTTGCAAAATCTAAATAATTTTTAGCCGATCTGGATGGTTTTCTTTAACATTATTTTGTAGACTTGCCAAGACGAATCTATAAACTGGTGCTGTTCGGATTGTTTTCGAGGTGAGATAACGTACGCTGTAAGATGCATACCGCTATTTCAGTTGTGGTTTTGAATTCGACCAACATATAAATCGTATGTTATCTTTCATGTTCCCCTTAAATATTTTGCAGTCTTTGCTTGTGCTGTTGTCTGTTGTTTATATATCTCTTAGCTAGATTTAGTTTCATCGAAAAAATACAACGATATTGCAACTTCTGAACATATGCTACGAAATACTAAATGCAAACAAAGATATTGCTTAGTCACTTTCCTTTTGTCCATTGATCTGATTTCCAAATAATAATAAAAAAACCCGCACAATTAACAACGTGTCAACAGACGCGTGGAACCAGAAAGAATGGTTACGAAATATTTTACCTTGCGACCGCTGACCAACGTTTTTGTTGAAGTCAAATGCCCGCCCGTCGGGCCTCGTTTCACGTCAAATGCCCCACTATGCGGAGCTAACCTCTCGTCAAATGCCCGGGGTATGCCCGGGGGGGATGGGCGGTCTTGGAATTGACTGGTACATAACCTCGATCGGTCCTCGATAGTACACTGTACGTGGACAACATTATAAAATGAGAGTACATTCGATATTTGTCTTGGTACAATTTAAGCTTACATGTAAGTTAAAACATTTCGGTTTTTTCTTTGAAATTAACTGGTCATGGTCAATACAGATTACATGTATGAGCTCCAGAATTTACGTTTAACATACAATCGTCATAAAACGCTGAGACTTTAATAGATCGAAGCTTGTACATGAAAGATTATCTGTAGTCTTGCTTCGTTTTGCGAGTTGTGTCATACCTGTAAGCTTGTAGTGAACCCTTGCTTTTAATGTAGTATTTACTGCTATAAATAATGGTTTGTGTGCATGTATTATGGATATTTTTTGTTGGACCACTGATGTTTCAGATTTAAAAGCAAGTAAAAACATTATTTTTGTCTTTGTGAACAATTTATTTGACAAAATGTTGTGTTACATTTAAACGTTTACCAAGGTTTCAATTTCCTGAGGTCAAGTTACTTTACTTTCGCTAGTATTGAATCACCAGTGCAACAAATTGAATTGGCTTAAATTTCTAAAAACATGCCTGCTATTAGAAGTGAAGCGGTGGCTTTCGTGTTCATTGCCTTTTATTTTCAGTAGCCTTGAGATTTCAGCAGCTGTTAACTGCTACAGCACCTCACTAAACTGAAGGGAAAATGGATAGTTTTAACTCAAATTGCATTATGAAATACATGTACAAGGCCTGCTAGACATGCATGCATGGCCATGGCCAATGTACCTTTCAGATTGTCTGCCATAAGGATCAAAGGCTTTACCAGGATTGTTTTGTGAAGGATTATTTTGTGCCACAGCTAAAAAGCAATGAACATGCAGTCAAATAAAGTGATCCGAACACCACAGGAAGTGAAATAGTATGCCACCCCAAGGGGATGTATCTATCATTTTGACCTCGGTTACTGACCTTTGGTGGAAACCATGCCTGATCACAGTAGAATTACAACATTTACCTTGGTCAAATTTCTATTGTCTTTGGCATCATTTATTGAGGTATTAGTTCTGTTTACACTCATGAAAAGTTCACCTTGGTAAGTAAACTCCGATACCGCAGTAAAACCCTCAAGTGTAAACAAGCCAAAAATATAACTTTACATGTATGTACTGCACACAGTTGAAATAATTTTATTATACAAATTAAACCTTGCAGATTATTTGTGACCTTGTGGTGCAAGCAACTAGTGTGCTTTTGCTGAGCCATAACGAAGGCTCCTACATGTACATGTAGCTCCCGAGTTCAAATTCTAGTGGAGAGAATTAATAACTTCATTAAGTATAGTTTAAAAAACGAGCAGTAGTGTATTATCAGGTTTAAAAACTCGAGGCGAAGCCGAGAGTTTTTACACCTGATAATACACGTGCTGCGAGTTTTTTGAACGGCTTCAAAAACATTCTTTCAAAAGCGTGTCCCTTCGGAATTAAAACAATTGCGCTTTTGTGCAAAGAGGAAATTAGCATACGAGAAAAACAAGTAGACTAGACTGATTAGCATACAACACATGTGCCACGTCTTCGACGAAGTGACCATTGCGGATTTTATAGTTCTGAGGGAAAACATCTACTGAAAAATGCTATACTTAAGTTGTCAGGTACGGTAGATAAAACGGCTGACAATTTTTTTTGTCAGAGGGAGAGAACGAGTAGAAATAAGCAGCTTGCATCTGCGAACCAGTCGCTTACCTGGCAATTTACACGAGGGCGCTGGTGTCATTCAAATAACGGCTCACTTGTTAAACTGTTGGTTGTTTATTTTGTTCAGAAGATTCCAAATAGAATGGCGAAAGACCAGATTTCGTAAAACAGCACTGCACAAAAATATTAAAGTCACCATTTGTTGCACTAAGAATCCTAAACAATTACTACCCATATCAGTAATCTTTATATAAAGATTACGTGTGATCTTAATATAAATATCACGGTCATTTTAAAATCATTCTTATTAAAAATTCAGCGATAATTGCATTGTTTGCCCATTCAGCCCCGAACTCCCCTGTGACTGAAATCAAAGCCGCCACCAGGCTTTTCATAATGACCGTAGATTACCAGGTATAAAGGCTCATACACGTGATCGATTTGCGTCGCGTGATTGGCTGATATGCTCATGAATTATTAATGAGTTTTTGAACTCAAGATTAAAACCAGTAGCAATTTTTGTCATTAAAGTTATTTATTGTGGTGACACCGCTTTATGCGCTAAAAGTCAACTTTCATATGTTGTCAATGGATCTGTTCCTCAAGCGAAAATATATCCTTGTTACTGAACTGCATAAAACGTCACATACATGTAAATCATATCGTGAATCATGTCTGACAGCCTTTGTCAAAAGGTGGCCTTAATTTCATAAACTTTAGAACTACATGTATGGTGTAATCTCTTCATTTAGCTTGGATAGATATACTGCCCAGCGATTCCAATGACAAATGGAAAGCCATACCAAATTACTAGTGTGATAAATATGGGGGCTTACTCTTTCTTCTTAGGTAGTGACTACATGTAAATGTAATTACAATACTGCAAATCTCGATAAACATTTACTTTGTATTTTATCACATATTACTAGACTACTTCTAAGAATTGACTAATTTTTCAAAAGACAACAAAATGACCTCATTCTTTGGAATAAAAGGAAAATAACTATTGAAAAAATTGTTTTTTGGAAACACTGATTTGACAAGGGAATTTATTTTATACACTTTTTTTTTTATTTTACACTTTTATACACTTTTCTTTATTTTATACACTGAAGTTGCTGGGTTGGAAAGATTTAGGATATAGGAGAAAATTTCATAGGTTATCTTTTATCTTTAATTATATTATAAAAAATAATGATTTTATTTATGATAATATTAAGCTTGAAGATATTCATGCCCATAATACTGGAAATAAATCTATGTTTTCTCTCCCTACAGCAAAAACTAATTGGGGGAGATCTAAGTCAGCTTATATGTTTTTTAATGAATGGAACTCCTTGAATGGATCACTGAAGACATCGGTAAATTTTAGGATTTTTAAAAAAACAATATTTTAGTAATATATAATTTTCTTTTTTGTCTATTATTATATTTAGTTTTCATTAGTTTATTTCAATTCTTCTTAATTCTATTTCTACAAATGTAATTAGTTCTTGTTTTTCGAATATTTTTGTCAATTATTGTTGTAATTAACTTTTATATGGAGGTCCCTCGTGAAAACCACCCATGGGTGATGTGGTTTCCTCCTTAAATAAATTACTTACGTACTTACTTACTTACACTGTAAGTGATTTGTTAAATTAAGAAGGGAAATTTCTGATGCTCAGACTTACAAAATAAATTCAAAATTAAATTGAACTTAATATTTGCATTATCGGTACCAAAAATGTATTTAAAAAGCCTAAAGCATAAAGATTTCAGAGAGAATTGTATCTTTAGATCACAGTTATGAATTTGTTCTCTTTGATGATGTTGGCCTTTGATATTGGCAGATTATCTCTCAAATTGATAGGAGGATTTCATGCTGTCCAAAGTCGATAGAATTATTTTCTTTCTTTATACCGTGGTTCGGTGCTACTGTAGCTCTATTGGCATACACTGTACATTGCAGTTTCTTTGGCTCACTTTTGTGCTAGGGTCGTTAAATTTCTCAGGTCGTCAAAAGTCTGTGATGTGCAAGACTTGTGAGAAAGTGTTGTCCATCACAGATATAGGCATCTTAGATCTGAGTCTCAAAAGTGCAACCAACTAATGTTAATGCTCCTCCACATGATTGCACATGTAAGTGTATAACATAAAATTCCCATCTCAAAAAAATTAAGTAAGCAACCTAATTCTTGAGCTTCTAAACTGGAATACATGTAAGTGCCTAGACACTTAGGGCATGTTTACATGGAGGGAGGGTGCCCTAGTTAACTGAGCTACCCTGGGAGAGCCAACTTTTTTTCATGTTTCTTTTGAAAATGCATTGAAGCGTGTACATGTTAGAAAGGGTAACCCACTTTGCCGAGGCACCCTTCTAGGAGGGCTATCTTTTTGCCATGTAAATGGTTCGTGCCGGGTTACCCGGTTAGCCGAGGTGAGAAGACTGCGAAAAAATGGTGGTATAAAATTACCATCCTGGGGAATTGATTCACTGTTATCACTTACCAGTGATATATCTGCTGAACAGAATGAATTAGTAGAGTGCAAAACAATAGCTGCAGACACTGAAAAGCAGCCGCTTGCAGAACGAATGATAAAAAAATTAAATTTGCTGCCAAAACCTTTCTTTTGTGCGCCATCTTGTTTGTTGTGCTTAGCGGCGACTCAAAAGATAGCCCACTGACTTGGAAGTACTGACATTACCTTTCAAAAACAAGTAGCATAGAACTGTCGGTATAGTTTGAGGCAAAACTACTTTGAGTGGCCTAGTGTCAATGTTGTGTACAAGGTTAAAAATAACCCGCAATATTGTTTATTATTGTGCATTCTTTTTTTTCAATTAACTTTGTTTAATAAGTACATTCTATTATTGTTTTTCTACAGAACAGTATGTGCAGATGAAGGGGAAAAAAGGCCCAGCAGGTACAGGATGCATAACAGGGCTGATTCACAAGGATAAGGGTACGTCCGATTGACTAATTCTGGAGTAGGAATATGCAGAATGGTCACAAAAAATCACATTCTTTGAGATTTGGGAGCCATAAGAACACTTAACTTCTGCTACTGTCGTATCATAAACATGTTTTAACAGATTTGCAAAGCAAGTGTGCCTGAACAACCAATTCTCAGAGACTATTCTGTTTACACTTATTCTGGAAAATGGTAAATTGAATGTGCCCTACATTATTGCATTACAAATTCAAATATTTTGATTTGACAATGCAAATGTTCCTTACTTCTTACCGCACAAAATATCTGAATGATACATGTGGATTCCTGAGTGTAGGTTGTTTGCAACTAATCTTGAATGTGATGCTGAGTATGTGCTCGTTATTCCTTTAATATTTGGATTTCAACTGAGAGGTGCACAGTAACTTTCATTTCCACAAAAAAAATACAAGATCAAGTTGTCAAGGTCAAGTTGTATACACCAAATTGAAAAAAAGTTGACCCATGAAAAGCATAAACCATGAACGATGAAACCAAATGGGATTCTGGGTAGGCAGCGTTGGCAAGCTAGTAACATTCTATTTCTTGATAATCAAGATGTTTTCTTTGTTTGAGACATTTAAGAGCAAGATTTATGCATCCTGTGTTAATATAATGTGTATTCTGTCACAGACAAATATTAAATTTTCCAACTTCCCAGTAAACCTTTGGGTCGCATCGTTCATGGTTTATGCTTTTCACCCGACAACGTTTCTTCAATTTGGTGTATCATTTAAATACTTGACTGCTTTAACACAAAGCATATTTACAGTGATTTTGTTACAAATTGCTATGGTGAGTCCTGGGACGCATTTCATGAAAAATCACGAGTTCCAGTCCAGAACCAATGAGTCCCCATCAAAAAACCAACGAGTCCTGTATTAAAGGTGCCCGACCCTTAACCAAGCCTTAACCAGATGTTTAATCTGAAGTCATTTTTTTAATTCCAAAACTCTGTATTATGGTGTACTGAAATTAAAATACAGTCTTTCTATTTCGCTACTCATTATCGGAAGCAACAGCCACATTTTGACGTAGCACTGCCAGGAACACTGTCACTGTACTCTCGGAAACACTCTCGGGTTCGTTGTCGTTTGAAGCTGTATGAAGCAGCCGCCCTCCGAAACCGCACCGGCAGAGGTTGCAAAATCTTGCATTTTGTGATCTTTTTTTTTCAGCGTTAACAAGCGATAAAAGCTAAGGTGAAATGTATGCCGTATCTACATGTAAACTTCTGAAACATTGTCGGCCATCTTGGTTCACCTACGTGCTTTCCATATATGGTAAACATAATGAGTAACCACTCCATCAGGCAAATCAAAATGGCAGCTTTTGAAGTAAACGTTTTCGGTTGGAGAATTTGCTTAGAATGCTTCTGTTTATTCGTTCATAAATTACTACTTGACCTATTTTATAGGCAGATGATAATTATTATTCTCTTGACATGAGGTAGGTTTTATTTCAGATTTAAAATCACACATAGATCGATCAATCGTTTTTTGCGTCCTACAGGACGCATGCCATGAATTATTTTGCGTCTCTCGGGGGATTTTATGCGTCAGGGACGCAGGACGCAGAGTTAACAAAATTACTGAATTATTTATCAAGGTGCCAAAAAACATCTTCAAGCATCGTAATTTTCGTATTGAACAAAAATCGAAATGTAGAATCAAGGAATAGTATTCGTGAATCAAATTGAATGGTCATGATTGTGAATAATTGCATAATCAAGAATTTAGTCCAGTAATAAGTTCACGGATTTGGTTTTCATGTTGATATAAATTATCAGTATATTAATTTTCAGAGGACCAAAATATTATTTTATACTTAAATTTTGACTTTAAATTACTCAAATTTTGACCCTTTTAGGGGTCAGCAAATTACATCTCATCTGTTTTATTGAATGTTTTATATTAAGAAAGAATTAGTAAATTCGAATTGTATTTAACAACTATTCGCCGAAGTGGAGGTGGGTAATGGTGGGTAGTTGCTGGGAGGTGAATAGCACTTGCTATTCCAAGTTTCAGTAGCCAATCAGAGCACGCCAACAATACTATCCACTGTTTAAGTATATACTAAATTTATATATTATTAGAGGGTTTGAACCATGTTTTAAAATTATTTGTAAGGAATTTAGAAAGTATTTTTATTGTATTTTGAAAAACCATTTATTGCAAATGCTATTCCATGTTGTTTTTAAAATCTTTTAAAATCTATGTTCAGTGTATTTTCAGGTAGTTTGAAAGGCTCTTAACCCGATTCAAATACTATTTATAATATATTTTGAAACATCACCCATTTTCTCCATTCACGAAATATAGAGGCCTTTCAAAATACGTCACAATAGTGTTTTAAACAGGTTTAAACATCGTTAAAATAAGTCAAAAACTACTTAAAAACTATATTTCAAGCACGAATTTTCAATGTATTTTGAATACAAATACATTCAAAATAGCTTTCCAAACAGTTTGCAAAAAGTTTAAGAATTGTTTTTTAAAAATTTGTAAACTGTTTTGATGCTAATTTTCCACTATTTCAAATATATTTCAATATCGTTTTGAACAGGTTTAAACATCGTTATAATAAGTCGAAAACTACTTAAAAACTTTATTTAAAGCACGAATTTTAAACGTATTTTAAATACAAATACATTCAAAATAGCCTTCCAAACAGTTTGCAAATAGTTGGAGAATTTATAATGTATTTTTAAAAGATTTTTGAACTGTTTTTAACTGTTTTTAACTAACGGATCTGAATTCATCGAAAATACACTCTGAAAAGGTTTTAAAAATATATTTCAATATCGTTTTAAACAGGTTTAAACATCGTTAAAATAAGTCAAAAACTACTTAAAAAACATGATTCAAATACATATTTTTCATATATTTTTCAAAAATATATTTAAAAAAGTTTTTCAAAATACATTAAAAACAGTTTTAAAATAGTGTTTGGATCTATCTATCTATCTCCCCACTTTGTCCCAAATATGTCCAATTTTTGTGGGCGTGAAAGCTCAAACAACTGTTTTCTTTTTTCTGATAAAGAGCTGTTCATAAGAGACGTTATTTTTACTTAAACTACTTAAATAGAGATTTTATTTTCTTTGAGGCAAGAAGCCATAAACCTAACGGGGAAATTTGGTGATTTATTTGTGTTTATTTGCTCCCCATTTCATTTGCGACTTCGTCACTCGGCTCTTTAGCGCGCCCGCAGTGTCCGCAGGCTACATGCAGTGCTTGCGGCAGCACTAAGGGGTCGCAACATACGGGTGGTCGTTACCGCCGCTCAACTGTTAAAATTGTCAGAGTTCGTAGAGCGCACTATACGTAACGTGCATAGCGGGACAATATTTTGATACATGTGTGAGGTCAAGATTTTTAATGCCGGGGTTTCAACAACGACTTAAGCATAATTATACGTGAGTTACATAATAATAATAATATTTAAATAATAATAATAATAATAATAATAATAATAATAATATTTTTTTAAATATGAACAAGATGTTTATTAACAATTAAAATAACTATTTACAATGCATTAAAATTCTAATACGATAAGATATGTACATTTGAAATGGTATAATAAAAGACTTCTCAACATTACATTTTTAAAATGAAACTGATCATTGTCATAAAAAATAATAATAATATTCATAATTTTAATCTTTAAAATTGCCTATATTACATCTCATCTGGCCGATCGACTGCAACTGCAGCACTGTAAATCCTTGGCAACACTGTAAATCCTTGGCAACCTAGGTCCTGGGTGCCCTAACATAATAACATACATGAACTCCAGAAAATAACTATCCTTTCTACAGCGTACCTTCTTAGGCGGGTCCTCTCCTTCTGAAGTAGAAATCCTCTTTGCATCCTAAAGTCCTTGGTTTGGACTCGGAGGTTGAGAGAGAAAAATCATTTGCAATTACAGTAGTGTACCATAATAATAATAATAACAATAATTTTTATTTATTTATTTATTTATTTTTATTTTTTTATTATTTTTTATAATTTTTTTATAATAATAATAATCTTTATTAACAAATTCTCAAACAATTTTACGTTTACAATTATTGATCTACTAGAATGCTAAAAATATTCATAATTACAATCCGTATAAATATTGTTAAAGTATTGCTAAAAAAACTTCATTAAAAATAAAATTTATGTAAGACGTTTGTATTTACAAGGTGACGGCAATAAAGTATTCTTAACATTACATTATGGCTCCTTCTTGGGTTACAATGTCAATATCTATGTTCTTAAAGTGGTACTATGATCAAAATTTTGCACCTCCCTTTCTCTTCAGTTTTGGAAAGTAGAAGTGCTGAATACTTACCATGCCAAATTTTAAGTTAAAATTCCAACGGGAAGCGCAGTTATTTCAAACGTAAAGTTCAGCTTCGGCTTGCCGCCATTACTCGATTTAAAAATGGCCGAGAACGACATAGAGAGCTGGATCTAGTTGAGTAGAGAGGAAGATGACGTCATATTCGCAACACAACAATGGCCGCTTCGTTGTGTGGAAAGGCTGATCTCGCATAAACAAAACCTTTATTTTAATCTTGGTGGTTCTAGGGCCTGCTTTATGCCGAAGATGTTTTTGTGAACGTTCGAGAAGATGCCTCCTGGTAATTTTGTACAACACGGGCGCCGAAACACTCTCAAAAGGCAGAATTTCTTTACACAAATCATCTACCAGCAAGTTCTGTGAGAGTTCAACGCGCCGAACCGCTCAAGATGGATACTTTCTTTTAATAATATCAGGGGAAACTCAACCGCTAGGAAACGCTTTGTAATAGTTTACTACTGCTACTACCGCGGATTTACTTTCCAAGGGAATTTGAGAGACTGAGTGAAACGTGTGAACCAGGAAGATTCGAAACTGTTGATTGTTTGCATGCAAGAATATTGTGAAACAACATTCATGTACCGGGTGAGTGGCGTACATGTATGCATTTTTTGTTTCTCAAACGTGCACATCAACTGGCTATATAGGCTTTCAGGCTTGAGTTTTTTTAAATACTCCACTGAAAATATTCTTTTTGTTATCCAATTTATTATCTGTGTTCTTAGTTTTCTATTTTAAAGTCACATGAAATTGTTGCTCATTGACACTTGTTAACTGTTGTGTTTATGTTGGTCCTGCAATATTTTCAGATTAAAAATTTAATAAAGCACAGTGCAGTGGGACTGCATCCTTGATGCATCTTGTACTGTTTGTTTTTACATTTTAAAGGGGAAAAGTCAAGGGGATTTTGCTTTCTTGTGCAAAACTACTAATTGTTTAACTAACTACCTTTGGTTCTTTGATAGAAGTGATTCCTTCAACAGAGAACAAGTAATAGAAATTAAGTGATATTTCCAATACACAAAGGAAGAACCATTTTTATTTCAAGTTGTAATCCAGTCCATCTGCAGTCAAAGACGCGTAGTTATAGTTTCATTGCCAACAAAACTGAAGCATTTTTTTATTTCCTTTACAAATGTTTTTTTTTTGGCTTTTCAAAGTGATACTAGAAAAGGTGGCATTGCCCTACGTATGAAACATTTCTGTGTACAATCAGGATAGCAAACTCTATTTAAATTTGTACCATTTAGTCATATACAATATGTTTGGATTTAACATTGAAATCTACCCAAAATGAAACTGTGAGGCAATATTCCCCAAGGTGGTCTCTTCCAAGCACTAAGAGTGTGTATGTATTGAGCAATGTTGGATTATTACCCAGCCACTTTCTTTGTGTGTATTTGCAATACCTCTTTTCATTGACTTTCCTGTTAAATGGAGAATCTGACCCGTAAACAACTAAGGATAGAAATATGAACATGGCAGATAACTAACGAACTGCCAAGCCATCATGCTTTCTAAAAGGTACAGATGAATGCTATTAGATCTCTTTTGTAACAACACTGTGGGAAGGGCAATTTTAAGGAAAAAACATATTGGATGTAATTCAATTGGGAGAGAGGAAACTGTCTGCAATAATCAATATTATTGTCAGTATTAAGCAGTTACTGTGTCTACATGTATAAAGCAGAGCTCCATACACAATGTACTGTATATTAAAGGAAGATTAACTTTTTTGTTTATAAAACACTTAATTTACTTTAGTAAGCCTAGTTCTCATTTACTGCTGTTTTCTGTTTTTTTTTTTCATTGAGCTCCTGACTCAGCACATAAAGGGTTTATGTAGAGTTTTGACATTTTTCACTCACAAAGTATTTTTTTAGCCAAGAATGTACTCTCTTGCAAAAGTAATAACAGGTTCTGTTCATGTAAGATAAAGTAAATGGAGCCAATCAGGCCAAAAGATCCTGCATTTTCACAGAAGAAAAGGGCAAAATACATTTCAGGTCAAAATATATTTTCAAAGGTGTGGGATGTTTATGTCTAACCGAATCTCTTTTAAATCAGCTAATGGTAATCAGCAACAACAGCAACAGAAATTAAGGTATTTTGCTTTTGGATAATAAAACACCGTCAACTGTGAGTGAAAACTGTCAAAACTCAAAATTGGCCTTTTATGCACCTAGCTACTTAATGTATCCCAGGTGTATATAAATGATCAAGGTGTTTATTTACAAACTAATATGTTTTCAGGAGGCATTTCTGGTATGCACTGGAAATATTCTGCTTGTGATGTTCTCTAGGAAGGGCCTTCCTCATACAGCATCTGTATACCGGTAGTTAAACTAAACTCAACTTTGCAGGCAATTTCTTTCTCCAAAAAAAAAAGGGGGGGGGGGGTAATAGAGGATTTTCAGTATGTCAAATATCCAAGATGTTTGGAGTTTTTTATGGTCACATGATCTGCTATTTTGCAGGGCCTTCTCTGTGGCCATGGGAACCTGGCTTTATTAAAGCATAAAAGAGCAAAATAAGAAACCACAGTATTGCCTGGTGATCTCTTGTGCTAAACTACAACATATTCTTTTCACCCACACACTGTTGAACTGTAATCAGTTTAAAGGCACCCGGGAAGGCAACAAGATGATAGTAAAATGTAACAAAGTATTAATAATGTTCATTCTGCAAATTCCTTTCTTAGAAAATCAAATAATGGTTATATATATCAATATGTTCATTCTTTCAAAACTTGCACATTAAACTTTCATATGCCAACCTTGTGTGATTTTGGGAGAATTAAAAAATACACACTGACAGATGCTAGCTCTTCCAACAGTGCTTATTATTGTGTTGACCTTGCACGAGGCTGAGTAACTGATTTGTTTGATTCACTCAGATTTATGGAGACCAACGATAAGGAAATTTAAATGGATGAAATCGATGCGGACAAAATTTCCCTTCTGCCCCAACTATCTGCTACTGGGACTATTGATGAGGTTTACAATAATTCAAGATGACAGCAACCTGAGCTGTACACTTTGATGTCTGCAGTGTTATCAACAACAGCAATAACAACATCGTTTACTTTTCTACAACACCAATTTATTCTTTTAGTTTTGCACTGTAGAAACTCAAGGAACTGAATCTAGTGAGAAATAGTTTATCGAGTAGTTGACTTTATTTGTTATATGGCTAAACTTCAGCGTGGAATGATAATACACGTATTGTAAACAAAAGTCAAGATTCGATGCTTCTGCACACAGCCATTATAATCCGTTTACCAAACTCAAACGGGGAAAAGTTCACCATAAATATTTAAAAAACATTTCCTTATCGTACCATGTATAAACGTCCACTTCCTGAGTAAATATTCCTTGAAATCGACGGTCCTCTTCGGCTTCTTGAGCCATTCTTGCCTCCCAATTCGGCAGCATATTTTCTGAAGCCATACGTCGCCAAATCCTCATGAAACGAAATAGATCCTGAAAATTCATCGAGTTCTTCGCAAAATTGTCCTTCGCAACGCTTTCCGACGAACTGGAAAGTAAATTTTACGGCGAAGACGTCTCCAAATCCTTTTCAGTGACTTCTTTCGCTGTTGTCCAAGAAATTACCACGATCTTCGTTGCGAATATGACGTCACGAGACAACTCACACGTGAGACCGCTTTCTAGAATAATCACGGGCTTGACTTTTTAAACTGAGTAATGGCGGCCGGATTTTTGGTGGTTTTGGGCTGTTTTCGGCCAGCAATTTCTAGTTTCAGTGAGCTTATATCGTTCTAAATTATAGCAATTTATGTTATTATGAACTCATTAGATAAACTGAAATAAAAAAAGTCCAAAAGAAAGACAAAAATTTTCGTCGTAGTACCACTTTAAAATCGCAAAAGGCTTTTCTTCTAACTCTCGATCCTCTAAGGCAGATTAATGCGGATCTTAATAAAGCAAAGGATGTCCTTGCTCTTATCCAAGAGATTGTTTTGGCATAGTCTTGTCTGCTATGATATTGCAAGCACTCCTTTCCCATACCGCCCGTTGATGTGAAAAAAAAGGGATGTGAAAGTTCCTTGTTCAATGTCCAAAACCCTCCTCGAATATAGACGCTTCTTCTCATTCTCGTGATTGCGGTATATCTGTTGGAGCTCTAGGTCCCTATACGAGTCAGCATTAGGGTGAAAAACCCTCACGTCGAAGAATGCTGATCGTTGGTTCTCCCAGAACCCGCGTGCGTGAATATCTAATCTCGCATTTGTAGCTCGATTAGAACCCCTTCCCAGTTGTTCTCCCGAAATATCTTGAAGAACAGGCTCGATCTCAACATCACTACATACCATACCCAGAAGTTCGGCTTCTAAATCTCTCAGCTCATTGTGACGTTGGACAACGAAACCACCTCGCTTGCATATCATTGCGTGGTCTACTGTGAAAATGTCGCCACATACACAAGTGGACGGGATATCATCAACTGGCCAATCATAGCGCAGTTTAATTGCATCACGGAACTCTTTCTTATTACTCGTGGCGAAGCATACGAGTTGTAAATCCGGCGTTGACTTTTCTTGTTCTTTCTTTCGTGTCACATTAGCGCATGCAAATTTATGCACGCATATTTAAGTCTATATCGACGACTATATGGCTTTCGGCCATGAAATACATACCGTAAAATCTCTCCGTGTGTGTACTCGAGAAGCAAGATAAAGAACTACTGCGTACAACTGCACACTTTCAAGACAATTCACGGCCTTCATGGATGGATACGACCGTTTGATATCGTGTTTGCCGCTTATTCCTGTGGGATTTTTGCTCTGGCAATTTCTGTGTTTTATACATTAAACTTTCCATTTGCTTAGCGATCGAGTTCCGGGTCGAGCTTTAGTGTCAGCTACTGAATCTAGTGAATGCAGTGTAGTCTTACTTTTAAACCCGTGTATACGTGAAAGCACGATGAACAGGTTATCGGCAAGGGTGTTTAAATGAAATTCACTCTCTCACTCACTCACTCACTCGCTCCTTCCATCAGCTGTAAACTTAGTGAACAAATGCTTTGTTACGAACACGTTTCGTAACAGGAATTCAACGTGAATCCAACGATAACAATAATTAATTTGACGTAAACGAATATAGACAACAATAAGCTTACAGATGTTTCGCATTTGGAGTTTTTAGTGCAACATTAAAATCGATGTAAAAGGATTTTGCAACCTAAACACGCGTTCTGATGCGTATCTAGCTTAAAATAATAAAATTTAGTTCGTAGGTAGTATGTGGTCTTGGACAGCGCAGTGATTGAGTTTGTGGCTTAGTCTTTCTTTCCTTTTTTTTCTTTTTTCGAAGTGGACATTATGAAAGTGATGTACTTTTTTTTTCGTTCGTCAAAAATCCTTACGTTTAATTTAAATATATATATATATATATATATATATATATATATATATATATATATATATGTATATATATATATGTATATATATATATATATCGAACTGTGTCAGTGTTTTCACACTGACACAGTTCGATATATATATATATATGTACATTCACTATTGGCATATTGCTTCGCTCACTGCTTGCAGTTTGAGCACTCTCGTGACTCCACAATGCAATCCAACAATGTGTAACCGTACATCCTGTGCCCAAGTTCAGGAGTTGCCATAAAGCCATTATGGTAACAACCGGGAGGGCACATTGTATACATAATATTGTATGTTACGCTCACTGTTCATACAGTTTGAGCACTCTCTGGATTGGGTGGAGAGCCTCATAAGAGGTGTTCACTATTGGCATATTGCTTCGCTCACTGCTTGCAGTTTGAGCACTCTCGTGACTCCACAATGCAATCCAACAATGTGTAACCGTACATCCTGTGCCCAAGTTCAGGAGTTGCCATAAAGCCATTATGGTAACAACCGGGAGGGCACATTGTATACATAATATTGTATGTTACGCTCACTGTTCATACAGTTTGAGCACTCTCTGGATTGGGTGGAGAGCCTCATAAGAGGTGTTCACTATTGGCATATTGCTTCGCTCACTGCTTGCAGTTTGAGCACTCTCGTGACTCCACAATGCAATCCAACAATGTGTAACCGTACATCCTGTGCCCAAGTTCAGGAGTTGCCATAAAGCCATTATGGTAACAACCGGGAGGGCACATTGTATACATAATATTGTATATATGTACATATATATATATATATATATATATATATATATATATATATATATATATATATATATATATATATATACATATATATATATATATATATATATATATATATATATATATATATGTAAATATATATCGAACTGTGTCAGTGTGAAAACGTAAGCTAACGGCAAGATTGCGTTACGCGTTACGCGTTAGCATTTCTTCTTCTCGGGTTGGCTCTTAGGAGCGTTTGATTAGACAATTTTAAGCTTATGTTTCTCTGTAAAAGCACTCAAATCACTTGGGAATCAATGCTGCAATGAGTTAAAGGCGCCACGAGTTCAAGCTGTGTACAGCTTCTTGTTTAGGTTTAAACCCATTTCACGAAGGTGGAGTACCGTCAGCCAAACTGATGACCCTTTTTCCGCAGCAAGGTCAAGTACTCGCTGAAATTTCTGTGGAGCTACCTCTCTGATATGCATTGCCCTGTCTTGGAGCGCCTCTGCTCTCTCACTCCTCGCTGCCTGTTGTAGTGGCTTGACAAGAGAATCATCCGGTATCTGATGTGACTGAGCCACGATCTGTCGAACACCTCGAAACAATAAAATCACTCCGCCTAGGATGTAACTGTGAATGGACCAACAGCAACTCTGTCTTATCTTGATTAATTTTTAGCTTACTGAGCAACATCCATTGGCTTATGTCATGAACACATTTTTCGAGGCGAGACTTTGACGCCGACGAAGCAAAAGACAAGACATATTAATCCTTAAACTTGCCTTAAGTCGCCGTTTTTTCTCTCTGCAGTGGTGTTTATTTAGTGCTCTAGTCAGAAAAGCTTGGCCAGATTTAATACACACTAAAATTGGAGTGCGCACGGAAATAATGGGAAATCAAGTGACTTAATTGTTCCATCTGCAGCAAAGCAACATGTCCACTCCATCCATCGCTATGATCTCCTTACTGAGCCACTGCAACAAAAAACAAGCCTCAAACCGAGCACCTTTCGTTATCACCTTCAATCCAGCTATTTGCAATCCCTCTTTTGTTGTACGAAAACAACTTTTCATTCTTCTATCTCCGACCCGCTGCAACAAATTTTTCCTTTTCCACCTGTCGTACCTTATAAAAGAAGTGCAAGCCGTCGTGACCTCCTAGTTCATACGAAACTGCTGAAACCAACTATTGAGAAGGATCAGACAGTGTCTCCAGCAGGTACTTACGGATGCAACTATCCACGTTGTTTGACTTGTCAGTTTATTAAACAAGGTCAAAAAGAAATACAAGGTTTTTTTACTACTTAACATTTAGATTATGAGCTCGAGATTTCTATCGCGTGATAGTTGATGAGGGCGAAGCCCGAATCAACTATCACGCGATAGAAATCAAGAGCGTTTATTCTAATTGTTTTAGTATAAATCCACTAGACGTTCAAAACAACAAGACAGGCTCGCGTTTTTATTAAATTATGATATCAATAGGTCACACTGCTAGGCTACTCACTCTACTCACTTTCTACACCAGGATAGATAGTAAGTAGCGTGGCCAAATTGAATAGAGTGTAACCCGTGGAATACTATATCTAACATCTATTGTGTGATAGTCCAAATTAAACAAAAGAAAACAATGGAATCAAAGTCTAACAGTGCGTACTATTCTACTAACTTCTATACGGGTTTAGTAAAATCACTCTAAGAGAACAGCATTCGTGATAGAACGCTAGGAGATTTATACCAATAAAGAGAAACATATTTGTAATCATATAACGTGTAATTCTAAAAACCTTTTCTATATGATCGCATGCATAAAACGTTATCTACCCTGTCAATGCATCGGAGAAACGAAACGCAAACTTAATGCACGCTTTGCTGAGCATCGCCGCGCTGTAGAAACTGTGTGGAGAAAGGGGCGTTTCTTGGTGTTGTGGAAAGCATTGTTGGTTAGCTTTTGTGTGTGGTGTGGGTATTGTTCAGTATCTTTTGAATATTTTGTTTTACGTCATTTGGTGATCACACTATCCGCAACACCAAGAAACTACCGGAGAAAGGTGTTTGCAGGGATCGAGGTATACATCTAATTAAAAATACGTAGTTGGGTGAAGAGTGTATGATAACTATATCACACGGAGTATTTCTGAAAAGACGGTATTGGAAACCTCGTCACCAGGGTCTTTTTTCACTCCAGAGGACTGAAATAGGCCTTTTTTTGAGCACGATTTAGGCTAGGCGACTTTGGGGTTTTGTGTTAATAAATTGTGCAATTCATCTGAGCGATCAAGCTGGTTTTTCCGTTTCTCAGAAAAAAATTGGCCGTATTTTTCATTTCTACTTTTCATCCCGAATAACGTTTCATCAGTTAGGTGGGGTGTTTCTTGGTGTTGCGGAATCCATTGTTTGTTAGCTTTTGTGTTTTGGTGTGGGTATTCAGTTTCTTTTGAATCTTTTGTTTTACGCCATTTGGTGATCACACCATCCGAAACACCAAGAAACTACCGTTAGGTGTAACGTAAACAGAGCGGAATAGGATTTTAACGAACGGTCCACTAACTTCGTTACATCTGCATTTTTACACTTGATGTTTATAAAATATATGCAATATAAAGATAAAACATAAACATCTAGAATCTACGTTCGATTAATAAGACTAACGTTCCTTGTCTGAGGCCGGTTTCTCTCGTAGACAAAATAGATAATAGATGTCTCGTATATAACGTATACTGAAATACTGAAATATAACAACTTAGTCTGTCAATCTGAAAATATAAACGCTTCAGTAAAACTGTTAAGAGAAGAATGACTAGATAAGTTCACTTATCTTGGATGGAAGTACAAAGCGATTTCTCAGAAAAAAGTAAATGTTAGTTTCCTTTCCTGCCAAGGCTACAATGTTTACAAGTGTAACAAAATAAATGAGCTGCGAAGGTGTGTTTAGAAACATCGGAACCTAATGAAATACTCGTATTTCTTAGAATGCAGATAAAATTATTTGAGAAAAGAAAGAAATGTTCATGCAAGAAATAAAACGTTCAAGTGGCAAAAGGAGAGGGCGATACATGGTCCCACAAAAACTGGAGGCGAAGCAAAAGGAAAAAAACTCGTAGTGTATAGCTCTCCATTATACTCTAATTGATAATCTTCAAATCAGTGCCGGTTTTTTAAATACACACAACAACGTTGTTCTAAAATTTTGTATTTTTCAAGAGTGACATCTTCAATGTCTTTATCACGTGTTTTCGCTCTGCAGCCATATGATCATACATAATCGTCCGCGCTTGTGTGTAATGACACGTCTTCCACAGGAAACAGTCTCTTCGAGCCATGAACAGCTTCATAACACATGACGACTTTGTTGAAGGAGACGAAAATTCCTCGGTTTGGTTTGCTGAGCAAAATGAAACAAGAAGAAAAGACAACATTTAGAACGATTTTTAAGAAAAATGTACTTGGTGCTAATTTGAGAACTGTTAATTAACAATCCGTCCCTCTTTATGAATCTTGACTGTCCTCGTCTATTTGGGCAAGAAACCATGGTATGGGTAACAACTACCAAACCACTATTCTGTGAGTTTGATTGGATTAAAATAACAGTTTGTATCAAATTTAATAAGTTCAGTAAAAAAAAATAGCAATCCCAAGGCCCGGGTGATATCTAGTCATGAATAAATTCATAAGACAGATAAATCGCGCTTCGAGGCAATGCTACACAGCCGATTGAGTGGAATCGGCCCGCAAGCGGCCAAGATAAAAACCTTTTGAAAGTAAGACCGCTGCAAAATTTTGCGTTGTGGATAATTATATTCATGACCAGGTATCCGGCACCCAGGACCTTAAAGTGCTACTATGATCATAGTTTTGCCTCCCCCTTCCTCTTCAAGACCGCTTATTTCAAACGTAAAGTTCAGTTTCGGCTTGCCGCCATGACTTGCTTTAAAAGGCCAAAACAACTACACTAGTGACGTCATTCGACGTCATCCAGTCAACACAAAAATTATGCTTTCTGGGGGCTGCTTCGTTGTGTGGAGAAGCTGATCTCGCATAGTCAAGGCCTTTTTTATTTTAGTAGTTCTGGGGCCTGCGTTTACAGCCAATATGTTTCTGTAAACATACAATAAGATACTCACACGTAAGACCACGTTCTAGTAAAATCAGTATCATTGCCGGCTTGAGTCTGTGAACTGAGTAATGGAGGACGGGGTTTGACGATTTCAGCCAGCTATTTCCAGGCTCAGTTATAGCAAATTATAGCAAATTTATAGCAAATTATAGCAATTTATGAATGCATTGAATGAATTGAAGTTAAAAAAGTCGAAACAAAAGTTTCGTCGCAATGTTTCTTAGCGAAGCTGAATAAAAGCTGCTTCAAAATGTCGTTCAAAGTTTTACTGAACTGCTCGCCAAGAAGTGAATGAAGGAGCGAAATTCCTTGTTGTAATCGGCTCTGGAGTATGACATGCACTCGATGCTTCGTAAAAATCGGATCTTTGTTTTAAGTAGATTGGAGCTGATAGAACTCATCAGCACGTACACGGCGATCAATTCAGCTCGTACTTCCACTTTAGCTTACTTGTTGAAAGGTTTTCGCTGATGGACTGGTCTTAAAGCCACATCGACTACAGGTAACGATTTCTTAAACGTTTATTTTAGTTTGTTTTGATTCTAAATTTAACATTTTAGAGACACGAAACACTTGTCAATTTAGGGATTATCTGCCATTTTTCTGTATTTTATATCATGTGCTCTATCTTTCTTTAAGCAGACGAAAGCTCCCCGTGCAAAACTCTCAATTTGCGTAAACTGATTTAATTTTTGCGTGCCAAAATCTTTATTCGCTGCTGGATATTGATCAGTTAGAAATGGCGCGAGGTGAGATGTTGAAGCATGATTTGGTATTGAATAAAAGGTTAATACAAAAATTCAACACCGCGCTTCAAATGGGGTGTATCTTTTCCTCGGGCGTACCTTTTCCACGTTCCGTATTTAAGTCAATATACGAGATAACAAGACAGACTTTCTATGTTGGTTGTCATGTCCGCTTGTCACGTTTTCTTACCAAGTAAAGAGCCTGTGTCCATCAAAAGATCCGTCGTGCTTTCCCTCTAAAAAAAAGGAGAAAATGTGTTTTTCTTTCGTTTAAGAAATTACTTACGACAAAAATCTGCGAAGAAGACAAATTACAAGTTTCGTCTTGACTGCTCACGTTTAATAGCGGGAGGAGGGGAGAAGAGAAATTTAAAACTGATTATTGCAAGAAATAAGATGTCAAGTATGTTTAAGCTGTTCTACAATTAAACTGGATGTTCTTTTGTGGCGACTTTTCAAAATTACGGGGTGCACTGTAAATTCAAAAGATCTGTTTCAGCCCCAAAGTGCTGAATCAGCTCTGAGTCCTTAAAGCTAATTCAGCCCTTCATGGGGCCATTTTGGACATTTGTGGGCCTGATTCAGCCCACATTGTTGCACTGTTTTGGTGCTATTGGGCCAAGACAGCTCTATTTCAGGTCCAAAACAGTCCCTGTTAGTTCAAACAGCTCCATTTTACAAGGGCTAAATCAGCCCCAAAAATAGCACTGTATTTTACTCACCGAAACAGCCCCAATTTTGGGGCTAAAACAGAACTTTTGAAATTACAGTGTACACCAACCGTAACCTTATCTCACCTTTATACTAACTAAAGATAATTGTCTATCTTAGATGAAAAAAATGACTACATGATAACAGCCAGGGTGAAATGATAAGGGTAAATTAAAAATTATTTTATTTATTTTAATTGTCTAAAAGGTCTGAATTTCATGAATGTTGTGAATCTTGTCACAATATGGCGGAATCAATCGCAGAGATGAAAGCAAAGCTTGACAGCGTGTTAAACTGCATCGAAGACATCCAAGAACTAAAGCAAAAGCAAACAAGCCTTGAAGAAAAGAACAAGGAATTGGAAGCCAGCTTAGAATTCGCTCATACTTCTATTAAAGAGTTAACGAAGAAGACGGCTGTACAAGATATAGCGATCGACGAGCTCAAGAACGAAAGGTGTGAATTCGTTAACCGAACAAGCAACATATGAAAAGGAAAGAGCAATTAAGCTGGAAAGTCACAGTCGCCGCAACAACTTAAATTTCTTTAACATTCCTGAGAAAAAGGACGAGTCTTTCGAAAATTCTGAAACAATTTTGCGGAATTTCATGGTTGCGGAGCTCAAAATAAGCAAAGAAGACGTAGATGATATTTCTTTCGAACGCGTCCACCGCATTGGAAAGTCCATTCCTACTGTATCCAAACCGAGACCGCTCATCGCGAAATTCACGTATCACAAAGACAAAGAATTTGTTTTAGGTCAGGCCAAGAATCTCCGTGATACCAAATTTGCGGTCGCGCGTGACTTTCCGAAAGAGATCGTGGACAAAAGAAAGCTTCTTTTACCAACCTTAAAAGACGCCAAGAAGAAGGGACACACTGCAACTTTAGTTTATGATAAATTGCATATAAATGGGCAGCTGTATAGGCCATAATTCGCAACGTATAACTACCAACAAAAGTTTTGTCTTTAACAGAGTCAGCATTGTAAGAATGAATTTTTTTGTCTCATTTTCTCTGCTCGTTCCCTTTGGGTCCGCTTACGTTAGTCAGCCTTAGTTAAAAGACCAATCGAGATTTGTTTACCTTGTGATCGAGCCGAAAAGGGCTCTTTAGTTTTTTCGTTTGTATGTATCAGTATATCTGTTTTACTTGTTTACTTACACAATTTATTAATAATAATGCTCGTGTGAAGGCTCGGGGGGTTCCACGCTTGGATTCCATTCTATCACGAAGGATCGTTCGCTTATCAGCGCAAATTTGGAAGGAGGTATGTATCCGTGTTTATTTCCTGTGACCTTGCTTTGTTCATGGCGATCAATTTATCTTGCGTTACTTTAAACGTCAGAGGCTTAAATAATGAGCGTAAAAGAAGGCAAGTTTTTAGATGGCTGCATGGGCGAAAGTTCCAAATCATCTTCCTCCAGGAGGTTTATAGTTCTCGAGATATAGAAAAAATATGGTCGGCCGAATGGGGTGGTAAAGCGGTGTTTTGTCACGGCACAAAGCATAGTTGCGGTACTCTTGTCCTATTTCATCCATCGCTCGCCATTGATTTGGAACATGTTGAGGTCGGCAAGAGGGGCAGAGAAATTGTTCTGTGCGCTAAAATCGATGACTACAGATTCACTTTTATCAATGTTTATGCCCCAAACGATATCAAAACCCAAGTGGAATTTTTTGAATCTTTAAAACTGCGTGTACGAAAATTCGCCGACGAAAACATTATTATTGGTGGCGATCTGAATTGTTGCCTAACACCCATGGATAAAAAGGGAGGCGCCCCACTGAACAAAAGAAACAATTAATAGATTCCATTCTTAGCCTAACGAATTCTTTCAATTTAGTTGATTTGTGGAGAAAATTTCATCCTAATGAGACACTTTTTACCTGGCATCACCAATCATCAGCTATTCAGTGTAGGCTTGATTACTGGCTGGTGTCAAAACATTTACTTTCGCACGCGAAAGAATGCAACATCATTCCCGTTTCGTTCTCCGACCACTCGGCCGTCTCATTTAACATCCAGTCCGATGATTTCATAAAAAGGGAACCAGGATTTTTCAAATTCAATAACTCACTCCTTGTTGATCAGTGCTTCGTCAAAGGTTTGAGCGAAAAAATTCCCGAGTACAAACAAAAATACAACTATTTAGAGGATAAAAGACTTTATTGGGACATGCTGAAAATGGAAATAAGAAGCTTTACAATTTACTATTGCAGACAAAATGCAAGACGAAGAAAGCTGAAGAAGCAGTGCTGCAGCAAAAGCTGTCCTCACTTCACAAGCTTATGTGTGAAAACCCTACGCATGAGACTATTGCAAACTATTACGAGGTCAAAATGAAACTAGAGGAGATTTCATTGCACAAAACAGAGGGCGCAATGATTCGGAGTAAGGCTAGGTGGTGCGAACAGGGGGAACGTAGTACTCGCTATTTTTTCAATCTCGAGAAACGGAATCACTCCAATAAATATATCACAAAACTAAGAGTTGAAAACCGCACTTTGACTGCCCCCGATGAAATCTTAAATGAAGAGTATAGATACTATAAAAGGCTCTACACGTCTTCTCGTACAAACCCAAATGATCCTCGTTTTGCTGTGTTTTTCGACAGTTCAACCCTTCCAAAACTGTCTACACCTCAAGCCGACAGTTGTGACGGTCTTTTAACAAAAGATGAATGTTATGTCTCACTTAAAAGTTTTTCCAAAGGCAAGTCTCCCGGTACGGATGGCTTAACTGCGGAATTTTATCTTTCCTTTTGGGAGTTACTAGGGCAAGAATTAGTTGACAGCTTTAATTATGCGTTCGAGAAGGGTGAAATGTCAATTTCTCAAAAGAGAGGTATCATCACTCTAATTCCAAAGAAAGACAAAAACAGGACTCTTTTGGACAATTGGAGGCCTATCTCGCTTCTGAACACAGACTATAAAGTTGCCACTAAGGCAATCGCAGCTAGAATTGCGAAGGTGCTACCCAGACTTATACACGAGGACCAGACGGGATATATCAAAGGCCGCTTTATTGGTCAAAACATACGTTTAATAGCAGACATTATAGAATGCACAAAAACGCTAGATAATCCAGGTATAGCGTTGTTTTTAGATTTCAAAAAAGCCTTTGACAGTTTAGAGTGGAACTTTATTAAAAAGGCTTTAGAGACGTTTAATTTCGGCGCTCCTTTAATACAGTGGATCAATACTTTTTACACAAATATTCAAAGCTGCGTTATAAATAATGGTTATGCAACGTCGTTTTTCGAATTAGAGCGCGGTGTAAGGCAAGGCTGCCCTCTTTCTGGTGTACTTTTTGTAACTGCTGTCGAAATTTTAGCAAATTCAATAAGAAACGACAAATTGATAACCGGTATAAATTTCAAAGGCAGGGAGTATAAGTTATCTCAATACGCGGATGACACCTCGTGCTTGGTGCGTGACGAAAAATCAGTTGAAAAGCTTTTCGAGAAGTTAGCGGCTTTTAGAGCGTGTTGCGGATTAGAGCTGAATAGATCAAAAACGGAGGCATTGTGGTTGGGAAAAACTAGACCACAAGCGACAAACCTTTTCAACATAAACTGGCCCAAGAAGTGTGTTTGTCTAGGCGTTTCTTTCTCATGTGATTCGGAAGCTTCAACAAAGGATAACTTTGAAAAAAAAATTGTCGCCCTGGAAAAGTGTCTTAACGTCTGGTCCTCTAGGGATTTAACGCTCTTTGGAAAAATAACTATTGTTAAAAGCTTAGCTCTTTCAAAAATAATTTTCATTTCCTCTGTTCTCAGCGTTCCCGCTGGTTTTGTCGATCAAGTGAACAAATCTGTATCCAACTTTATATGGAACCACAAACCACCCAAAATCAAGCACTCAACAATGATTGGAAGGATAAAAGACGGCGGACTCAGCATGCCTGATTTCGATATAATAGATAAATCTTTGAAGGCAGGGTGGGTGAAACGTCTTTTAGACCCTCAAGCGCAATCTTGGAAGACAATACCGTTTAGCCTTTTAGACAGTGTAGGTGGCCCGTTGTTGTTTAAAGGTAATTACTCGTTAAAAACTTTACCTGAGCTCCCTCTCCTACCGCTTTTTTACCGAGACGTTCTCAGTGCTTGGGAGAGCATATGCAAGCACACAGTAAGGACAAAGAACGAAATCGAAAATGAGTTCTTGTGGAATAATCATGAAGTTACTATTGGCGGCAAATCTGTTTTTTATAAGCAATGGTATGATGCTGGCGTTAAGACCTTGCCAGACATCCTAGACAAGGAAGGAAAGTTCTTGACGTTTGCAGCATTCAAGGAAAAGTACAAAATTAACACAACCTTTTTGTGCTATATTGGCTTGTGTAACGCAATACCAAAGCATTGGAGAAAAGTCTTTAGACGTGATAACGAAAATGACTTGGTAGTTTCGGATGAGTCAGTTCAGTCATTTAACAACTCACCTCCCACTTGCCGGCAAGCACGCGCGTTTTATGTATCTAAATCTTTCCAAAAACCTACATCAGAAGTTCGTCTTGTTGAGGCTGGCTTCACAGATCGGACAATTGAGGCGTTATACGTTCTTCCATTCAAGCTCACAAAATTTTCAAGGCCAAAATTGCTGACAGCGCCTCCTGTCATGTGTGTGAATTGAAGCAAACCGTAGAGCATCTGTTTGCAGAAGGCCAGCATGTCCACTCCTTCTGGAACCTTTTTACCTCTTGGTGGAACGATAATAATTCGCCCTCAGTGTCCTTGAACAATAACGATAAGATTTACGGATATCTCCCTGAGAGTAGATCCTTCCATAAGTTTAATCTTTGCCTGATTGTCGCTCGTTTTTATATCTACACCGCAGCCAAAGAAAGCGAACCATATAGTTTCTCAGCCTTTAAAGCTTTTCTGAAACACAAATTAACCATAGAGCCTTCAAGCGTCCGTGAATCCCTGAGCCTTTAGCCGCAAACAAACTTGATATAGCAGTTGTATTTTGTCTGTTCCTTTTATTTTAGTTCTGTAACGTTGTTCATTGTGTGTTAATATTGTATATTGTATTGTACTTATCAATAAACTTCAATTTAAAAAAAAAAAAAAAAAAAAGCGCGGTAGAATCACGAAATCTGAGGCCGAATGATGGCAAGAAATTTTGTTTCCACTGTTTGGGACATCATTAAGTTCAGGAAGACTTAATTGGGCGCTTTTTGCTCAACGAACCGAGCTTAAAGCTTCAACGAGTGACCACCGATGTCGGCGGCGGTGTGTGCTTAACGACTTTGCAAGCCGTGAAAGGTCTTCAGCGAGGAAACAAGTAATATTTTTTGTGAATTTGGGCATGTAAGGAAACGGTCAGCAAAGTTTTGTGTTTGGATTTGTTCCTTGCTGGAGACTTATAAAATGGTTTTATTACAGGAGATCGTTGTCCTTCCGCGCGCCAATTTTACCTGTGATACCCAGAATGCATAGCGAGCACATCGAAGTTAGCTAATATTTAACCAAGTGCATTGTTCTGTTTTGCTATATTTGAGCAGCTGAACCATGCATGCAGAAGAAATGCGAACAGTACTACGATCGATCGCAGAAAGGTAACTTTTCACTTTAATTTCAGCTGTCTTTTGGTGTGTTAACTTGCTACAAAAGTTATTTTCAATTATATCTCCAACAATTTGTACCTTGCAGCATGAAATAAATATCAAAACCGCCAGAGTGTTCTTAATCGAACTGGAACATCAGAAGAACACGTCTTAATATATTGCATGAATTGTGAGTAGAGATCAAAATGCTTGTAATGTGCTTATTACATGTAGTTTCATTTTCAAGGTATTAAAAATATGATAAAAGAGTCCGACGCTTCGGCGACATCTTGGCGCCATTGTCAAGGAAAACTAAATTAAAGATGCGATCACAAGAGTAACTAAGAGTCAAGAGTCATTAATTTGCATAAGTTAGACAAACTTAGTTACTCTTGTGATCGCATATTTAATTTAGTTTCGCTTGACAATGGCGCCAAGATGTCGCCGAAACGTCGGACTCTTTTATCGTTAGTTTTTGCTTGTATGTTTATCTAAATCACTGTTGATTAAAAATATGAGCTTCCGGTATTATTCTCGAGGCGATACTTCTGGGTAAATATTGACTATTGACTGTGATTTGCTTTCATAACTTGTGTCATTTTCCTCGACCTTTCAATTCTGCTAAAAGTTCGTTGCATCTGAAACAGAAGTTATAGATCCAGTGATTCTTTTGCTTTAATCAGAATTGTTGTATCGATTCGAATACACCAAATCCAATTCGACTAGTCAGTTGCATGCACACATGTGTCCTTTTAGTTTAGTAACTTCATCAGTCTTCTATTATGTAATCCTGGCATATAATAATCAAAACACAGTGATCACAGTGCGTTATTATCACATTATCTTTTGTGGTATTCTGATTTACTGAGATGATTTTAAAAAAGTTCAAAACAATACAGTGGTTTCCTGCCTTTCTTTGCCTTTAAATTTATCATTTTGTGCCCTATAAAGATTTTGGTCATTGGAAGTTGCGCGCGTGCTTGCTTGTGTTAGCCCTTCAAAATTAATGTATTTAACGTTCTTGATTGTTCTTTATATGTATCTGTTTCATTTTGCCACAATTATCAACACATTCTTAAAATAACCAAACCTGACAGGGTTTTTTATTACTGACCTGACATTAGATAGCCCTGCTTGCACTTATGTATAATAATTATACTACAAATGAGCTGTATATTTTAATTTTGTTGTTCAGGGATACTTAATATATTTTTCCATCCTTATTTTATAGGTATTTCTAGCAAGAAAGTGGTTTTCCTGTATAACACTTGTATTAGGTAATTCTGTAAAGCTGAAGTAAATTCTATAACCATATTCAGGTGGACTTTAAAGGGGCTATGTCATGTCGGTTTTATGTTTTTGTCTCAGACTATGCTAGAATTAAAACTGAGCATCTTTCTTCAAACACGAAATGCTCTTAGAACATCAAGAACAAGATATCAAGTAAATTCTTGTGGAAAGAATAAACCATAATCAGTTTTTAGCAAATTTTCCAAAACACATTGAACGAAAAGTTGCAATCCATTCCCATCCTGGCCATCTGTAGTCAGAGACACTTGTCTATAGTTTCATTATATTCGTAAAGCAATTTTAAACAAACCTGAACCATTGTTTTTGTGTTTCCACTGATATAAAAATACATTTTAGCTATTTAAAATAACACAAAAAATGGCGACATAGCTCCTTTAACAATGAAATCTGGTTCCTACTTGTTTGATAAGCAGATTAGCACAAGAAATATTGTGTGTAAACCAGCTTGAGTTGTGCAGCATGGGGCTGTTTTTGTATTTGTGCTTACCATATTTATTCGAATGAGCGCTCTGGGCGCTTATTTGATTTTCGGACAGTGAGGGTGGGCGCCTATTCGAATAAATGTGGTATTTTATAACATTTTCCACATCAGAAAAACAACTAACCCTCTAACCCTACCTCACTTATTACACTTCTAACAATATTTAAGCCCGAGCACAACTCAAACATTTATTTGGCTAGGGTTACCCTAACCCAAACCCTAGCTAATTATTGTTACCCTAACCGTAACCCAAAGCCTAGCTAAGTTGTTACCCTAACATGATTTTAGCCCTAGCCACAGGGGGCCCAGACTCACATCGAGAGTCCTCAATGACAAAAAATATAAGGGTATCTAGTGGATTTTATTGTGAGTTTGATAAAATAAACCCTTTAATGGCTGTTTATTGATAATTTGGAAATTTTATCATTGACAAAGCATCTTTTTGTTTTCTTTTGCTTCAAAACTAAAATTGATGTACTGTATACTGTATACACTGTAAATTCAAAAGATCTGTTTCAGCCCCAAAGTGCTGAATCAGCTCTGAGTCCTTAAAGCTAATTCAGCCCTTCATGGGGCCATTTTGGACATTTGTGGGCCTGATTCAGCCCACATTGTTGCACTGTTTTGGTGCTACTGGGCCAAAACAGCTCTATTTCAGGTCCAAAACAGTTCCCTGTTAGTTCCAAACAGCTCCATTTTACAAGGGTTAAATCAGCCCCAAAAATAGCACTGTATTTTACTCACCGAAACAGCCCCAATTTTGGGGCTAAAACAGAACTTTTGAAATAACAGTGTGTTTCTTGGTTTTGCGGAAGCCATTGTTGGTTAGCTTTTGTGTTGTGGTGTGGGTATTGTTCAGTGTCTTTTGAATCTTTTGTTTTACGTCATTTGGTGATCACACCATCCGCAACACCAAGAAACTACCAAATTACGCCGCAAAATTAATTGACAGTTTGCTTGGAGCAATTTGCGAACTTCGCGAACTTGTTCGCTACAGGTTGCAAATTTGTTCGCGAATAGGAATGTCGTAAAAAGGATCTCTCTTAACATGAATTATGACGAAAACTGTTCTGTTAGGAACTACTACGGTTCGTTGCGATAAAGCAGATATGAAATAAATTTTGTGAACTGAAGATAGTAGCCGTAACTGCAAAGTGGCAATGTGCCTTGACACTATTTTATCTGAACTTGTTTGCCCTTAATGCAGTCTATGTAAGCTAGTAGATGGCATTTGTTTTGACTCCAACCCAAAACGATGGTAATAGTTGGTGAATATCAACTAGAAACAAAAATAAAAATACGTTTTGGAAGTCAGATCGACGCAAGAGAAATTGTAGAACACGCTGTCGCTGTCTACAGCTATTTACAACACCTAAAACCACTCAACAAAAGATGATTGGCCCAGTTCTACCGATTACAACTATCCAGGCGAACCTGACCTTGCAAGATTCACGGATAAAGGTGGGAGGAGAGTATAAAGCCAACCGTAAACAGGTAAACAGGTAAACAGGAAAACAGGTAAACGTTCACAGCAGCATTCTGGGAGATGGTGGAAGGGCGAAAGAAGCACGAAACGAGTTCCTTGTTCTTCTTCTATAAGGCAGCTGGATCTCTCAAAGAGTGTTGGGCGCTATCAATTAGCTGTCGACGAGGCAAAGGTCCGATTGGACTTTGTAGCACCTCCTGGAACCTCAGGCTCATGCCATCACGCATGGTTATAAACACAGAGAGCACTGTGGGTTACAACAATCAGCTGAAGCAGGCAACGCAAGGGATGAAACAATGGCATAAATCTGAGCACTAAAAAGGCTGGACTGCGTCCAATGGACGGTGGGCCTACTAAGATCAACATGCCAAATATAGTCGCCCATCGAACCCTATTCAGAAACAGGCAAAGCGGGCACAGGGTTTGGACGAAAAAAAAAACACTATGAAAGATAGTGGTAGGCGCGCAGGCTCTGAATCGATCCCAGCTTCTACGCAGTCAGACTCTGAAATCGAGACGCAAGAAATAAATAAGGCAATACTTGTTGTTGGAGCTTTGGCGGGTTTGTTTATCTGGATGCGTTAGCGATTACGTTTGGTTACTTTTTCAATCAAGAAGGCTGCCACGGTAAGGTACAGAAGCCAAGCGTTTTTGCCAAGAAAGCTAATCACCTGGCCAGCCGTTCGAAACACAAAGCTCACGATCGAGCCCAACAGACCTGGCAGAATTCTATTTCTTTGGCAGAAAGTTGTGTTCTGAGTTTATCTACTTTTGCTTGTTCTTTGTGTTCATTTTTCTCATTTTCAAGATCGGTGTGAAGATTTTTTTTCAGTTGTTTCAGTCTTTGCAGTTCGTTTACACTCTCAACATTTGAATCTTGTTCCCCTTCAAGAGTTTCAATCCGCGATTGAGTTTGCTCGATTCGGTTTCTCAGGCGTTGCACCTCACCAGTTGCCTGTTGTCGTTCTACAGAAACTCTTTCCGCCTCCTTCAGTTGTTTTTCTGCTTCTCTTAGTCTTAGTCTATTTTACATAACTAATTTTTCTTCTGCAGATTGACCAAGAGCAAATATAATTTCTTGTGAAAGCTGGGGGTTTAAGTCTTCTTTCCCAGTTACTTTTGATTTTGTGTAAAGATTCTTTTTTACCACAGCCAGTCTTTTTGACAATTAATCGCTCTGTCTTAGACTTATCCGCTTCAAGGTCAATTGAACTGGTGTCTGGGTACATTTTAGTGAGTGTGTTCCAAGCTTTTGCTCGCTGTTCTTGAACACCCTCCAACAAAGGGTTGTTTCATCCAACCCGCTCTGTTCGTGAGGCATTGTGTGCATTTCATGCTGTTCGCCGCCATAAAAGGGAGTGGGAACGGTGTCTGGTGGAAAAGGTGGTGTTGTGTCAACTTCTTGTTCATTGTCGTCGTCGTCGTCGTCGCCGTCGTCGCCATCGTCATCAATCTGATTGTCAAGCCATGGATCCTCATTATCAAAACCACCTTCAGCCATGATGTATATTTACAAAAAATAAAAATAAAAACATGTATAATATATAATCATGACTGTACAAGCAAACCTCCGACCAACGCACTACAAGAAGATTCTTCAAGCTATGAAAGCTGAGCGCCTTGTAAAAAGCGAAACCAGGCGAGACTCTGTATGTTGGTGTGCCCAAGCTGAATGAACATGAGGTAATAGTGCCAAGCTCACTATCCCTGCTTTTTGACATCGATCTTACTGGCGGTCACGCAAACAACTTTCTCGTCCAGAATGTTTCTTGAGCGCTTGTTGACAAGCTTGTTGTAAAATTTGTGTCCACAACTCTCCAGAACACTGTTGGTCATGACATTTACAATGTATTTGTCGATCATTTTCTCTCAGAGGATGATCGCAATAACATGCTGCTGGAAGGCATTTAGAGTGAGGATTTGTGTAAGATTTGCTCAAATGCTGGTGACAAGAGGACCTCATCCGTAGACGACGAAAATAAACTGAACAGCGTTTACAAAAAGAAGTATTGCATCCATGTAGACCATCAGATTGTGACTGACCATGGTATCTCAGGTCGTGAAGGGCTCAGACGCAAATAAGTTGGTTTATAAGCTGACAAATATACTGCTGCAATACGAAATGATCCGCGGCAAATCATTGGCTGACGAGGCAACTAGCATTTATTCGAGTTTGCCAAACGTTTTCACGCAAGGTTTAATATTCTAGTCAACCCTCAGCGCAGATAACTCAAGACCATTCTCTTGCTCTTTACACAGCAGGCGCCAGAGACTCAGAAAAATACTTCAACCCAGACATCACCAAAGTGAACGTCACAATAAACGGTACACCCAACAGTATTTACAAAAACGGTATTAATGGTAAGGACATGTCGACTGAGATAGCCGATTCTTCGGAACAAAACAATCATCAAGAAGGGGGGGGGGGGGGGGTGGGGGAAGACCTAATATGAATCTAACCAAATACATCGCTGGCAATAAGTTCGGTCTTCTTATTGATCTGCGTTCAATGGCTGACACAAACCTACACGCAGCGGCACACTTCTCGCTAACACCAAAGATGGCGTTCACCTTAAGATTGAAAGAGCGACCTCTGGCTCTGGAAATGTGCACTGCCACATCTACACCATTAGTGATTCGCACATGAACATAACACAGGACGGATCTTTAGATTTTGGTGTCATTAGGGAAAAATTAAAGCTAACCAAAAGGTTAACTTGATCTTTAATTACCTTTAATTGTGACATTAAAGTTCCAAAAGGTTAAATCGACCTTTAATGACTCTTTAATTACCCTTATGTTAAACTTTAAAAACACCTATCTTTAGGCATCCTTAAAGTGGTCTTTTTCTTTATCCGAAATAATGAAAATAAACTCTTAGATTTTGACGCCTTTAATTTGGGATTAAAGTCAAGTTAAATATAAACTTGATCTTTTGTTATCTTTAATTAGAACATTAAAGCTAGTAAAGGTAACTTGATCTTTAATGGCTCTTTGTTAACCTTTAACTCGGCGTATCACATCGAACGTTCGGTTTTCGAACTCAATCGAACTCAATCGAACTCTTTCGTTCGATTGAGTTCGATGGAGTTTAGCCGTCGAACGAAACTGAACTCACAAAAAAAATCCGACCTGAATAAAAATATCATTCTGCTACTTTATGTCATCTTTCTGTTGTCAATGTCAGTGTCAGAAAAATTGCTAGCTAGTGTCACGGAGAGCTTTCTCCGTGAATAAGGGAACAGTCACGCTTTAAGTAACGCGGGACCCCTCGAGGGATTCCCGGTAACATGTGTAAGCCTAAGCGAAAATAAGGTCGCCATGTTGAAATGTTGTTGTCTTCACTCGCCTATCGCGACATGGTAGCAGAGCGAGCGGGTTGAAAAAGAAAGACAAAACAAGAGACAAAGAAAGTCATAGAGGTTTATTGAATCCATTTACATCAACATTAGCCGAATTATTCTTTCTTCGAAGCCGTCGACAGCAACATTATCCTCGAATCAGCTGAATTTATACCTTGAAGCCTTTGAAACCGAAACCTTCGCAGAGATGTCAGCCGACTTGGGCGCGATTAAAAGACTGATCGGTCCAAGAAAAAGACACGTAAGTCTTAACGTGGAAGCAGCAAAAGAAATCAAACAGCGACCTATCGATGGTGATCTCGAACAACTATTTGACGAAACACGTGAAAAACGAGATCAGTTGCAACTACATTTAGGTGTTTATCAAAACCTCCGTACTCAGCTTGAAGAAACCACTAAAACCGTAGGAAAAAGGGAGTACGACAAAGTGATGGAAGATTATGATGATTACGCCGACCTTACACTAGATGCCGAACAACTCGTTGTGGGACTTTCCTCGAGAATGGAAATGATCAAGGATAGAATGGAATTTAAGCTCAGACGAGGCAGTGTGAAAGTAAACATTGAGCTGGAGGAGAAGATGCTGGAAATCGAGCGACAAAAGGCCGAGATTGAACACCGAAAGTTACAAATTGAAGCAGAGAGACTTAACCTGGAGAAAGAAAAACTGAAGAAAAACTTGAAGTAGAAACCGCGAAACAAGGTACGAAAAGTAACACTGTAAAATTACCGGGAGTGGGGAGCTACTGAAGTCGCAGGAATTCTGGGATTCATTTGACTCTGCAATACACTCCAATGCCTCACTCAGCCCAGTGGAGAAAATGAATTACCTAAGAGCTAAATTAGAGGGAGAAGCTGCAGAAGCAATTTCAGGGTTAACCTTGACAAATGCTAACTATGAGGAAGCAATCAGACTATTGCAAAAACGCTTTGGTCAAAATGAAATCATCATCAATGCCCATTATACTAGTCTCATGGATCTGCCTGCTTCCTCAAGCCTTACATCAGCCTTACGTACAAACTATGACTCAATAGAGAAACACCTCAGATCATTACAAGCCCTGGGAGAGGATGTAAACACAAAAATGCTTGTATCCCTTATCATGACGAAACTGCCCAAAGATGTGATAACTCACCTGACTGACCAAAAAAAAGGATGATCAAGAATGGACAGTGCAGCTATTGAGAGATAAGTTGCATAGATTCATCACAAACAGGGAAAATGCTGAGCGACAATGTGCCACCAAAGATGACAGTAAACACCCTATCGGAGGCATGTGGCCCACATCTGAGGATAAAGAAGGGAAAACTACTACTGAAGCACTGTTTTCTTTTACCAAGCCTCCCAAAGATCAGAAAGTCAGAAGAAGAGATATCTGTATCTACTGTCAAGGCAAACACTGGAGCGACGAATGTAAAAAGTATGCTACTGTGGCAGCAAGAAAAGAAAAAATAAAGGGACAATGTTTCATTTGCCTTAATCAGAAAGGATTGCAAAACCAATAAAGTGTGTGTTCACTGTCAACGGAAGAATAAACACCACAGAAGTCTCTGCATCAACAAATTCCAAGAGAAACCTGCAGAGGATGCAAATGTAGTGACTGAAACCATACCCACCGTCACAGGAAATACATTACTAGCCTCGGATGAGCAAGTTCTGATGCAAATGGCTACAGCAGAAGTTGAAAATCTAGAAAAATCAAGAAAACAGACCATCAGATTGCTTTTGGATACAGGTAGTCAAAGAACATACGTCACTGAACAGTTAGCAGAAAAACTTCATTTGCCAATTAAGGGATCTGAGACCCTGACAGTCTACACATTCAGCACATCCCAACCCAGACAGCTGCAAACTCCTGTTACCGAACTCAGACTGTTGACGATAGATGGATCATCCCTGCATTTGAGAGTGAATGTTGTACCAAAGATAACTGGTACTTTGCAAAAAGCATCCTTTGACACAAAGAAAATTGAACACCTTCTTAAGGACATTCCTCTTGCTGACTCAATCCCTACTTTAAAAGAAACTGCTAGTATAGAGCTACTGCTTGGAAATGATTATTACTGTGACATTTTCTCTGGTGATATACCAATGAAACAAGTTATTCCAGGATTAAACCTCGTGGCATCCAAGTTGGGATGGATTCTCACAGGCAGAGTTAAGTGTCAAGAAGCTCAATCTGCTCCTTCAGTGTCAACGCTCACATACACATCCAGTCCAGTCAGTGCACATCTTGCTGCTCAGTTTAATGCCCAGAAACTACCCGCAACCACAACTGGAAGATTTCTGGAAACTTGAGACACTTGGAATCAGTGAGCCTGTGAGTGTAAATGACGATGACAAAGCCCTGTAGAAATTTAATGACACTGTCAGATTTGAAGATGGACGTTACCGGGTAACCTGGCCCTGGAAGGAAGAATGTCGTTTGTTACCAACCAATTATGAACTGGCAATGGGAAGGCTGAGATCCCTTGTCAATAGTCTAGCGAAAAACCCGGAACATCTGACAAAATATGACGCCGTGATCCAGGACCAGCTACACAAGGGCATTGTTGAAATTGTACCTGATGAAGAATCTGCAAACACATTGAAGCACAACACCCCACACCATGAGATTGTGACACCCGAGAAGACCACAACAAAGATACGCATTGTCTTTGACGCTTCAGCCAAAACCAGAAAAGGAAGTCAAAGCCTAAATGAAAGCCTACACCGTGGTCCAATAATACTGGGAGATTTGTGTGGACTCCTGATGAGGTTCAGACTTAACAAAGTGGCACTGATTGCTGACGTCGAAAAAGCATTTCATCAAGTGGGACTTCAACCTGAAGACAAAGATGTAACACGATTTCTCTGGTTAAAAGATGCCACAAAGCCCACCCTAGAAAACAATGTCCAGGTACTGAGATTCACCCCAGTTCCATTTGGAATGATATCAAGTCCATTCCTGCTGGCTGCAACAGTCAAGTATCATCTGAACAAAGGAAATACCCCAGTAGCCAAGAAGATTTCATACAACATGTACGTGGACAACATGGTTACAGGAGTTGCCACATCAGAACAAGCAGTCGAATTCTACAAAGAAGCTAAGTCTCTTTTCCAGTCTTCATCGATGAATCTCCGTGAGTGGGCATCAAACTTTAAAGAGTTCCTTCAGAACATCCCCGAAAGTGACCGAACAAGTGGAGACACCATGAAAACCCTTGGAACCACCTGGAACATGACCAGTGACACAATCTTTTTCAATGGATCTGACACTTCATCCTGTCAAGTCACTTCTAAAAGAGAAGCATTACAGTCTATCAGCAGAATCTATGATCCATTAGGATTATTCTCTCCAGCTACACTAAATGGAAAACTGCTTATTCAAGAACTGTGGAAACAAGAATTGACTGAGATGAAACACTCGCTGAATTACAACAGCAAGAGTGGTACAAGCTCTATGATGACCTCAGCCCACTGTCTTCCGTGCCTATACCTAGATACATAGGAGGAGATGAATACAAACTGTTCTTTTTCACTGATGCTTCAGCCAAGGCATATTCAGCAGCCGTATACCTGTACTCTGCAGGGGATAGAACTGCCGGTGTTAACCTGGTATTCTCTAAAGCCCGTGTTGCCCTAACAAAGCAACTCAGCATTCCAAGACTGGAATTATTAGCTGTTGTCATTGGAAGAAGGTGCCTGAACTATGTAACTGAACAACTGCAATTGCCAGTGACTGACCGAATACTGTGGACAGACGACTCACAGTGTGTTCTTCATTGGATGAAAAGCCACAAACCATTGCCCATCTTTGTCCAAAACAGGCTGAAAGAGATAAAGTCACACAAAGACATGAAGTTCAGATATGTCACCACAACTCAAAATCCAGCCGACTTAGCCACGAGAGGTGTCTCCACAGAAGCCCTCATCGACAATCAATTGTAGTGGCATGGACCATCTTGGCTCAGTGATCATGAAACCAAATGGCCTTCATGGGACTTCCAGCAGATAGACTACAACACACTGGATGGCCAAACAAGCTGTTCGTCCACAGATCATGTACCAGACCTCAGCCTTAATTGAAATGGAAAACAAAAAAGAACACTCTGACAAGCCAGTTGCACCTTTTGAACTGAATGAAAAGAATTATTCTTGCCTAACAAGACTTCTCAGAGTGACCGCATGGGCTTTACGATTCATCCCTTAAACTTCAGAAGAAGAGTACCGAAAAAGAAGAACTTAAAGCTAAGGAAATTGACCAAGCAAAGTTGATGTGGGAGAGACATATTCAGAACAGCAGATTTTCATCAGAGATTAATGCAGTTAAGAAGAATACAAAGAACAACCTGAAGAATCAACTGGGACTAAAGATGAATAAAAATGGAATCCTTCATTGCCATGGCAGACTGATCAGAGAAAACCTGCCAGAAAGTACTGTCTTCCCAAAACTCCTACCAAACAACCATGCCTTTACCAGCTTACTCATTAACAGCTTCCATGAAAAACTGATGCATGCTGGAGTATCCCATACACTGTCAACTATCAGACGAGAATTCTGGATTCCACAAGGAAGAGCAACAGTGAGAAAAGTTCTCCTGAACTGTCGAAGATGTAGAAGACATCAAGGAGGCCCATACAAAATGCCGTAGATGGCTCCGTACCCACCTTCAAGAATAGAAGAGTCTTCACCCTTTACATACACAGGCCTTGACTATCTGGGACCCTTGTATGTCAAAGTGAATGGTGAGTCAGTTACACACAAAGTTTGGGCTGCCTATTTACCTGCTTAGCAGTCAGAGCTGTACATTTAGAAGTCATCAATGACATGTCTGCAGAGCAATTCCTTTTGTGTCTAAGAAGATTTATCGCCAGGCGTGGCAAGCCTAAAGAGATTATATCTGACAATGCTTCACAATTCAAGCTAGCAAAGTCCACTGTTGATGAAGCATGGCAGGTTGCAACATCTAACCCCGACACACAAAGTTGCTTAGCCAATGAAGGAATTAAATGGAACTTCACCATTGAACTGGCCCCCTGGATGGGAGGCTTCTATGAACGTCTTGTAGGAGTTGTAAAGCAGGCTCTCCGAAAGAGTATTGGCAAGATCTGTTTGAACATTGTCCAGTTAGAAACTATTCTTACAGAAGTCGAAGCAGTCATAAATTCACGACCACTAGTGTATGTGGGAGCTGATTTGGTGACACCTGGTGACTTTCTTAGTCTAAACCCGAAAACCGGTGTACCATGCCTAGAAACAGAAGACGAACAACTGCAAGGGAACAGTCACGCTTTAAGTAACGCGGGACCCCTCGAGGGATTCCCGGTCACACGTGTAAGCCTAAGCGAAAATAAGATCGCCATGTTGAAATGTTGTTGTCTTCACTCGCCCATCGCGACAGCTAGTGCCAAAAGGGGCAGTCCAGTATCTCTCGGATTACTCTCCTGCTCGACTAAGATAAACTGCTCAAACATTTTCCGATCCTTTGATGGCGTCTACCCTCTCCTGGAGAAACATCGCCCAGCGCATAAGGCGACTATTTAAGAACTTGGCACTGTTCATGTACTTTAACGGCTCGTGATCAGTCTGCAACACAAAAGGCACTCCGTACAGGTATAGATGAAATCTCTTTATTCCCCACACGACCGCTAGGCATTCTTTTTCGATTGTGGAGTAGCGCTTGACAACTTTTTGCTTGCGTAGCAAACCGGAAATGGTTTTCCCTCATGTTCTTGCATCAATACTGCGCCGATTCCATTGTCTGAGGCGTCTGTTCGTAAGAAGTAGGTTTTCGCGGGGTCTGGAAGACGAAGGATTGGCTCACTGGTTAGATAAGACCTGATAGTCTGATAGCTTTCTCTTGTGCTTCCCCCCATTCAACTCAAGTTTGCTAGGTTAATTGACCTTTGCGCGTGAGGTCAGTTAGAGGAGCAGCAACGGTCGCAAAGTTTGGGATATAATCTCTGTAATATCCAGCCATTCCCATAAACGAGCAAATCTGCTTCTTAGTGCTTGGCCTTGGTGCATCTTTTATCTTCACAATGTTGTCTTCATGAAGTCCGATCAGTCCTTGTTCCAATCGATGACCAAGAAATTCTATGTTGTTCACTCCGAATATACACTTAGTAGGTCTGATGGTCATTCCAGCTCGTACCAGGCGTAAGAATAGCTCTCGGAGAGCTTTAATATGTTCTTCCCACGTGCGGGTGTAAACCAGTATGTCATCCTAGTAGAAGTCAACATTATCTAAATCTTCTAGTAGCTTCTTCATTGCACGCTTTAGTGTTGCTGCCGAATCGATCATCCCGAACGGCATCTTCAAGAACTCATACGATCCGTCGGGTGCTACAAACGCAGTCTTCGGTATCTGACTCGTCCCCAGTCGTCTTTCTAGGTAAGACGCGTGAGACGCGCGTGGGGGATAGACGCGGAACGAGAGAAGCGTGTCCGAAGGGGGTGATGGGAAGGAGGAAAAGGAAAGGGAAAGACGACTGGGAGATCCTGCATCGAAAAGTTGTGCCAAAAGACGATAAGTTGCGCGTTGTATTTTTTGTGATTTTTTTCTCCGTGGTTGTGTTTATAACGGATAACTGGCCAACTTGACGAATTTTGTTGATCGGTTGCGCTACCAGAAGTGTTGTTACGACGTGATCTTTGTTTTGATCCAGGATGGCGTCCGCTGCGTCGGGCGGAGACGATCCTACGTGCGAAGGTTCAGAGGAAGATGTAAGCTTACAAGACTTACAAGACTTGAATAAGTCCATCGACGAGCTTAGTATTTGTGGTAGGTATATAAATATTATGAGTATAGATTTATATTGCTCCATCTTTCTTCTTTAGTAAGACTTCAGCACAATATTTTCACGATTGAAAAGCGTTGCATTGAGTTAGGCGTATACATGCCATGTGTTTTCTGTACGTGAGTGTTGCGTTGTAGGTGTCTGTATTAGTCTATATTGCTGTCCGGGTGTTTAAATATCATATTTTTTAACCTGTATATAAGAGAGTCAGGATGATTTAAGAAGTGCAAAACAAGAGGGTAGGGGGCAAGGACATACATTGTAGGTTTCTATATTCATTGTCAGGATACCAAAACTATGTTTTAATATCATTTTGTTTTAATAAGCTGTATATAGGAGAGCCTAGTAGACTTCAAAACCACAAAACAAGAGGGCAGGGACAAGGTGTAGGGGGATACCAAAACTGTGTTCAAATATAATTTGTTTAATTTATATATTAGAGCAGTTAGAGAGTCTGGTAGATTTAAAAACCACAAAAAAAGAGAGCAGGGGCAAGGGCATAGGATGTTGCATTGAGGGTATCTGTGTTGTTGTCAGGATACCAAAACTGTGTGAAATATATATCATTTTGTTTAATAGTCTGGTAGATTTAAAAAACACAAAACAAGAGGGCAGGGGCAAAGCCATAGGATGTTGCATTGAGGCTATAAAAATCTGTATTGTTGTCAGAATACCAAAACTGTTCAAATTTATATCATTTTGTTTAATTTGTATATGAGAGAGCCTGGTAGATTTAAAAACCACAAAACAAGAGGGCAGGGGCAAGGGCATAGGATGTTGCATTGAGGGTGTTTATTGTTGTCAGGATACCAAAACTGTGTTCAAATATACAGTCAAACCTCTATAAAGCGGTCACCCTTGGGGAATAGCCAACTGACTGCTTAGAGGTGACTGCTTAAAAGAGGTCAAGTTTACAGTAAATATGAGGAGCGATTTAATTCCAGGGATTTGTTAAGTAACCGCTTAATAGAGGGTGACCGCTAAATAGAGGGCTGCTTAATAGAGGTTGGACTGTATATCATTGTGTTTAATTTGTATATGAGAGATTCTGGTAGATTTAAAAAACCCAAAACAAGAGGGCAGGGACAAGGGCATAATGTGAATAAAACAAAATATGTGAAGGCAGAGAAAAGCTATACAGGGTTTGTCCTTATTCGATTACATGTAAGTGCCTACCTTCAAATAATCGCCCACCCCAAATAGACACCCGACTCGAATAAGTGCCCACCCCTTACCACCCTCCCCACCCACACCTCAAAACCATTTTTTGTACTAGTCCAGCTTGAAGTAAGAGGAGCATCAATTCTGTTCCCGAAATTGGCTTTAAATTTAATTCCTTGACTGACCTCAGAGGCAAAGCTCAGATTTTCAATGAACTGTTTATACTGTTTATGCCTTTTTCATGTCTGAGTCTGAGTTTTGTTTCATTTGATTGAAGCAAAATATACTTGTTATCCTTTAAATCTCCTTTGTTTTGTTATTCTGTAAAAATGTCCTCATTTGATGAAAATGTTGAAAAAATAATAAGCACCAACCCTCAAATATTAAACCACCCACCTTAAATATGGTGAGCACCCAACCTCAAGGTCCCAAAATGAAATAAGCACCCAGGGCACTTATTGCAGTAAGTATGGTATAAGAGAGTAACCACAAAATAAGAGGGTAGGGGGCAAGGGCATAAGGTGAACAAAAAAAAACAAAAACAAAACATGTGAAAAACGTATATAGGGTTTGTCCTTATAATAGTTACAGCATATAATATCTGGAAGGCAAAATAGGCAAAAATGGACTAGAAAAAACTTTTCAGTCTGGCAGATGAGGGACAATACATGTATACAATCCAGTACAGAAAAGCAATGTACAAGATAATATATGAAATACAGTTCAGTGTTGCATCAAGGATGTCTGTATTGTTGTCGTGATACCAAAGCTGTGATTTTGTTTAACCTGTATATAAATTAGCCACAAAACCACAAAACAAGAGGGCAAGGGCATCAACATAGGGGGTAAAGAGAATCAAAACAAAAACAAAATATTTGAGACCGAGGAAAAAGTATATGGGTTTTGCCTTTATATTTAAAAAAATTTCAACATCTGAAGGGCAAAATAGCAATGTTGACATGGTTTTGTTTTTTAAAAGCTTTCTTCTGGCAGATGAGGGACATACAACCCACTACATCAAAACAGTGTACAAGGCAACATGAACTACTAAACATTTAATGGAAATCAGTGTTGTATTAGCATGTATTTTATGAAAAATAAAATAACATGACATACTGTACAGTTGATTTGCTTTCTCTGAGAAAGATGAATCTCTAAAAAAAGCTACATTTACTATCTTCGAGTTCCTTATTTTTAAGTCCATCCTTTTGGCTTCGATACCAGTAATTTTCATGTGCTTTACTTCTCTCCTCCAACATCCCCACACGTACAACAGCATTGTCTTCTTTCTTTCAGAACCATACTATATGTTGGTATGTTCTGGTGTGAGCTGAAAGGACGCGAGGTATGCGCACTCCATTGTATCTTTAGCGAGCATTTCAAGGCCAGCACATCCCGCGACCGTTAAACAGTCATAGCTCTAGTTTATATTAAAGAAACGAACTGATATTAAAAATAAAAATTATTATAACACTACGTGTTCAGATTGCAACATATGCAAATCATAAAGCTTATAAAGCTTATAAATTATTTAAAATGTCCAATATGTAGCGTGAAAATACGAATTAAGATAATAATGGAAGCTACAAACCTTGGTCAGGCGATGAGTGGACAGCCACTGTACGTGATTTTTGGTCTCCTTGCCAATCGCCACGCTTCTCATTCATTTTTTTTATCATTTTGATCCAGCCCTGTTTCCTCATAAAATACTCAACCGAGCTCGGTTCTACATAGAATACGAGGGCAACGTAATTTCCGAATCAAAAAGGCCCGATGGAACGGCCTATTTTCCGAATTTAAAATTTCACCATCGTCCGCCATTATTTTGTCCGCCATCTTAAAAACAGGATCTCCCAGTCGTCTCCCTTCTTTACTCCTTCCCATCACACCTCGCGCTCCCCTCGGCCGCGCTCCTCTCGTGAATTGAGAGACGACTGGGGCCGAGTCAGCTTCGGTATGTCTTCCGCAGGTATGGTGATCTGTCAATATCCCTTGCTTAGATGGATTTTTGTAAAGAACCTATCACCGCTAAGCTTCTGAAATAGATGTTTGGCAGTTGGCATAGGTTCAGGATCAAACACAGTTAGTTTGTTCAGCTTCCTGTAATCAACGCATGCCCGATTAGTGTTATCTTTCTTCTTCACAACTACGTCAGGTGATGCATAAGGTGAACTTGACTCTCTAATCACTCCCATCTTCATCATGTCTGGGATATCCTCCTTCAAAGACTCTCTAATGCTGTTAGGTACAGGATACGGCCTTGATCTGATTGGTTCGTCTGAGGTAAGTTAATGTGGTGCTGGGCGAGATCCGTAGTACCTGGCGCTTCGGTGAACAGGTCTGAGAACTGTTGCGCCATGCCCATGAATTCAGTTCGTAGCTCATCCGTAAGATTCGGTCCAGTAGTAACATCTTCGATTGACTCCTTGGTAACATAACCTCCAAACTCTAAGACATCACCGTAATCTTTCTGATCTACCTCTTCTTGTTTAGTTCTACAGTCCTCTTCTTTGATAGCGCCAGCTATTTCAACAGCAACTGCTCCTTCGGTTACAGGCTCTTCTCGTTCAAAATACTTCTTAAGTGATACACTCTCTCCTTGGCTTTAACTTTAACTTTGTAGTCGTTGAGGCCCACTACTGCAATACTTCGAAGGGACCTTTCCACTGCATCAGCAGCTTGTTGTGGTACCTTGTTGTGGTACCTTGTCTCCGGGCTGAAACTTCCTAACTTTCGCCTTGCGGTCATAGTAGTGCTTTCCTTTCTGTTGTGCTTTCTGCAACTCACTGTGGGCAAGTTGGAGGGTGTCTTCTAATTTTTCTTGCAGCTCGAAAACGTACTGATAACTGTTCTTCACTTGAGGTTCTTCAACTTCCTTTGTCCACAGCTGTCTCAAAATGAACATGGGTCCTCTCATGGCTCTTCCATACAGCAACTCGAAGGGTAAAAAACCTGTGGACTCCTGCGGCACTTCACGATAGGCAAATAACAGCGGGTTGATGAAGCGGTGCCACTGTTTTGGCTGCTTGCTGCACAATCTCTTTTGCATTGTCTTCATAGATCCATTAATTTCTCTCTCAGTCCATTGCACATAAGGTGATAAGGAGTTGTAGTAAGCTGTTTCATGCTTAGCGGTCGATTGACTTCCTTCATACAGTCGGAAACAAACAGTGTTCCCACATCACTCGGAATTTTCTTCTGGTGCTCCTAAACGGCTAAACATCTAGCAGTGGTACAGCCTCTGGATAACGGGATGCAAAATCTACCAGCGTCAATATGTATTTGTGTCCTTCTTCACTCGGGGGACTGATGGGTCCAACGAGGTCTATTGCTACTCTCTTGAGCGGCTTATCAATCAGTGGCATCTTTTCTAGAGGAACCTTCGGCATGGATCCCCTGTTTATATTCTTCTGACATACATCAGAGGATTTGCAGTGACGCGTCACGTCACCTTGAATTCCTGGCCAATAAAACGCCCTCTGAATTTTGTCAGTCGTTTTCTTTACACCCATGTGACCTCCCATTATTTGACGTCCCAAAGGTTGTGGTACCATAACTTGTTTAATCGGCTTGCCACTATTAACGTAAGGATGCTTGTAAATGCGGTGGAGTATCCCGCTCTGTTCCTCAAAAGGGTTCTCCGCCTGACCTTTTACCATAGCCTCACCTCCGTTCCAGTACTTTCGCAAGCTCTCGTCTGCGCGTTGCATCTGTTTAAGCTTCTCTCTGTCTACGATATGACTTTCAGAGCTACTGGGAACCTTTAAAGGAATACGTTCTCCCTCTTTCTTAGCTTGACTCCAGCCAGCACATGCTTTCTGCCAGCTTGGGTCTGGGTCTTCTGCAACTCTGGCTCCTGGTACATTACCAATTATCAAGTCGTAAGTAGCGTCTGGGAGACACTGCGCTTCGACGTGACCCTTGAGAAAAGGTTGTCGACAACGATTGTTGCTATGGGTACCTTTCTCGCTGTATTGTCAATCAGCAGCATGCAGCTAAAGTTGCCAGTGAACTGTTTCTCCGAAACAAGTTCTTTCCTTACTACAATTCCACTACAGCCAGTATCTCTTGGGACATCAACAGTCTTGTCACCAACTCGCCCTCTAACCACAGGCATTTTGCTCCTCTCTCCAGTTAAAGATTCGACGCATGCATTACTTAGAAACGGAATTTTCTTCCCACAGGCTAACAAAAGGTGGTCATTTTCAATGCACGACTTTTGACTTCTTCAGCTTTAAGTCTGGGCTCAGGTGGCTGATGCAAACATCCAGCACTCACCTGACCACGTTGCACAGAGTTACCATCCTTATTTTGGCCTTCCGATCTCTTTAGGTTCCCACCTGATCGACAGTTTCTGGCTTCGTGACCTTGCTTGCCGCACAGGAAACACTTTTTTGCCGCTGTCGGGCAGTTGAAAGCCTTGTGCCCTTGGCCGTTACACTTATAACACTGGAGGCCGTTTTATTGTTGCTTGGACTCTTGGTTTCGTCTTTCTCCTGCTGTACTGTTGGCGTTTTGACTGGAGGGCTGAACAAATGCTTTCCATGTGCCTCTAGGTACTGATCAGCAATCTTCGCAATCTGCACTAGGGTTTATGGTGCCCTTTCACGAAGGTGAATGGCAAGATCTTTAGGACAGGCATCAATAAACTGCTCTTTAACAATTAAGTCGGTTAAGCCATCAAAAGTCCGTTCGGTCTTAAAGAAATCAAGCCAGCGCAGCAAATAAGTTTTCAATCAGACGATAAACTGATCAGGCTCTCGTCCGTCTCAGGCTTAGACGCTCTAAATTTACGTCGGTAACCATCCTCCGTTTAATCATACCTCTTCATTAATGCTAACTTCATCGTGTCATAGTCAGCAGCCGCCTCTTCTGATAAACGTGAGTACACCTCAAGCGCTCGGCCAGACAAAAGAGCACTGAGCCTTGTTGCCCATCCTGTCATCTCCCACTTAGCTGTAGTTGTAAATCTCTCGAACCTTTGTAAGTCAGCATCCAAGTCATCCTTGCCGTCAACAAACGAGGAAAGTTTAGGTGCCTTAGCCCTTTCCTCTCTTACACCAGTGCGGTTGGGGATGCTATGCTCTTGTCCTAAACGAGCTAGCTCTTAGTTCATGCTCTCTCTTAGCAGCGTCAATAGCCTCTTTCTGTTTCAATAAGTCTGCTTCCATTTTTGGTTTTCTCAATTCTCGTTCCTGGCGTCTGTCTTCTCTTTCGTCATCTTCTCTTCTGCATCTTTCTTCTTTCTCTTCCTCTTCCCTTTTTCTTTCTTCCTCATGTCTTCGACGCTTTTCTTCTCTTTATTCCTCTAACGGTCTGCGTCTTTCTTCTTTTTCTTCCTTTTCCCCTTTTCTTTCTTCCTCACGTCTTTGACGTTTTTCTTCTCTTTCTTCCTCTAACATTTTTCTTCTCTTTCTTCTTTTTCTCGCCTTCTCTCTTCTTCTAACTTTTGTTGCTCTCGCACAAATTCAAGCAACTTTTCTCCTTCGAGTCCAAACTTTTCCCCAATCTGTATAAACTTCTCCATCTAGTCACAACGGTAGCTTTCGACGAACACACAATCTTTTTCTTCCTTGTAATAGCTCTTCCTATTTCCGCGGTAACGCTTTCTTCCTGAACTGGTCCTTCCCATGTTACGGCAGTGAGCAAACAATTTTTTAATTCCTCCCTGTCCTCCCGGACAGGCTCCTAATGTGAGTGATCGATGAGAGTCGTTTCCCAAACTTCCTGTTCTCTTTCACGTTTTGGGCTTAATGTCTCCAACTAGCCATTCGATTGTGCGTTTATTCGTCGATTGGTAAACGATAGATGGCAAGCATGGAATTTTCACTGTGTTTAATCTAACTGGACTGTATACTTCAATTTCATGAGCATTACTTTGTAGGATGTTCTCAGAGAAAAGGGAACACAAAGAAAGGCCCAAGCCATTCCTATTTCAAGTTAAAGTGCAGTTTCAAAGGAACACATTCACTTTGATTTCCGTCAAATCCGTGGAATCCGCCGTATTTCGAAAACAATGTCACTAGTGAACTTCCAGTTTGATGCGGCAGTTCACCAGTGGACACTTTTTTCAAAACACGGCGGATTTCACGGATTTGACGGAAAACTAAGATCTCTTCAAAAACTTATATACATAATATATTAAACTTATTGATATACTTACAGTTTAAATGAGAAGTATTATAAAATATAGAATATCTTAGATTTCCGTCAAATCCGTGAAATCCGCCGTATTTAAAAAAAAATAATAATCAAGGACTGAACTTACAGTTTGATGCAGCAGTTCACCAGTGGACACTTTTTTCAAAATACGGCGGATTTCACGGATTTGACGGAAACCTAAGATCTCTTCAAAAAATTATATACATAATATATTAAACTTATTGATATACTTACAGTTTAAATGAGAAGTATTAAATAATATAGAATATCTTAAATTTCCGTGAAATCCGTGAAATCCGCCGTATTTTGAAAAAAGTGTCCACTGGTGAACTGCCACATCAAACTGCAAGTTCAACCCCTGTTTATTATTTTTTTCAAAATACGGCGGATTTCACGGATTTAACGGAAATCTAAGATATTCTATATTATTTAATACTTCTCATTTAAACTGTAAGTATATCAATAAGTTTAATATATTATGTATATAAGTTTTTGAAGAGATCTTAGTTTTCCGTCAAATCCGTGAAATCCGCCGTGTTTTGAAAAAAGTGTCCACTGGTGAACTGCCGCATCAAACTGTAAGTTCAGTCCTTGATTATTATTTTTTTCAAAATACGGCGGATTTTACGGATTTGACGGAAAAGTAGAATGTCCCAACTTTCAGTTTCATATTGCAGTAGATATTTTTTTTAAACTCAGGCCAGATTTCTTGGATTTTACGGACATATGCACTTCAGATATTTAATAGAAGTCAATGGGATTTCATGGAAAGATATACCAACATCTTTTGACCCAATTTAACTTGTTGACAGTAGTTTTCAACTGTTAGTTTTACCGGTTCAATTTTATCTTTATCAGCTATTTTCTGAAGAACGAAAACACCATCAACAAGTAACTGTTGATGTGCTGACTACCATCACTTTTCCCGGAGTAATTTTATCTTACTAAAGAGTGTAATTAGCAACCTCAGCACCTGGTACTCAATTCGTTTGTTCTTCGTTGTGTGATGCACGGTACTGTTGGTAAGCAATGCGAAATAAACTTGAACTTGAACTTGGTGTATTTCAATAGGTTTTAACTGCTAATCGCTACTCTTTATCAAAAATATAATGGGGCCGGTGAGTCATGAAGTGCAATCAACCGCCTTGGCACCCAACATTAAAGTCGTTTGTGCGATGTTTATTGATTCTCGAAAGCAGCACGAACTTGAACTTGGGTAGTTCAACAGGTTTTGACTGCTAATTGGTCTTCTTTGTCAAGCAAAAGAATGAATTCAATGCAATTGAAATGACAAGAACAGACCAGTTTGAATGCAAATAATTTCATAGTTCGTTAGGAAATCACCGGGGCTATATGGAAACACAGAAACGTGTTATAGTTCCTAATCTCGAATTAAACACATCTTTCAGTTCTTTGTCACAATTTTGTTTGGTGTTCAAATTTATTTCCCCAAATATCACAAGTTCATTTCGTATAAAAACGGAACACTCTTTGCGAACAAATTAGTAGCAAGATGATCAGAACAAGATATCCGTGTCGACAACTGAACAGCAAAGCCATAAAAAGTGCAGCGTTGTGCTACATAAGCCTTATTATCGTCGGAAAGTGCAGTGTTGTCAAGGCGCAATGCGTTTGCAAGGTCGATGAAGAAGGTTTACAAAAAGCATGGAACGCTGTATGTACAACAAGAGATACCTGTGACAAGACAATTTGTGGTAAGTCTGATCTTTCCATTCTCGATTGATAAAGAAGGTTGAGTTGCTTACGGGTGTTTGTATTATTTTCCTTTTCACAGGAATAAAAACCGTGGCATTTTTCTTCAGTGCAGTTAGTGCGAAAAGCCGAAAGAAAAGCCGAGGAAAGCAAAATGCAAACGGAGAGGATGCCGAGAGTGACGACGAGAGCACTAACGAAGTTTTAACCTCCAGTCAAGTTGCTAGTACAACTAGTCAAGTTTGGCTTTCTAACTACCCGACAGTCGTCAATGAGAAATTGTATCCGACACTAAACTATTGGATCGCATTAACAACTCCAAATGGTGCCCCAGCAAACCCCATCAACATTCACCGTGCACTATTGAAATGTGGCGTGGAGACTATGGCAAACCAGGTACACAATTGTTTAATGCAACACCCTCGATGTTTTCGTTTCTTCGTATTGTTGAATCATTAAAAACCTTAAACACTTTATAACTATTTTGCCTGCCGTTTTCTAAATCTTTTGTTCTTTTTTTGTTGGCTGCATGCGATTTCTCGATGTAGTAAACCGATACTCTGTGGGACTTAGTCGAGTTAATAGAAATACGAAATCAGCCAGAAAAAAAAAAGCAAAATAGAACAAAAACATTAAATTGTGTACCTATGGAAATCATTATAAATCAAGCCGAGGTAAATACAATTTCTAATGAGAAAAAAAAACAGCCATGTGCCTCTTTTGCCGATGGACGGTTTATCTTCGGGCGAAATTAATTAAATTGTCCATTTATCTGTAAACGTATCAAGTATAGCACAAAAATGACTGAAGTACAGAAGCTACAATGCTCACAAGATAACGTTAATCACAAAATATTTTGTTATATTCTTAGGTACCCTGTCACGAAGGAAAAGAATTCTTTGCAATGAAAGAGTTGTTCAAGGTCCTTAAAGATAACAAAAATCCTATGATACAAGAACTTGTGAATTCGTCGTACGAACATTGCTTTCGAAAATGGAAAGATTGCTTGGCGACGACGATTTCTTGGACCCCAATAGTTGTGGTAAAGAGAACGTTGCCAGAGTTTGGCTCATCACTAAACTTCAAGACGCAAAGTTGGAAGTGGATCAGTTTGGCATTAATGACAACAGAAACATTACCATGGTGATGAAGAATTGTTGTTAACGTTACTGTTATTGTAGTTATCATTATTTTATTATCGGCTTATTGGTTAAGTTGGCCAAAAATGTGTGAACTAGTTGCGATTTGAATTAGGCACTGTGCATGCAATCCAACCCTTTATTGCATAGCGTATATACATGTACACGTGTACCCATCGTGGCACGTTTTGACTCGTAATAAAGGAGTGACAGTAACTTATGGAATAAGTCTGGTCAGTCTTGTGGTGTAAGGTACATTAAAAAAAAAAACGATAAACGTTTTAAGTTGCAAAGTGCCAAAAAGAAAACGCATCTTGGCGTTTACGACACAGTTCAATTTAGGTATACTGTCCCGAAGCAAATTTGAGCGCAGCTCTTTTCTTCAGAGAGTCCGTCGTTCTTCCCTCTTGAAACTTGGAATCAGGGTCTCTCAGAATTGCCGTCCACTGCCCAAATCCGTGCCTATCTATTCCTTTCTTGAGAAAATCGTCTTCGTCTGCCGTGAACTTCAACACCCGACGATAACTTCTTTGAATGCGCAAGGGATTTGTGGGCGGGACATCTTTCTTAGGGACCGCGCTTGTTGATTCCGGAGTTTCAACTGATGGTGTCGAACTTGAAGTTGAAGCGCCAAACCTTGCTTGCACGTCCTCGTCCACCTCTGAACCCTTGTTGCCTTGTAGTTTTTGTAGACACTCGTGAGCCCTCACAGCAACTTCGCGCGATCTCTGCTTTTGATAGTGAACTTTGACAACAGCAGAGCTGTGCTTTTGGTCCTCTGACAATATGCTTTGCTCTTTGCTAGTCAGTAGATTGAGGCTTTGCGTTTCCACAATTTGACGATAACGCGTCGGATGTATGTATTTACCAATTGCGTCAAAAACCAATTTGCTCATGACGTCGCCCAATTTGCTGTGTTGGCCTCCATTTTTATTGACCAGAACAAAGTCGCACTGAGGTTTTAGCAACGGCCTAACGAAAGTGATGTAGCCATCGAGCACTTGCATGCTTGTATCTGTCAGAATCAGGGAATCGAAACCGTACTTGCTAGCAGTCTTGAACGTTTTCTGATCGATGAATCCCCCATTTTCCTTCGCTGCGCTGACCATGTCGACCGTCAAATATTGATAAGTCATAGGACGCGATCCCTTCACTTTGATGAATAAGTACATCGCAACAAATTTCGTGGCAAATGTTATTTCTGATGGGTTAACTTCACCTGCACTGGTTTTGCACATCTTAACGGTGTTTTCGTAGCGGGGTAAATGAAAAGTCACGACTTCCAACAATTCCTCCATGGATGCCCAGTGTCCCTTAGCTTCCAGAGTTTCAATGTCTAGATCCTGTGTCCACTGCAATCGCATCATCTTTGCTACTGTCTTGCGCGCCCTTTTCAGGTACACCTCTGTCTCGGATAATTTTCGAAGAACTGCATCTGATGCGCCGTTAATTTTTCTGAAGTCGATTAATTCAGAAATAGCATCTATGTATCCCAAGCGTCCACCATGTCCAAGCTTGCATTCTTCTTGCAAGTGGTCGATAAATTTGAATAACAAATTTGGAGAACACAGACTGAAGTCCATTACTTCAAATGTCAATTGCTCCTCGTCGTCGCAGCAAAATTTCAGAAATTTAAAGCATCTCTTCGCTACTTGTTGAGCTGTGCGATCTTTCTTGCAACCGCCGCCACTCCCAGTTAACCATTTTGTGAATACTTCGCCAATTTGGCCAGAAATTGAAAATGAAGGCAATACTCCCACGGCATGTTTTGCGCTTACATTCGATGGGTCACCTTCTGATGTTGTTACTGGCGAGTTATTTGGTAATTTCAGCTCGGGCTTTTCGTCAAAATAAGAGAACCAACCGTGCTTGGTATTCACGTGTTTCCTGCAGCCGCGTTGACTTTGAAATCCGTCATGTGTGCACTCTTGTATTGGACAGTAATACAAGCTATCTGTTTCGTCTTTTTCCAAGTGAAGCCGTTTTGGTTTCGGCGAAGCGCCATCGATATTCGACCAGTCAACCTTGCTCTTCTTGCTCATTTTTCAAGTAGAACAATATTTGAATAACACTTCACACACTTAACATAGCCAGTAGGTCAAAATAAGAACCAATAGGAAACAATGAACGCAAATCATGCATGCTCGAATTTGTCACAACTCGCCCTTGCTTGTCAAAGCTTGCCCCTGCTTGCCACAACTTGCCCTGCCTGCCGTTTTGCACATTTATAACATCTTGTAAGATACGACAAGATAGGTGCCAAGACATACCTTACATAGATCAGAAAACGGCTGTCAATCTCTGTTTTGTACGATTTTAGTGATAGTATTCGACTGAAATCTCTGCCACTTGACAAGAGAACAACAGCAACAAATAATCGTCGTGCGTGCAATCATTATTTTATTGAAAAGCATCCACGTTATATACAACAAGGGCGAACGTTATAAAAAATATGGAAAAATAATACTGAATACGAACCATTTTACACTCAAGCTAAGTGTATATCCACGTTAAATAAAGTATGTTATGCTATGTTACATTGCATAAATACGAACACGTAAGGAACAAACGTTCCACATGCCAGCAAAAAGGAACATATCCTATGAAAGGGAACTCATTGATTGGAACAATCGTTCCTCAATACAGTGAAAAGTAACAAGCTGTCAAAACAGAAACTATCGAATAAAGGAACACAACATGATAAATAAAAACCATTTCACATGAATGGGAACAGGTGATCAGGAACAATCGTTCCACATGCCAGCAAAAAGGAACTCCTTGATAGGAACAATTGTTCCTCAAAACGTCGAAACGGAACAGGCTGTCAAAATAGGAACTATCAACTAAAGGAACACAAAATGATGAATAAGAACCATTTCACATGAATAGGAACAAGTGATTAGGAACAATCGTTCCGCATGCCAGCAAAACGGAACACGTTTATAGGAACAATCGTTCCTCAAAACATTTCAACGGAACAGGCTGTCAAAACAGGAACTATCAACTAAAGGAACATAAAATGAAAAATAAGAACCATTTCACATGAATAGGAACAAGTGATTAGGAACAATCGTTCCACATGCCAGCAAAAAGGAACATATCCTATGAAAAGGAACTCATTAATAGGAACAATCGTTCCTCAAAACAGTAAAACGGAACAGGCTGTCAAACAGGAACTATCAACCAAAGGAACGTAAAATGATAAATAAGAACCATTTCGTTGAATAGGAACAAGTGATAAGGAACAATCGTTCCGCTTGCCAGCAAAAAGGAACATATTCTATAAAAGGGAACTCATTGATAGGAACAATTGTTCCTCAAAAGAGTGAAAAGGAACAAGCTGTGAAAACAGGAACTATCACAGCAAGGAACAAATGTTGAATAGGAACAACTTATTGGGAACATGAGTTCCACGCGTCAACAATAAGGAACGGCTACTCTGAATGGGAACACATCAAAAGGAACTATTGTTCCGTAAATGAATGAAAACGGAACAAAAACTCAAAACAGGAACAAAAACTGCTAGGAACGCTCGTTCTTTAACTACCCATTCAGGAACAATACGTTCCATTCACGAGTATAAATCCGGAACAAAAGGTGCTATTTAGCTATGAATGAACATTTTGTTCCTAGTTAATATCGACAATTGTTCCTACTTAGCCTGAACGGACCACGCAAATCAGGAACAATTCATCCAATGGGAACGTTCTCAAATAAAATATCGGAACACCAAGCAAAAATAAAAACACGTTTAAACCCACCTAGATAGTATAGAAAAACACAGTAAAGCGTTGGTAGAATCGATGTGTGCTATACATTGAACAGCCGAAATTTGATGAACGTAATCACTCTAAAACTTCAACAAATTAACAAGTAACAAATATTGGGAAACGTATAGAGGAATGGTAGCTCGCTGAGACTAGACAGAACTCAGGGTTTTCGGAACAGCAACAAGGAGATTTATTCCAACTGAACGTAGCCTTCACAACTGTAAAACTCTACAACAACTCACCGCTCTGAACTTGATTAACAAACACGGCTTCTGCCAACTTGAATATACACGATCTCTGTCACACTTGAATAATCACGGCCTCTGCCAAACTTTCTCAGCTTGTGAAAAACTAGTTAAACTTTCAGCTAATACTCGCCTGTTTATATACTTTTCGATATAAAATTCTGGAACATTCTAAATAGACTAATTATAGTAGTAGTACAAAATATAACAATTTATAGCGGCTTACGCAAGGTCCTTAAAAAATCTAAACAAAGAACGTTCAAGAAACTTCCAGAATGTCACGCAAGGCAAATTTTCGTAACAGACTCCTTCCTTTATCAAGCGAATTTCTAGTGTGACATTCACTTTAACAGGACCCAGTTCCGCAGCCTCTTCTCCAATAGTTCGAACTGTTGTGGGCTTGTTCTCTTGGTAGAACAATGTAAGGTCTTTTGTAGGTCTTTTTTTAGTCGTTTCATAATTTCTTTCATCGAAGACAATCAGCTCGGCCTCGATGCGCTATTAATGGTTCGCGTTTTGCTTTTAAACAGAAACTTATGGAGATTTGAATAAAATTTTTCGAAAGAAGATTGTGTTGTCCATTTTTATGTCTTTGTTCATTCATTACATAGTTTGAAACGCAATTTTATGTAAACAAAACAAAGCGTCGCCTTATGCAAATATGTATTTTATTTGTAAAGTAGTCGTACTAGTTATTCCAGAAGGAGAAAAAGTTGTTTTTGTCAACTTTTGTACGGTCTAAATGTACTCACAGACGGTCGCGTAATACCGTTTTTGAGAATTGCTAATTTTAGAGGACGACGCCGTTAGGCTTGGCCTATCTATATATATTAGCTATGAAGCCAACCTTGCAAAGCCTGATTTCTCAGATGAAACCGTAGTGCGACATCCATGGTGGATAAATAAAAAGTATATAAAATGTTCAATTGGCAATACCACGCCCAGTATGGTGGGTGATCCGGCCCCACCACTATAGTTTGTAGTATACATGTAGGGTGTGGGTGGGTCTGGTCCCACCCCCAAAATAAGCATTTATGCACCCCCACGGAGCCTTCTAGAATGCTTGCCCTCCCTGTCCCGAAGTGAGCTTATTTAGGATTAGGGCCGAACTACCCACACCATATACTACTAAGTGACTCCATCATGAGACAAACGAACAAGCGTTCACCTATTATACACACCACGATAAACAACAACCATATTTTTTTTATTCCGAGTATAATTTCCAATTTGAAAATGAGTCTGTCTAGGAAACTAGCAAGAAACGTTTTGAACAAGGCAAGTTCGCAACTGAAGTGAGAAGAGAAAGTTGTTCACGGGGATTGCAAACTGCTAAGAGCGAACTGTCCATCAAAATGCCAACGTTGCGACGGAAGTTTGTAAAGTTGTTCGCAAGGAAACATCCGGTTGCGTTTGACTGTACATGTAAGTGAGAACGTGCACTTATGCATGTCATAGCTGAACGGAGGATTTTCTATTTCTTGTAAAGATACGTGCCGCTCATAAATACATTGAGGCAGTCTCTGATTTGCTGAGAAAACAATAGAACAAACAACACAAAAATGGACCATAGCCCTGAAAACAATAGAGCTGCGTGATACCCAGGTCCAATGAAATTAGAGGTTGTTCAGAGCTGCGTGGTATCTGAATACATTTGTGAATGGAATAAATCAGAACAGCCTTCAACATTGATTGAAATTCAGTCTTCTTTGCAGTTGTTATTCAATAGAAACGCACAGCATTTGATCCCGCAATATACCTAGTATTTTAATTCAACACATTGATACGCTGCCCAAATATGGTCATAGCATTCTTAATATCGGTAGCTCTGTATGACATATGCGGCGATGGTGGTAATTTCACATTTTAACGGAAAAGTGACCGCTGCCTACAATTTCGTATCTTGGGGAGAAAAAATGCGCGAACTATTATGAATAATCAAAGGGCTCTTAAAGCCATCTCGTTAATGCGTTAGAATGTGAGGTTAATAAAAAAAGAATGTTGATTTTTTTTTAGTTAAAGATATTAGGTGCGGGCGATCTCATTGCGTCTAGGGTGGTGAGAAAAGTGTATGAGGCAGGTACTTGGGGTAGACTTATTGAATATTCTAAAGCTGGGTTAAAATGGTTTTAGTGACGAGCAGGATTTGTGTTAGGCTTGTCATCTTTTATAAGAAAAAAATCGGAAGAATAATCAGTTCTTTGTGAACTTCAGTGAGCTGAGTTTTATTCGCCATTTTATCTGTCTAATTACCGACACCTAAGACGCAGAGTAAAGTGTCGGAGAGTGATTCTGTGCACTCGGTGCTTAGGTAAACGGTAGCGACGTGAAAAATGTAAAGAATAAACAGCAAAAACCATGAAGATAAATCAAATGGTAGAGTGATCGTTCTTTCCTTTGTCTTTGTTTGTCGTAAGTATCAATCTTTTGTTTTATTTATTTTGACGTGCAAAATGGCGGGAAAATGGTGATCACGTGGTCATTTTTCGATCACGTTTGCTATGGGCGCACTTATACTAATTGTTTAAATGGAATAGGTAGTATTTTGACACAGCATATTGGTGATGGAACGGCAGTCAAATTTAGCCTATTGTATGAAATGCTCCTGATTAGAGAGCACAAGCCATCCCTAAACAAACAGTCAGATTCTCTTAGGGCTAAGCTCTTTGTATAGAGTATGCAGATTTCCTTTCGCTTGTAAACGCGTCCTTTTTCTATCTTTCGCTTTCGCTTGATAATAGTGTCAGTACGACACCGAAACTTCGCGCTTATAATATTTTTAACCATCTGTATTTCCAAATACACTTTGATTAATGTATTTAGTGGTTACGAAAATAAACAATGCAATAGAGAATGGTAACAGTACAGATGCTGCCCAATAGTATAGTATTTTTTTATAGGAAGGCGTAGATCGATAAAGGACATTGCCGAGTCGAATGGCGCGCTTGACGGTGCGCACCCCAAATACGGCTCCTCCAAACGACGAACCTATTCTCAGATCATTTATAGAATTTTTGACATAACTCTTCACGTGATTAGTAATATCACTGTAAACTAATATGACTCTAAAGACTTATTATATCATCACATACCATGAAAGTTCACCTTTTAAAGCCATTCATTTTATTAATTAAATTTACAAAAACTGTTTATTAAAAGTTTGATGGCAAATCTTAGTACAATATCTATTAAGAATTCACTTTCAAAAAACACGCTTTTTGCAATTCTATATTACCTTAGCTGATTTCACTGCCTTTCTAAATTGTAGGCTTGCCACAAGTCAACTGCTAAGCCCAAGAGGGGGTGACAAACCTGCGAAAAGCGACCGATGAAGTGACAAGAGCCAGTGACGAAGTCGCGAGTCGCCTTGTTTCGTCTGCACGAAATGCAATTTATTTGCCTATTGTTCACACGAAAATAAGGGTGTGACGTAATGGTGCAAGCATCGGGCTGCTAAAATAAAGAGTTCTCAAATGACTAGATACAGTGCTGTAGTCTGAATTCAACAATGAATTCACCGCCCAGAAATCGTGCTCGTCGCTACCCCAAGAACGTGCCTGATGATTTTTTCTTTCAGATGAAAAAAAAAAAATTAACAGGCGTTTTGTTCTAAATGTGGTCGTTTCTTTGATCTTGAGAAAAAATCTTTAGCTGTGATACTGACAGGAAAAATTGACGCTTTCCAGAGCCGTTTAGAATAATTAGTTACGCCGTCGTTACGTTTCTTTGCTAGGTGTTGGCATTACAATGAAGCTTTTTTGGTTCAATTTGAAAGGGTTGCAAGATCACTGAGTGGTAACCGCTTGTACGAATTATTCGGTGCTTAGGATCAGTTCATTTGTCAGTGCGTGATTGCCCCAGCAGGGTTTCTGGCCCAGAGGCCAAAAACCCGAGGAGGCAGCATTGGAGTCCCCGCGTAAAATAGTACTTACAGAAATAGTGAGAATTATATGGATATTACCAGAAAAAATCTCGATTTGCCTAAAATGAGCCCGCACCAAGTATCGGGAAATGATGACGTAGAAAGGAGTTTTGCCCGCGCATAGTATCGGGTAATAATGACGTACACCGCAGTTTTGCCTGCAACTGATGTTGGGAAATAATGACATACACAGCATAATACAAGTTTTACTCACGAAAAGTTCACGTGGTCACATATCTGCGAGGAGTTATCATCTGAGAGCACGTCGGAGCAATGCAAGTTATCAAGTAAGGAAATGTTTATCCATCTTCTTTTATAAACGAAATTTACTTGAAAGTGTTCCAAGTTTGTAAAACAGATGAACCTGCAGGTCAACTGGCAATTTTGTAATTTTAATAGTTGCGATATCAAACAGTCTAGTGGTGATCGATAACAGTATTAAAAGCTGGGAAACAAGTTGTCGATAAATAGTCGTTTTAGTCTTGCATTTCATATTGTTGATTTCAGGGTTTAATTTCGATTGAAGCAGTGAACGTGGTGAAGTGGTCGAATCGGTAGCCTGCGAATACAACCGCCTCTCATCGCTCCCGGCCACTAGGGACGTTCGCACAAGAAAAGGTGAGATAATCTTGATCTGAAAGGTTGCGGCATAATTTAGCCTGAAAAATATCCATACCGGATTGAAAGACTCAATCCAGATGCTCGCAGTGGTTTCTCTCTCGTTCGGCGTAGCTCGGCGTAGGAGAATCCACTGCTCGCAGGGTACATTACTACGAAACCTCCTGATTGAAACGAAAGGTGAGATAAGATTAATCTTGCGGCATTTAGCCTGCGACTACATCCCTCTTATAACATAGTCTATGCAGAACGCTTCAGTTCAAGTGGTTATTTTAATTGCTTCGCGGATCATTTTGCCCATATCTTACCTAAATTTAAAAACTTTTTAATATATCAGTTTTAGGTCGAGTCACTAGCGATCACGCTCAGATCATCAAATCGAATAAGTGTGAATATTTCAACATGTATCACATAGCTGGAGGCCATTTCCTGTTTTTGTGAAACCTGGAATTTATTCTTGTGCCGTTGACCGTTTCTTGGAGGTGTCGAAATATTTGTTTCTTCCATTTTTGTCCTAACTATCCACGAGAAGCGAATTTACAGATTGCTTTTCAAATCCCTGTCAGATTTATTTGTTCTCAGTTCAGTGAGAAAAGTAAACTTTTGCCAGGGTTTCGAGAGCCTGTTTGGTTGTACCTTAGAGAACGTTGCAGTTCATCTGAAGCAAGAGATTGTAATGCCACTTTCAGTCAAATCTTTAAAGAAAAACTATCGGCAATTTAAATCCAGATGAGATGAGTAGTTTTGCAACTCAGAGAATGTTTGAATCGTACTGTCAAACTTGTGAAAAATATTGTCCTTAACAGCAGGATTTTATTAACATATGTAACACCTTCTGAATTAAAAAAGTTTAGGTATGGCAAGTCTTCTTGGCCACTGTATGTTTCAAAATATCCATACACAACCTGGAAAGTAAAATTGTGGAGATAAGGGAACCACAACCTACGAACCATTAATAAGTTCTGTAAAAACTCAAAGTTTCTTTTCATCGAGTTTTCGCCTGAGGTAACGAGTGTCTTGATAATATACGACAGAATTGAAGTTGGTGGCTCTTGGTACTCACTGAAAGCTTCAGTGCGATGTTATCAAAATAGTTTTACTTGTGCTACTCAGTGATGGTAATTGGAAATACTTTGATGATCTCTGTCCACCATACAAGAGTTTGTTGATTTGAATTTATTGCAACGACATATTCAGTTGGATTTTTTTTTTCAGCTAACGAGTTAAGCAGCGACAGCTGTAATATTGATGATATTGCAACGCCACTCAGTGATCGCATAAAACCCTTTGAAAAATCCCAAAGTTTTATTAGTGGCAATGCCTCGACTGATCAATCCCAATGTTGTTGTTTCAGTTGTCACAAAATGGAAAGCTGATTACCAAACTGAAAGATCATAAAGAGGACACAGCTAGCTAGAGGGACAAGATGCTACTTCAGTTTTGCCTGAATGAACACCAGGTAATGAACAAACTGATAAAGATCATGAGACAAGATTATACTTTTTGAAACTTAACATTCTCCATAGGTTATTTTAAGTCATTCAGCAGAAATATGTAGCCAACCCAAAACTCAATCATAGAAATTTTCCAGTTATTAATTTTCAAATACAGTAAACTCACGGCTCTGAACAGACACAGCTCTAACAAGGACACCTAAAGATCATGGTGTCACTATCACCTAAAGATGGTGTCATTCAGTCATTTCGCTTTTATTAACTAAAAACAGACAGCCGCTTAGTCCCGACAGTGCCTGTCGTAGAAACAAAGGCCAATATACTATGCCAGAAGCTTATTACGTAGATTGCTTCTCTGTTATATGAGCTTCTGACTATACTGAATAGGATACTTTAAATAACTCTTCCCACTGTTTAAACTCTGGTGATTTCATAACTCAGTTCCGGTTAATATTTTAAGTGCATAAGAGCGAAGACAGCCACGTTGAAAAGTATTGTAAAAACTCCAATATAACCGCCTCATAATTCAATCCTTGAAACTCTTCCAGTCAATTTTTATAGCAACAAATAAGGGAAATATACTCTACAGGATAGATTATGTTTCAATATTACCTCTTCCTGTTGTTAAGCTCAGTTATTCTTCTGTGAAACTACTTACAGTTCAGGATATTTCAATTAACATTTTTAGTGAACAACAGCGAAGAACTGCCCACTAATTCAATCCTTGAAATGTTTCAGTTAATATTTTTATAGAAAAAAAAATAGGGCGATATACTATACACGATTGATTATGTATAAGTTCCTCTAACTGTTGTTAGCCTCAGTTGATTTTCTGTGTAACCACTTAATGTTACTTAACAGAATGTTACAGTTCATGTTTTTAGTGAATAATACGCGAAAAAAACAGCCATGTTGAAAAGTATCAATTTCTAAAGGATGTGTAGTGAACACTACCCTATTGTAGGAAGTGGTCTGGTGATAACCAGGCGGTGTGCGTCACGACTTGCAATGCCCCATGGGTTAATTTGTGTAGCGGCTCATTTTCCCTTCGTCTCGACGGAGTGAGCATCTCCTACGTTTGCGTTATTTAGCCTGAATTTAAATCTAGCGCCTTTTCTTTGGTAAAGTAATCAAATGTACAAGTTTACAAACGCAAAACTCCTTCGTAAGGCCGGTTTTTCTTTTTCTCTGACACACTATTCTGATTTGAATAATCGAAACATACAATCCGTTTATAAACAAGACAACCGGAAAGATCAAATTTATGCACGGGTCAACGCCACAAGACCTAAATCACGCAAAGACTGCTCCACGTATTATACAGAACAAGCACTGCAAACGCCGACAAAAGAAGTCACTTTGAACATCAAAACCTATGAAGGTTTGAATGTTTTCTTCCTTCAACTATAATAAGAAGATGATAAAGGACGCGCGTGACCGCCGCGTGGGCGCAGAAAATTATTGTTACTCACCAGGAGACCTAGGCGAGTTGGTGAACTTATCAATTTTGAACGGCTTGAACCAAGAAAACTAAAAGGGTTAGACCCGGGTAGACCCCGAAATTCTCAAAAAAGAAAGGCTAAATTAACTGTATGTCCCAAATTATTTACGAAAAACAAACGTGTAAAGGAAAAACAAAAAACAAACGTGTAAAGTCTAAGAAAAGGTGTGAAAGTTCAGTTTGCGATAATGTGTCAATTGAGCCGAGTAGGTTTACTTTGAGGTCAGCTAAGGCAGTCATTGTGCTCGAATGTAAGATTTAATTGTAGCCATAACGAAGAAGGGATATTTCTCTTTAATTCTGCCTGAAAACATTTTCAATTACCATCGCTAAAAATCCTTGAAAAGGAACAATTTTTTCAACTCCACGCGCTGAAATATGTTACGGGTTAAAACGGCAGCTGACTCACTCAGCAACTAGGAGAGGTATCGGGACTCTTGTTTATTCTTCTACTCCTACTTCTTCTACTGACTTACAACTCGATTGCAAGCAACTTATATACCCTAATCTTAGACATATTTGGGTTTGCTGACCGTGGGGACTTCTATCGCACATCCCGTGTCCTGTAGACCTATTTTGGCTTCTAAGCGTGGGAACTTTAAATTCATATCCTGTGGCCTAACAGAGCGAGTAGAGGAAATACCTACACGGCTGTTCATAACAAGTACTAGAGAATCAATGGAATAGCTAGGGGTAAAACTGTAAAGTTAGACTAGACACCCAAAACAGGAACCTTAGTGTAGGTAAAACCCAAGGTCAGCTTTAGTTCCCAAGTATGCCTACTTCAAAAACCGACATTCAAGTTTAACCAATTCATAAAGGTAGACAGTACTACTCAAAAACCTAGGGACTACCAGTGTGGGCTAAACCTTCAATAACCTTGGACTATGAACGTGATTATAAAGAAACTCCAAACATAAAAGAAACCTTAGGCATAACATTACGACTAAATACTTCACAACAAATAGCTTCTTGTTTGCCGCGAGGACTATTGTTTAAACAACGGCTTGCTATTGGTCAAATGTCGTGACGCACACCGCCTGGGTGATAACAGTGAATTAAACTGATTTATTCTGAATTTACCTTAACACTGGTCTGTTCACTGCCCTCACCATACATGTATATTGTGTTCACATCTGGAAGGGCGCGAATCAATACAGTAGAAGCCTCGTTCCGATGTTTACAAAGTGCGCAAAGCGAAATAGTCCGTTCTGGGCCTTTTAGTCGCCATTTTCGAGTTGTCTTTTTCATTTTTTCAAAGCGAGGCTGATTGCAAAACATTTCATATGAAAATGAGTGTAATTTGCATGTGAATAAAAATATCCAGCCAGCTTTGAAAAGGAGACTGAAGAGAACTCGAAAATGGCCAATTGTAATGACTGTAATAGTAATGGTGAACACCACAAGCACTAACCTAGCTAAATACCATTAGCGGAAATTAATTAAATAGTTTATCAAAAACGAAGTCACAAAACTCCAACATCCCAGTAAGTGCTACCAAGTTTAACGGAGTTCTTAACAGCGGGGGCAGCTGTAGTGTTAACTATTCCTAGTTTAATATGAGCGCAATTCTGCGGTTCGCATAACTTATTATAGTGTTACAATGTTTCGTCATCACGACCGCAATAAAAGATTCTAACATCCAAGTTGTACTCACTTACATACCCTATATATATATATATGATTATAATAAATTGGTTCAAGACTTTAGAGGTAGTTCATCGTTTTTATCTCCTGTAAGTTAATGTTTAACTTACAGGAGTTTATGTGGGCTAACATGCATTCTTTATGCATTTTTGTTAGCAAAAAATGCGTTAGATACTATTAATAGACTTTTTAGTGAATTTGTGGGGACATTCCTGTTGCATTTTTGTTAGCACATTACTGTTCTATCTGTCATCAGTCCTACGTCACTACGGAGTTAGATAGATTTGTGTTAGATATTATCAATAAGAAAACAAGAGTCGAGTTGCATATTTTTTTAATACAGTGGTTTATTGACTTGACCTTCACAGTGAAGAAATATGCGTGTTAAAATTTCATATAAAATCTGCCACGCTGTTTGCCTATTTCGAAAAATGCCTCGGAATATATTTTTTCAGTTAGGTAACATTCCTACTGTTTGCTATCTCTTTTTCGTAGCGATGATTTTTAAGGCGTACGATTATGAATTCTATGTTTTTTGGGAACATGTTGCAGAATACTTTCATTGTATCGAGCGTCAAAAAGTGTAACGTAATGTAATCTTATCTCACCTAATGTAGACTGTGCTCAGATATTTGGCACGCTAGAAGCGCGCTTGGCTAATATCCTTTACGATGTCCAGTCTGGTTTGTCAAACTGGTTGCTTCAAGACATTTCAGTGGTATTATCATATTATAGCACTGCGTTTTAAGAAAGGGAAAACCGGAGAGTTTGAGGTAAGCTGACATTGCTGATTGAAAATGGTTGTATGCTGTACGTTTACAATGAAGTTTTGTTGAAATAATGTGTTTGTTAATTTCCATGTTATATCGCCAAATGTCACCAAATATACAACTAAATTGGATTAAAAGATTCTCAAGGAGAAAAACAGAAGCAGTAGTTTGGAGAAAAAGTGCGGAATTAGAAGAATGGATCAAGTTGATCACGGTTAAGCAATTTTGATTACATGACATGCGGTCAAGAAATATTCAAAGTTTCGATTCTGGTGGAATTTTGTCGTTATTTTGTCTTTTTAATTCATATTTTTCTGCGTTCATCACTTTTGGCTATTTTTTTCTTCCTATTTTCGGATGATAAAGCAAGCTAAAGCAAGCTCCTGGCCATAATCATGAAAACACGATATTTCTGTCGGGACAGTGTCCCTTTAGTTAAAAATGTCCTCGGTTAATTTACCCCATTTGCAAGTTATAGAAGCTGACTAAATTAAACAACAATAGGTTTTAACGAACCAGTGCTTTCAATTTCCTTGTAGGTTGACAAACAAATATAGAACTTTTCTATAAGTGTGCTTGTAAAAGCGATCAGAAACAATTTCACGAACGCTTTTGTAAGATGTGAATAAAAGAATTTTATTTTATCAAGGGGACTGTTTTAAGCGACATTATTTTATTTTTAGTGAGTCATCGTACAGTGTACTAAACAAACCTTTTTTTTTAGCCATATCATTACAAATGATTAAGCAGAGTTTTGCAATACTGTCATCAGATTGATTTTCCAGGTCAAACAAACCAATGTCAAACAGTTACGTTTCAGTGAGGTTCGGGGTTTTAGTTCATTTTTGTTTTTACTTTTTTAGGCCTCATTTTGGTTCATTTTGGTCAGAAAGATTCGTGCCCAATTTAGTCTCTGCTTAAAGAGATAATTGTGGTACGGATAGTCCTTAGATTTTTCCTATCGATGGTTTTAATATATCTGGTATTCGAATCTATAGCTGCGAAATGGCTTATTTACGCGTCATAAGCTCTTAAAAAGAGGCAGGCCAAACACGATTCCCACTAGTCGCAAGAAGTATTTAAAAGCCTTTAAAATAGCTTTCCCAAGTAGGTTTACGAGGTATTTGTCCCTTGCTATAGATCACTGTTAGGATGTTAGAAGTCGCAATTATCTATCCACTTTGCTCTATAATATTGACCCATTGATCTTTGGATAATTTCTCTAATGACAGGATCAATCCCGGAGGATTTCATGCCATAGCCACGACTATAATTATTTTATTTCTTTATGTATTCTCTACACTGCCCTGACATATATTAGGGCTTCTTTGGCTCAGACTCGTGTTGCAAAATAAATGGCAATCGGCTAAAGATTATGTTACCGCTGTGGAAATATTAGGATCAGTAAAGAGGCTGTGATAAGAGGGTGTCAATGGGGTTAACCGTCAACCGTCAAATGGCCAAAAAATTAACCGTCAACCGTCAAAAATGCAGTATTTTTACCGTCAACCGTCAAATACGCCAGCCAGTTTTAACCGTCAAACGTGTCAGATATCCTTTGTTAAGAAATAAAATGGAGCCAATTTATGCTGTTTATAAACGATAAGTTTAAATATTCACAAAACACATTTATCTGCAGGTCCTTTTACCCAACATTTACGGCTAAAGTCCGTCTGGAAACACTTCCGGTGCGGTAAAACGTCAGTCTTTTATTAAATAGTGACTTCCGTTCCTAAAGATCAACGTGATAAAGATCAAAGGTCATTTTACAGCATGTCCGATTTCCCTTTCGTAAACGGTCGATGCCATCATTAGCATTCATTAGTAACCAAGCCTTTTGTAATGGTCGATGCTATTTCTCTCTAGTTTATGCCTGTATTGGGACAAAAATAGGCTATCATTATTAGATCAAATTGGGCCTAGGTAAAGCGATTATTAGATCTAAGCTGGATTCGCGGTTAGATAAGATTTAGGGTTAGGGTGACCCGTTATTGATATATATTAAGAAAAGCACCTTTTATAATTAAATTTTTCTTGGTTTTGCCGGATCAACCCAGTGGTCTAGTCTGCATGTTAGCATGCAGAGGTTCCGGGTTCGAGTCCAGGTAATTATATTCCATTTTTCTTTTCCTGATAGAAAAAATAATTCTAAAATTGGTGAAAATTTTTCTAAGTGTCGCTAAAATGGCATCGACCGTTTACGAAAGTGAAATGCCCCTCGCCGCCGCTGCTCTTTTTTCAAACACGATGTCAAGCATTGTAAAGGCGGTTGTAATCATTTATCGAAAAGGGGAGGAAAAGCCAATTGAGCGATATAAAGCACGTGTTTCAGTCTCAGAAGATAATAGGAACACATGTATCGACAATTTTAAAAAGCACCTAGCCGACTTTCTTTTTATTGCATCAACCACGATGAACAACAACAACTATTTTCCTTGACATTGATCTCTGTTGTGTTGGAAATTCTAATGATAATGACGTGAGTGGACTCGGTTCGACTTTTTGAGTGACCACTTCGTGGGACAGGCGATTATTGCGTCCAGCACGAACATAGGTGATGTAATTATGCTAATTAGACACTTGGTTCAGGTGGAAAACCCTTACTTTAATGCACAAATTGTAGGACTAATTGGTTTATTCAAGTATAGGTGAAATTCTATTCTTTTATAAAACACTAAAGTCAAATTTACCGACTTAATTTCTAGTTATAACCGTCATTCTGAAAAATTAACCGTCAAGCGTCAAATGGCTTAAAATTTAACCGTCAACCGTCAAAACGACTTTTTTTTAACCGTCAGCCGTCAAACATACCCCCCCACTGAGACCCTCTGATAAGTGTCCACAGCCTGCGGCATGCAAGACTTGTGAGAAAGTGTTTCTTGATCACGGATAAGTGTCTATTAAAGATCCAAGAATGAAAATGCAATCATTTATAGGAGTAATAAACTCCTGTCATGTTCCTATATTGGAATCACGACTTCTTGCAGGTAGTTTTAGCTCTTTAGTTTATTCTTTTGTTGAGTAGTGACCTGGAGCTACACAGAACTTCCGTTGTCTTATCATGGCATTGCGATCACTGCATCCAATAGTATATCCTCTGTACGCGAAGAACAGCTTCACTTGTAGAGTTGTACCAATGTATTTTGAATTCATTGAGACATACACGAGACTACACTACATATCTTTTGTACAACAAGCGTGTAATTCTCGTGAAGTAATGTTGTGCTCCATGCGTACCATAATAATGGAGTAATTCCATAGTAATGGAGTAAATGGAGTAATGGAGTAATGGAATAAATAAAAAAAGCCAACCCGGTTATAGGCCCATCGGTAACAAAACATTACTCCGGTTATACCCATTAATTCCTTATTCCTTTCTTAATTCCTTAACAGAAATTCTTTACAAAAGTTTACGCCTAAATGAAATTAACTCAAAGAACGCTTCTTTATGGCAATATTTTTTCTTGCCAGCCAAAAAACCCTTACGAAGTTACATACTGTAAGCCCAGGGCTTATAAGCAGCATTTTACGGTATAGTCTCTGTAAAAAAAAATCACAAAGAAGTATAAAAAGAGACAGGCCAAACACGACTCCCACTAGTCGCAAAATGTATTAAGTAGCCTTTAGGATAGCTTTCCCGAGTATACCTGCAAGATATTTGTCCCGTTAGATTACATTAGGCATATATTAGGGTTTCTTTGGCTCAGAGTCGTGTTGCAAGATAAACAAGAGGCTGCAAGCAGCCTATACTCATGCGCATGTGTAAGAAAGTTTTATGATATCTATATAAGAAGATGTCCGACATGGAGAAGAGTTACTCCTTTCATTCAGTCATCATTCCTGCAAACCACGTTGTTTACTTTTGAATGTTTTGTAAATGAAGGCTGTACCACAATGAAGCCAGTGATTCTTCTGACTGTTATACAATGTATATACCTAAATGTGAACATCAGTTATGTAAGTAGGGTTGTAGGAGATGCTGTCGTGACACTTCAGTAACGCTGTTTTACTGGAAGTGAGCAAAACAGGAAGTGTAAATGGCAAAGCTATGAACCAGAAGAGCACAATTTAAAATATGCGTACATAAATTTGCATGCAAAATCGTGACACAAAGAAAAACGAAGGGCAAATTTTAACTCATGCAGCTTTGCGCATGAGTAATAAGTTTATGTTATCGCTATGAAAATGTTAGGATCAGTAAATTTCTTTGTTCGTGATGCAGTGTTTAAGTCTGCGACGTGCAAGGCTTGTGAAAGAGTGTTTCTTCGTCACTCTGAGATGTATAAGTGTGTAAGAATGAAAATGTCAAAGACGACCACGACAGCTCTAGCAACTATGTTTAGTTCATTTCTGTTCTTGGTATAACTGTTTGTTAACAGTGACACTGATTCAAACAAAAGTTAAGATGAGGGGATGAATACTGAGTAAGTTTACAGGAACTAGATTTCCACCTGAAACAGATTTTGACGATAAGATTGATGATGATCCCAATAATGAAAACAGAGAACAAAGTTGTAAAGAATTTTACTTGAAAGGAGGAATGAAACTTTTTCGCAGAATAAAAGCTAAATCATTCATTTAGTTATGTTTAATAAAATGGATGCTGAAGATTAATTGCAGAGAGCTCTTGATGCTTATCCCATGTAAAAATAAGATTTCAGCAAGTAAAACATGTTATATTCGAAAGGAAAGAAAGGAGAACTCTTAAAAAAAAGCCATGGGAGATCCTGAAAATAAGGAACGTGATCAGTTAGATACTGTAGCTCCGTCTGCTCAACATAACGATGAGCAGGATATAAGTGAAGAAAACACGGCAATACAGTGAACTGTTTGGTTGTTTTAACCCATGTTTAGATAACAATCACCAAGGGAACAATCTTTCAAGTAATGCTGGAATTTTTTCTACAGCAAATGATAATGAAAAGCTGGTAATTAATCGTATGGATGATAACAGTTATAAAGAACTTGTTCATTCTTTGAACAGAGAACAAATGGAGTTTTTTTTACCATATGTTACTCTCTGTTAAAAACGACGAGAAGCAATTGACACTCTAACCTAAATGTCCAATTGCAACATCAAAAACAATATTCGGACATAATATGACAGCATTGCATGATGGGAAAAACTTACAGGAGATAGCCCAGAGGGCACTTTGATATTACTACAGCACTGTTTCGTATGGTCAAATGATGACCACACTCATCAGGTAATATCAACGATTGACCGTTAAATTACAAAAACTGGCTATAAAAGCGGGAATACGGTTGCTATGAGATATAAAAACATGCGTTATTTTATCATATAAATCATGTGAGTGCTATTTATAATTTGGGAGATTGTGTTTCTTTATTATAAAGTTCTTGAGGAGGTATCTGTTTCTGTGGGGGCATGAACTTGCTAACTCATTTCGTTTGTTTAGACTGCAGAGATCCTTTTTATAGATGATTATGAATTTTTCAAAAAGACATAAATTACATTTCTTAGTAATGTTGTTGTAAGGTTTGCATTGTTTGATGATTTCCCACTTAAGGCTGAAAGGCTTGTTGTTGTCTTTGAGTGTCCATATGTGTTTGGATAATTCCGTTTCGTGTCTCTTGTTTTGATGTCGGAAGGAAGATGTGTGGTTCCTGTAACGTTCTTTAAAGTTTGTCGCGAGTCCTACGTATGAATCTGTTGATGTTTCAGTTGTGACTGTTGCTTGGTAAACTACGTTTGTTGTGAGGCATTTTCCTTCGAGGGGACATTGATCTTTTTTTCGGCAGTTACTCTCTTTGTCGAGTGTTTGTGACTGGTTGCAATCTGATAGCAGTTTTTATCTCGTTAAAGCGCATGCGCGCGAAACGAGATATAGGAGTCAGTAGAATATGGGGACAAAAGTTGTTAACAAATTTTTGTGGACTTTTGTCCGGGGGGGTTAGTTGTTTCTTCTTTATAGAAGCTATATTAGGGCATTGAGGATATGGTTGGTTAAACCGGTTAGGATTTCAAGAAGGGCGTCACATACTGCTCCTAAAATTTTTGGGGAGCACCCCCGGACCTATTGTTAATTTCCCTTGGGTATCGGGATGTCAAAACTTGTGATGAACTTGTCATATCTCACATTACGTTACCGCAAAGGTATTAAGTTCTTCTTAAGTATCGATATCTCACGTTACCTATCAGTTTCAATCATTTGTCGTAAAGCCATTTAAGCTGCCTTGCGTTTTTTTTTTTTTTTTTGGCAAACGCAGTTTGAGAATTTCACGGTGTATTTTTACGAATGGAGACGTTTTAAGAAAGTTAAATGGGACGGGAAAGTTTGTGTTTTAATATGAGCGATATGGTAAAGCAAAATTGCGTTTGTTCTATTTTGATTCATTGCTATTACGGTTTGATTATGCAATAGTATGGGAAAGACGTCATAGTTTTGTTAATTTAGCTACCGTGCACAAGGATATTTTGCGGTTCGCGGAGACAGCTAAAATTTCTGCTGGAAGGAAATGTTTGCGGATTTCTGGTGAAGTATAAATAAAATCCAAGGCATCGGTATTAAACTGCAATTTTACTTCCTGACCGGAGGTTGTATAGTTCCCATAGTTATGGTTGCTGTTCTGGCGCCAATATGAACATAAACAACGAGAAAACTAGTGAGTGAATTATTGTACCTTGTTGTAAAAACGTATCAGTATTATGATAACAGTCTCTGGTTCTTTTGAGGACGTGTCTGGAGTTGAATCGGGAATACAAATGACTGTTGTGCTGGTTGTCTAGGAGTTCACTGTTATGAGAGTTATGAGTTATGAGAGTTCACCGCTCTGTAAAATGAGGACCGGATGGCGGCGGATGGCGGATGGCGGACGGCGGATAATAAAATGCGGATAACAAAATGCGGATGATAAAATGCGGATGAAAAAAAAAACAGAAAAATAATTCCTTACGATTTTTACCAAAAAAACAAAAAACAAAGAAAGAAAAGAAGCAGAAATAACTTTAAAATGGCACGAAACAAAAACACGAAACATTAACTTTATTGTCCAAACTGTCTTCAAGTTCCACTTCATGCCTCACTCAACCCTAGTTGGAAAATATATGAATGTTGCGTTTCGAGTTTGACCGATTGTGCAGTCTGCACGTGTTTGAGGATGGAGTCCGACGAGTGTGACGATTACGGGCTTTTAAAATCTGTGTTTAGGAAACGGTAAGTTAGTAGAGTTCTTAAATTCGATTTAACTTCACCTGTTACTTTGCTTCACAAACAATCTTTTCTGACTTTTTATTCGTGTTTGTATCTGGTTCGTTGAAGAGTCAGGAAGGTGATGCAATTGAGTGTTTTTATCATAGATATGTTAAAAGGGTTAATTACTACACTAGTTTCCGTTATGGATATCTTTGGAATGCATGTATTCAGATAAGACCTTTTTGAGTGTTCCACTGTCACGATCATTCATTCCTGTGTTATCCTTTGTGAAAGCAAGAGCAACAATTCCGACCGCCATTACTGTGTCCGATCCAGAACTGTTGGCATGTGATGCTTGTCTTGATGCTTGTGGTGCAGTGTGTTTTGGGGAATTCTTCCATGCCAAGTTTCCTCCTTTTATTGCTAGTCAATATTTGAACATTAACCAGCTCGAACTGCTTACAATCAGGTCAGCGTATACGCACTGAACAATCAACGTTCAACGAACGCCTTCATGCAGCGTTGTCTACGTGAAATTTGGTTGTTGCTGTCTCTTAACAATATCCGTTTATCTGCGCGTTACATTTGCGGGAAGTCATAGTCTAACGTTTTAGCGGATGCGTTGAGTCGTTCTTACTTAGACTCCTCGTACTCAGACTATTTGCAGCATGCCGTAGCTACCTTGAACCTTACCCAAGAATTTCCTAGCGACTCTATGTTCGTTTTTAATGTATATTAAGTAGCTACTTCCATTTATTTTCATAGATCCTTATTAAGTTTATTGATTTTTCTTTCTTTCAATCTGTTTTTCAATTTTATCTCGCAGATCACATCGACGCTTTGCAGCAGTATTTAGGAACTATCCAGGTCCATGCTTTTTGCGACTCCACAAAGCGCTCTATGAGATGCTATATGCGAACATATTTATTGTTTTGCCAATATTTCGATTTCTTGCCTTTCCCAGTTTCTAAATCCGTTTATTTGCTTTATTTAGTTTTTTTTGTCACGTTCTTTAACGTCATACCGTTCGATCGTTAATTATTTGAGCATTATTTCACATATTAACCGCTCGTGTGGTGCCAGTTTTGCCTTTCTTGACGATTTAATATGACGTTTATCTTGCCAAACGAGCAGTGCGTCGGATCTTGGGTGATTGTGTCGCACGAAAAGAACCGATCACTGTTGAGATCCTTTTACAATTGTCCCGTCTTTTCGATTTAGATAATCATTTGCACGTCTGCATGCGTGCTTTATTTTTAGTAGCCTTCTTTTCTTTTTTACGTATCTCTAATTTAGTAGTCTGAAATTGGCGATTTCCAGGCGTGTTTTTTGACACTATCTAGCATGACTTTCACACCGCAAGGGGTTTTGTTGCGCATCACGCGCACTAAGACACTCCAGTTTCGGGAGCGGGTTTTAGAAATTCCCTTGCCGTTTATTCCCGGTTCGCCCCTTTGTCCTGTCACCGCGCTTAGGCAGTATTTAGCTGGTGTACAATTGTCGCCCTCTTCACCATTATTCGTTTGTCAATCTCGGGGATCGTACAGGCCTATCTTGGCTCACCAGTATAATGCTCTTTCAACCATTGGGTTTAATCCCGCACAGTATTCCTCACACAGTATTCCTCGCACAGTTTTCGTCGCGGAGGCGCTACATTTGCTTTTTGTAATCGAGCGCCTACAGCTTTTATTAAATCGCATGGCGATTAGAAGAGTGACGCATATTTAATCTATCTCACTCTTTCCAACGAAAATAATTTTAAAATTATCCATTCTATCACAACCAGACTCTCTCCCACATCGTAACTTCTTCTTCTCAAACCCTTTTTTTATTCTTTTTCCCCTTTGGGTTTGGCGGTTTATTGAATAAACATACGTTTAACCCCATCTACTGAGTCTGTTTGTGGTAGTAATTGAGTGTTTTTATCATAGATATGTTAAAAGGGTTAATTACTACACTAGTTTCCGTTATGGATATCTTTGGAATGCATGTATTCAGATAAGACCTTTTTGAGCGTTCCACTGTCACGATCATTCATTCCTGTGTTATCCTTTGTGAAAGCAAGAGCAACCCCCCCCCCCCCCCCCACCCCTCACCCGGTTTAGGGTGTTGTTTCTTGTGCAGTATCAATTTGAATAAACATAGTTCAACATCCGTTTAACCCCATCTACTGAGTCTGTTTGTGGTAGTAATTGATAAGAAAAAGTGCGTGTGCTATAGCTTTGAAGTTGTTAACTATTTTCCTCTCGTATGTTATTGTGTTTGGCCATTTATAATCGCCAAAATGGGAATCTGAATAACTGGTAATATATATTTAAAGTTAACTTGGTCAGGGGTGAAAGAGTTTTGTTTCCTAAGTACTAGAAAATCATACTTTTCATACTTTTCACGTTTTTTAAATTTGGCTTTCTTTACATTTATCTATTAAACATATGATACATATATTAATTTGAGAATATCAGTATTATAAAAGTGACAGGCCAAACACGACTCCCGCTAGTTGCATAATGTATAAAGAAACCTCTAGAATAGCTTTCCCAAGAAGGTCTACGAGATATTTGTTCCCCTTTGATCACCAAAATAGAGATGTGACAAATGCTCGTACTGAAACGAAATTTTCGATTGTGATATTTTCCCTTAATTTTATACTTTGAAGGTAGCTGAACATCATGGTGCATTTCGTTTTTTGCACAGAAAAGTGTAAATCGCATTTTTCAACCGTCAAAATCGTTAATTTTTTTATTTACCGTGTCCGGGCCCTGGACCCGAGAATGGGGAGCTTGGTGACGTCACTGGTTGTGTACGCAAACTCGGCGTGTTGTTTATTCGGCTTTCATCCTGCTTGCGTTTTGTAAATTGTAAAACCATGTCTGATAGCGAGCATTCGACGAGTGATTCTTCATCAGAAAAACGTGATGCGAGCAGTAACAGTGATGGAGATGATACTGGCGTCAATTTTATGTTTAGAAGCGATTTTGCACCGTACCAGAACGAACCTTTGGCGGCGAATAATGTAATGGCGGCGAATGATAGCCCTAGTAGCGATGAAGAAGGGGATGAAGATGGCATTTTGCCTTCCGTTTTGGAGCAGCGCTTTGAAGGACAAGTACCTGTGAATGAATGGTGAGGGCTAGTCGATATTTCTTTTCGTTTCTTTTATAAATAGAGGCTGAGATAAGTGATTTCTTTCGATAGGTGTACGTGTGGAAATTGCCGAGTTGAGCAATTGGTTGGTGCACGAGAATTTCGCTGCTGTTTTGAAATCATCCAGGCGAGCGGAAAATTTACATTTGAAGGTCTCGACGTACAGTGCATAATAAACCATCCTGACTTTTCGGCTCTAACAAACCGGACTGTACTTAATCAGGTCGGTCCGCTTCTAAGGGATAAAGATGGAAGGCACTATCGACGTAGAAATAACCAGGAAAACAAGTGAGTTCTTGTGGAGGCGACAGTTCGGTAAAAATGATTTATAAAATCTTTGCAAAATCTTATTATGTACAGGGTTCAGATGAAAGAAATCTTTTTGTGACTTTAACTGCGACTTACAATCAGTCTTACACCAGAGACAGTGTAGTTGTGATCTCGATTGTGGTAATTCAAAGCAATCCAAACAATATTTTGATAGGCCACCAAACATGTTTAGGTTTACGTGGAACTGAATTCGCTTATTTTAGCAGACTTTACCCAGTTAACTTTTTTTATTCGTTTGAAGTAATTGTTTTTATGGTATACATATACTGTTTGTAGCTACTCCGAATATTGCAACAAAAAATTATCACAAACTGTTCTCTAGAAGAAGTTATATTTTTTCTGCAATGTAAGCTCAGTTTGGTTTTTTGAATCTTTAGGTTTCTAAGAGCTGTGTCCTATCGCTGGTTGGCAAGGTGGTTATTTGGTCCCTTAGGGTGGGAGAATACCCGACCCTTGCCTTCCTGTGTTTACCATAAGATACGCACACAATTTTATACACATGAGACCACAGGATTTGCATCTGGACAGGAAAGAGCTACCGGTAATGAAAATCCCTGAACTTTGTATGCACCTTTTTTCCCGAGTTTTTATTGGTTTGTAAGAAGAGAAGAGTCTGGACAAAAGAAACACTCTTCAAGGCATTCAAATGTAAATTTTCCTCTCGCTGGAGTACTGTCGTGTACATCATCTTGGTTCATTCTCAGCCATCATCCATTTGACAGCTGGCTCATACCTACATGTTCCTGTCACTCATGGAATTCCTCATTCAAAGCACTGTAACAATCCCTTATGATACTACAACAGATGGCACAATGGCAGTGTCGTCCTCAGTGAGTTCATCTACATTGTCACTGGTTATGCTTGTTAAAGTGCAAAATTGCTTCTAAAGATGGAATGTCTGCTAATATCACCCATAAAAGATAAGATCTGGTATTTGGTAAGAATTTGTGAAATGAAAAAAAATGCTATATACCATATTTAATCAAATAAAGGCCTCCTCTGTTATAATGTAAAGTTTAATTTTTTGGCCTAACAACACTTTGTTTGAATGTAAAACCACAACCAATCAATACATGTTCAGTGTACAAACACTCAACTGTTTTTTTTTTCAGTCTTGAATGGTTGTTCCAATGCCTGTTTTTGATTGTGATTGACTAGACTAATCACATTGATTTGTTTGGTTTTGGTTTTACAACACAACCACTCTATAAAGGTGGAAGTAACATTTAATTTCCTGGAAAATACTGTACATGTACTGCAACCGAAACACAAATAGTTCTTAATTTTTAAGAAAATCCCCTGAAACCATGTAAAATTATGTCATTGTCCAATAATATTGCTTATATCAGGCACTGCTTTCATAAGGACAGTATCTTGCAGGATGTCCTTTCTTAGGTCTGTGGCATTTTGAGCACTTCGGCTGTTTCCTCTTTTTTTGTGGAGGCTCAACATCGGATGATTGCCTTGTTTCCTGCTGCAGTTGTTGTTGCTGCTGTAACTGCAATTGCTCCAATGCTAAATAAAGAAGCCAAAGTCTATTTTAGTATAAACCGTTGCCCTGCAAAATCATAATTCTACCTTTATTGCTAGGAGCTAGCAAGGATCATTTTACCTGAAGGAAACAGCTCTGTCCTTGTTCGCTTTCTTGAAGCTTGTCGCTTTATGGCATCATCCTTGGAGAGCCTCTCTGTAAATTGGCTAGTTAGTGGTTCAGGAATCTTGGATTTGTAGTTTGCCCTTACCAACTCCCGTCGTTCTTTGGAGATACTGGACATTACTTGGTAGATCTGTTCAACATAATCTAGAGAAAAAATTATTGACATAAACCAATGTTTCCGGAACACTCTATTTTAAACGATGAATCAATGAGTATCGTACCAGAATGTTGAAATAAACTCCCCTATCATTTAAAACTACTGTGTGTTTACTACTTTTTGGGGGTCATTTACAGTTGCAGTTATTGTTGCCATTATTTTAATTAAACATGTGTTATTACCTTTAATCAAGAAAATATTCTACTTACAAATTATGTGATATTTTAGCACACAAAAATGTTACATGTGATTATTATTATAAGACAGCTATGTGCTTTTTACCATATGTGGGTGGTTCAGCAACCTCTCTCACGACTTCTTCGCCCATTTTGAATTTAGGATAGGTGACATTTATGTAGGTTTTTCCTTCCTTTGTTTTCTTTGGCTGTCTTCTTAAGTTTTCATTGAAATGAAGGCTTGCCAAGATGTGCCTGGGAAAAATGAATTATTGAACTCAATCCATTAAAGTATATCCATTTTACATGTACATTGTTGAGATAGTTACTATTATGGGAATAATAACCCACTAAATATACCTGCAAAATGTCCCAAGCCATGAAAAACATATCATCTTTGGGTGCCACTGGTTTAAGGTGGAATGGAAGCCTTCTAAACAGCTTGTTTCAGCATTTGGAGAGAGCCTTTTGATGTCTGTCAGGAGGCTTTTCTTCATCAAGAGTTCCCTTATTTTGTCATATGCCTTTGTGCCTACAGTAAAAAATCATTGTAAGGATGTTCAACTGGCACTAAAATAAGTACAAGAATGCAATTTTATAAAAATATGTTATTGTATGTCAATGAATAACATTTGCATTAATTTTGTTATTCTTCATGTAACTGGACATATTAATGTTATAAGATTGAAATTAGTCTTAGCATCATACCAACTTTAATCCACTTTCTGGGCTCTATGTTATCCTCATGGGCACATTCCTTAAATAATGTGTCTGGGTGACCGCTGTGTTTGTTCGAAACATGCTGAAGGAATGACTTCCATTTTGCTAGAATCGTATCCTGAAAGCCAGCACGTGTGGAGGTTGAACACCAAAAGATGTGATTTTTGACTGCTTTCACCCATTCACCGATGACTTCACATCCTTTTTCCTTGCTGGCCCGCAGCAATTTCTTTACCACTCCCTTTGCAACATGCCACTGATCAAAGTAGTGTGTCACAGAAGGGTTGCAGTCTTTAATCCATTTGGCAATCCCTCTGTGACGGTCAGATACAAAAACTTTTATTGCAAGCCCAGCATCTTTTAAGAAGTTGAAGCATAATTTTGCACCCTCGAGCTCCATGGCGTTACTACTGCCTGTTTGATTTGCCTACAGTGAAGAAAACTGGGTTGTAAGGCAAAATAACTGTTAAATGAAACAATTTTAGATCAGTCTAAAAATTAAACAGGTAATAATGGCTGATAATTAATTTAGGTGTCAGTTGTCATGGTGACAGATGTATATTATGAAATAATTAAATGAGCTATTGTCCCTGCACAAGGAATTATGGGTTTTGACGTCAAACACTGAAATAAGATGTTTCCATACCTGTAATAATTCAAAGTGTACAATCTTCATTAATGGAGAGCACAGCAGGGTGTAAACTCCATACTTTGCTGAGTGTCCCATGGAGTCGAATCTTCCATCTCCTGACCACACAACATCCTTCATATCCCGTAAACTCGAAATCAAGGAAGATCGGTAAGTTTCCCAGTAGGTCAGAATGGCAGGAAAGAGGAATCGGCTTTGATGGTAAAAGTATGTCCTTGAATCATAAACACATAGACCCATGTGTTTGAAAACAAGAAGCAACTTGCTTATGGAAGAACCAGCCATTAGTGCAGCAAAGCTTAGGAGGATATTTCCAGCAGGATATCTCCCTAGCACAAATGGCTGGCTCTGCCAACTGTAGTTCTTCTTGCAGACCTGGCAGTGTTGGACAACTCTTACCATCGTACCATTCCTCTCCATGGACACTTTTGGATTATCGGCTCTACACTTAAAGCAGAACATCGAAAAAACTGTCAGCAAGGCACTGTAAAAAACTATAAATTTGGGCTGTTCTCTGTACGAGGCACTTGGTGACACCCTGCAAAACAATACATTACTTTAGACTTTCGACAACTTGTCCTGTTTTCTAGCAAAGTTCCCAACAGTACTGTATCATGCTGTGGGTGTCAGGTTCGATTATTTTTCTAGCGAAGCCGCGACAGCAGGGCTTTCTACAAAGCGCCGACGCCTTTTATTTACGCTGGTCAAGGGCTCAGGGAATCCCCCTAATTATAATAAACAGTAACTGCGGTCGGGTAGAGTATGCGTACCAACCATCATATTGGGAATAATTGGTTGTGGAGAATTGTTCAATCAAGACATATTTTACAACGGAAAAGGTACTATTTTGAGCGACATTATAAACCCCACCTTATTGAATTTCTTGAGTCTGGAATGTCCTTTTCCTCGTCGTCTCCGCTGTCTTCGTCTTCCGCCTTTTCCTCTAAGAGACTCCACTCCGGATCTGCTCCATCGTCATCTTCCAAATCGTCATCTGGTTTTATATCAGCAGATGCGTCGGTCTTTTGAGGACTTTCCTCCATCCCTTGCTCATTATCTGCAGTCACGACCTCACCATCTTCATGAGGGGCGAAGTTTTCAGGTAAGGACGCTCTTTGTACTTGAAGTTGCTTTTAAAAGTAAGCAGACAGAAAACAAATAAGCCAACTTGTCAAAAGATACTTTGCCAGAAACAATAATCAAACCTTACTTTTAAAAGTTCCTTGTTCGTCCTTTTGAGATGATCGATCTCCATCTGCAATAACGCGCGCCTTTGTTTTACTTTCCTACAAGAGTCTTGCAGTTGCTCCACGCGAATCAGATGTGTCGCACATCTCTCGCAGGAGTTGTTAGCTGGTGTGGAATGGCTGTCGCTCGGAGTTGGATGATCCGCTGATGAAGGGCCCGGAGTACCGGTTTCGTTTTCACCTGTATGTCGACATTCGGATGTCGCCTCCAAGTTCGCTTCCACGTCCGGAGATTGCTTGGCTTCAGGATTCGCGGGAATTGGAGTAGAATCCTTCTGAAAAACTTCTCTAAGAAGCTAAAAAGGCAAATGATTGAAGCACAAAATGGTCAAGGAGTTTATTAAACATTGATTGTTCAATGCAATGTACTTTTTCACACTCTGTAATTATATCCTTACCATTCTTCGGTCACGCGAGGTCGGTTGTGATGTTAAAGTGTTCTGTCCGACACAGTCTTTTGTGGGCACGGCGTCTTTTTTCAAATACTTTTTTGTCCGATAATTTCCCTTTTCTAACGTTATATCAAATCGTTGATTAAAGCAAGTGGGCTCAAAATGCGCGGAGCACAGAGCAGATGTTTTCGACGGCTGCCAGCCCGCGCGATGTCTCTGCACAAAACGAATCCATTGTTGCCGAAAACTCTCTTTGCTTGGGAACAGATGCATTGAGATGCCCTCGGTCGAAGAATTATTGTTGCAACTAACATCTCCAGGAGCCCCAGCAACACAATATTTCCCGGTGTATGTTTTTTTTCGCCATTTCGTTCTTCTTGAAGTGTTTCCTTTTTGTTCTATTCGATGCTCACGCGGGCTTTACTCTGAGTCACGATGTACACAACCAGTGACGTCACGAGACTGTTTTGGCCGCGCCAAAATGGCGGCCAATTTCGGTCCCAACTACCCGAATTTGACGGGCTATTACACCTCTTTCCGGGATCGCAGGCGAAAAAAAATTTCACAGTCCTTATAGCCGAGGTTTAAAGATTATTTTTATGCAAAAAAATGGATTCGAAAATTTCGTTTCAGTAACACTTTAATGGCAGGAGGTCAGTTTACATGCTGTGCACACTCACTGCCATTTATAGAATTATTGTTTCCAGTCTATGCCTTCGTTATGCTAGTTCTCTTGGCATATGTTGGAGCGTCTTTGGCTAACTTTTGTTGCAAGATAAGTAGTGATCGGCTGCAGTTTTTGTTAATTGTTATGAATATGCTTGGATCAGTCAATCTCTGAGGCTCGATTTCCGCCGCTTTCTCTCGTCCGGTCTCTGAGCCTCCAATCTCTCAGCCGGTGATTTAGTGTCTAAGTCTGCGGTGTGCAAGACTTGTGAGAAAGTGGATCTTTATCACGGATGTAAGTGTCCAAGATCAAAGTCTGAAGCTGCCGTATCTCTACTGGAATAATGACTTCTTGCAGTTTATGTTTTAGCTCCTTGTTTTATTCTGTTTTTGAGTAGTGTTTCTTGGAGCTTGAAGAACCTCCTGATCCGTTGTTTCATAATGGCGTTCGGGATTGCATCCCGACATGGCTTGTACAGATATGGTGATCTGTTTTGAAAATCTCACGGATGCTAGTGAATTCTTACGTTTTTCCACAGTTTATTTTTTAGTATTTATCAAATTATTATCCTCTAGCTGTAAACTGCGCATTGTAAATTGGCGTAGAAATAATGGCAAAGTCCCGGGTCGGCGTCATCTAATTACCATTTTGTAAATTCAAATCTCTAAAAATAAACTCACAAACGCAACTTTGAAATCAATCAATATTTTACCATTAAACTGTTCAAAAGTGTTGAATAAATTGGATATTATATTTCGTTATTACAAAACATTGACATTCGAAGAGTGTGAGGTCACCTTCGCATTTCTCCTGGTCTTCAGATGCCAGAGTTTTATCCAGTTGGTCTAAAAGCCAGTCTTGGCTAGATAAATAAACTTGTTCAGCCGAATGGAGGTTACGATAAAAATCGCGACATTCGCGAAGAATATTTTTATCGGAAGTCACGATTGAATTGTTGGCACGCAACTCTGAAATTGAGTCGCGTGTTTGTCGCTGATTTTCAAGCTGGTAGAAATACTCCCGGGAAATACTTGGTCGGTTTTTCCCCCAACTTTATCCACTGTTTTTTACTGCGAATGATGGCGTTTTTAGGAGATCTTTGATCTCCGCCAAACGCGTGTGATCATCTGTTGTATTTAAATTACCACGAGACAGGACTTCTCACGCTTACGCTCACGGCATCGGTAGTAGGGGGTGGCCGGCAGTTTCTGGAGAAGGGTCGCACGGAGGTTCATTTTTTTGTTTTGTAGTGCAAATTAGGACCTTTGTTATTTAAACCTCACTGAGATTACAAAATTTAAATAAGAAAGGAAAAACGAAATGAGTTCTGGTAGTTGTAGTCAAATGACGCTATCGTGCAAATGGCCTATTGTGGTTACAGGGGGAGTGTCGTTGCTGGTTGCTGTAGTGGGGGTCGGGAGGCCTCTGGTGCCCCCCCTCCGGGCACTGGAGCCTCGCGGTTCGCCTCGCGGCGTTTCGCCTTCGGGAAGTCTTTAACAACGCGCTCGGAAGACTGGCACCGGTAGCATAGTATTGGCTGGCCAGTGTACTTAAAAAAATAACTCGAGCCCTTGAGTGACTTATTTGCGTGGCACTGCCTTTTGTAAACGTGTGAATTCTATGACACGGATGCCGTTCTCGATGTGCGCGTAGCTTTGAAGCAAAGCCGGCGGACTGCTCGCGCTTTGAGGTCGCCGTATTGTTCCACGAGTTGTAGCAGGTTTTCATCGGGGAATTCAACGGGAATGAAGCATGACACGTGTAGTGCTTTTTGCCGTAAAAGGCGTAAAGGGATAACGCGTCAAAGCCCGATGCCGCCAACCGCGTGGCCGATTCTGTCCCAACGATTTCTTCCTTAAAGTTCGGTAACGACTGCGCTATACTGAGCGAGTCAAGATCCAGGTTTTCCTCCACTATCAAGCGGACAGTAAGTTCTAGTGTGGGCGAACGGCTGGTGTGCGGTACGCGCGGCCATCTCCACGTAACGCGAGGGCGAGAAAACTCGCGAGACCAAAACCCAAATTGAAAAGCACGCACTCACCAAAGCGAAGACAGTTGGTTACAAGACGCTTTCTTGCTTGTGGTGAAAAAACGGCACCAAATCTTGTGAAAAAAAGCTCTCCTTAGTCGTCGAAGTTGAGGATTATTCTGGCTTTTGGTCTTGAAAAAGTGGAGCACTGATGAGAAAAGATCCCCCAATGCTGTACAGAGAAGTTGTTAGCAGAGGGGCACGGGTTCCCCTCCTTTTGCAAAAAAAAAATAATAATGATGATGATAAGGCCCAGCCTATAACATTTTCTAAACACGTCTATTGTATAACCAAATAATAGGACCCCATTTTAGTTACTAGCGTGAAAATGTAAATAACTTCTGTAAAAATGCAAGGACCACTAGAACAAACAGTAGCAATATATAGCTGGACCGTTACTTGTTTATTAGCCTATCGTGTGCCAGCAATTTATCTTAGCCAATTTTAAATATTGTAACCGTTTGTTTCCATCTTCACCAAGCTTTCCTAGCCCCTGATGAAGGTTAGTTTTGTCTAACCGAAATATCGGGCATATCTTATTAAAAGAAATCGAACAAATTTGCTGTCTGATCAGCCTTTTATGTTAAAGTTGTTTTTTTTTGAAAATGTAAAGCCCATTTCGTGAACATAAATTTCTATTGGCTGATATGCATCATGTGATGTTTTCATGTACGTATTTTAAGTAGACTTAATCTAAAGGTGCGCTACAACGGCATCTTTACCATATTCACTATCAATTCTTCTATTTTGTTTTTATTAACCACACGTTCTAACGCTTTAACGAGATGGCTTTAAGAGCCCTTTGATTTGTTGTGTGACGAGATGTTTGTTTTCATGTTTGGCATGCAAGAGTAGCTTAGCTTTAGTGTGTGGCGGTTGAAGATCTTGTGTAATGGGTGATTTTTCGGGAAGCATCTGTCCACGATATTTAGGAACCTTCTTCCCAGATTGGTCTTCACGTTGGCGTTCCATGGTGGGTTATACCATATTACTTTCCTTTGGCGATTTTTGTTGCGCTTTTGGGCTGGCTGTGGGTTATATGTGAGCTTGTAGTCGTAGCCACTTTCGTCAAGGGCTTTTTGGTAAGGAGGGATGGCGGCATCAAAAACTTTCTTGCTTGATGAAATGCTGGTTAGTCGCTTGTTTATGTTTTCCGGGATATTCTTTAGTAGTGCAGGAGGGTGGTTGCTTTGACGGTGGACGTAGAGAAGTTTGTTGTTTGGTTTCATGAAGGGTTTGTAAGATTCACTTGTGAGGTCGAAGATCACATCTAAAAAGTTGATGGTCTTCTTATTAGCTTCAATTGTGATATTTAGGCCATTAGATTTGAAAATGTTGCTTACTTCTTGCTTTGTTTTCTCAATTTCTTTAGGTGTAGCTCTGCATACCGCCAGGCCATCGTCACGGTAAAGGCCCACTCGATCTTTAAACTTTGCCGCGATCAGGGATAACATGTAGACTCCTACTAGCTCACATGTTTCGGCTCCATCATACGAGCCCATCGTCACATCGAACATGTCGTCGGTGTTCTTCTTTGCCCATGGCGTATTCTGGTGGTATAGCAGTGATTTTTTCGCATGTATGATAATATGGCGGTCTTGTGGGGTGATGCCATGAATTGTGATGCGTAGTCTAGTGCTTTCTTTAGGAGTTGTTCAGAGATGGATGGATAGAAGTCACATACATCGAAGGTTACGAACGCATGTTGAGCTTTATCAGGTATTGTCTGGAACCATTCGATGACATTGGGTGTGCTTTTCCAGAGGTTTACTTTTGTTGCTTTGATGACTTCTTTGTTGATGTTGTCCAAAATGTGTTTGCTGATTATGCCGATAGCAACTGTATTCCCGCTTTTATAGCCAGTTTTTGTAATTAAACGGTCAATCGTTGATATTACCTGATGAGTGTGGTCATCATTTGACCATACGAAACAGTGCTGTAGTAATAAAACGATGAACTACCTCTGAAGTCTTCAACCAATTTATTATAATTGTCAATGCTCCTCTAAGAGTTGAGCGCTCTCTGAAAAACATTTAAATCAAGAATTTATATATATATATATATATATAGGTATGTGCCGCTCGATAGGATGGGGTTTTTGAGGTGCTCATTCCTTAAATAGGGTATCCTTTTTGGTATTTTTGGTATTGTGATCCTTAGATATTCCTTAGATAGGGTCACTTAATTGCAGTATCCACTTCAACGAGCAAAACAAAAAAGATATGGTCTGTTAAAACTGCACTACACGCCTGAATTGGGCCTTAATATTAAGGGTATCAAATCTCGATTTTCTACCCGTAAATAGGGTTAGGGTTTCAGAATCTTGGCAGCACACAGTTTCAAAGCCATTCATTTTATTAATTAAATTTACAAAAACTGTTTATTAAAAGTTTGATGGCAAATCTTAATACAATATCTATGAAGAATTTCCTTTCAAAAAACACGCTTTTTGCAATTATATATTACACTGTACTATATATTACTATATATTACCTGCCCATCAATCCCACCGTGTATGGGCGATTGCTATGTGGATGCTTTACTTCTTGGTTGTTTGGCAGTACTGTTACTTGATTAGTGACAACGCACTGCTTATGCTATTTAGATTTTTGAAAACTTTGTTTACGTGTATTGGAACTATTTTACAGAATGGAGCAGATGCAGAGTTTTTCATTTCCTTATCTGCTATGGTGCCATCAACAATGTATGCCTTAAGAGGCTTTTTGCGTGTAGATCGTGACAACTTTGAAAGATATGTGGTATGTCCCTCATGTACAAAATTGTATAGACCCGAGGAGTGCCTACAAAGAGTAGGAAATCACGTACAGGCTAAGGTATGCGACAACATTTTATTCCCACGGTCCAAGAGAAGAAAACCTTGTGGAAGTATACTAACCAAAAAAGTAATTTTAAAGGACGGGACAGCTAAGTACTATCCTTTGAAGGTATACTGTTACAAAAGTGTAATAGATACGCTGGAAAGTTTGTTGAAACGCCCAAATTTCGAAGAAAAATGCGAACATTGGCGGCACCGTCAAACCGATGAAAACTTGTACGGTGATGTTTATGATGGTAATGTTTGGAAATCATTTCTACGTTGGAACAACAGAGACTTCCTGTTACTACCAAGAAGCTTCGGACTAATGTTAAACGTAGATTGGTTTCAGCCTTTTAAACACCGCAAGGACGTGTCGATTGGAGTTCTTTACATGGTAATTATGAATCTTCCCCGTGCAGAAAGATTTAAGCGCGAAAATGTCTTGATTGTCGGAATAATACCAGCGCTTTCGAAGGAACCGGCCTCCATAAACAGTTTTTTAAACCCTCTTGTGGATGAACTAAACGCGCTGTGGAAAGGCCTTAAAACTAGGACAAATAAAGCACCCACTGAAGGAGCAGAAATACGTGCTACCCTTCTTTGCTGTGCTTCTGACATTCCAGAGACCACAGCGCCAGTCGCGAGTGCTCACATTGCAACAAGTTTTTCCCTGGTGGTTTTGGTGAAAAGAAAGACTACAGTGGGTTTGACCGAAGTAGTTGGCCATCACGGTCGGACGCTTCTCACAGGCAAAATGCCAGAAAAGTTCAAAGGTGCACGACAAAGACAAGCCGGAAGAAGATGGAGTCCAAGTTGGGTTCAAGTTAAAATGCTCATATATTTCCTCAGATCCACCCCCATGCTCTCCCTTTGATCCGCGAGTGCTGTAAGTTTTCTTTTTCCCTATTGTACCTTCTGCCTGTAGTCACAGGGAGTCGAGAGTCTTGAAACCAGGGTACCTCAAAACCCTCCCGGTCATACTGGGTCATACTGGGTCAAGACTGTCCTCTCTCTGCTGACTTCTAGGGGTTTTTTTCACACGCGTATTTCGCCTTTCTTTTTTTTTTTTGTCTTTGTTTTTCGCTTCAGGCGATACACTGGTCATGGGAAAAGCATGACGTTTTAATACCTCCATCAATAATGCCGGTGATTGCACAAATTCGACTCAGTGGGTCAATACCGGGGGGAAACCCCGTATGGGTCAGCGGTGAGAGGGCAGGAAATGACCGGCTTGAATTGGCTCGACTAGTAGAAAAAGGGAAAGGCTATTGGACAGCTTGATGAATTAATGTTCCGGGATCCGGACCATTTTTGTCGCAGAGGAACTCCATAGAAATGCGGTTAATTGGACAGAAATAGCGAAGTTGGCACCCTTATTGAACCAGGAGAATGTGCTATCTTCGATAGCGGCATAATGTGTTAATATTCCCATACTTTAGACACTTTAGGGGGCCGTTCAAGGGGGAACGTTGCGATTCCGAACGGCCAACCCCCTGAATACTTCCTGAGGAGTGACGTATCGTGTAAATAATTTGGATAATTTGTCCGAAAAACGCTTTTAAGTCGCTTGCAAACCGGTGCGATCTCGCTCGTGGGTAAGGTTGGTCATGCGAAACCACCTCATTTAGTACTACCCGTAACGGCTGAGACCACCAAGCCGAGAGTGTGTCACGATGCACGGTACTTGTGGATGCTGAAGAAGCCTTTTCTCGTTGGACACGGTGACGAATTTGCGTCGGTATGTCTTCAAGGACTTTTACCAAACTGTTCTCGCTAACAAGTCAGGTTACGGCCACCTATGGCGAAGGTTTTGATCTCAACTAGGGCTTCCTTAAGGTTGGCCTCGAACGCGGGTACAGAGCCTACCAGTACATGGAAAACTTTAATTAGTTGAAACGGTTTTTATATATACGTTCGGACAGCCTAGGGAAGAGACCTCATGAGAAGGAACGTATGTGAGTCAAGATGGACAATCTCTCCCACCAGGGCTATCGGGTTAGGTTTGGGTTTAGTTTTGGGGAGTTACGACTAGGTTGTAACGAAGGCCTCCTTAGTTAGTTATTAGTATTGGGGAGGAGTCCATCGTTGGTATGGTAACAGAAGGACACTGGATGACACAAGGGACGAGAGCCAAATTTATCCCCATATCTTATTGCGGTTCGACAATGGATGCAGTGTTGGATAGTTTACTGTTATAGTACTCAAAACGCACTTCAAAAATTACTTATTTAATCTTTATCTTAGTAGAAATTCCTCTATTGATCATTTTAAGATTTGTAAAACTTATTAGCCTCGTATATAGTTAACTAATCAATGCTAGTAGATTATTTAGTTAATTAATTGTTACGGTCTATTAGTTTATTGGGTGACCAGTGATTAATGTACTCCACCCTCGTTAAATAAAGTTATATTATTATTATTATTATTATTATTATTATTATTATTATTATTAATATCGCCTGATTTTAGCGGGCGATATTGCGCGCGCTTTCGCACTATGACTGTTAAATGCTGTGTGCCAAAGTAATTATCAGCATACTGCATTATTATTAATAATGGGTTTGGATAAATCAAATGCTGACAGCATTATTAATAATGCAACAGACAGATACAATAAAGAACAGTAATCATTTGGTCCTAACAGTTGTGTACTTACCTTGATTAGGTCCCAGTTCAATTCCGACGTACGTATCGCTGCGACCTGGTAACGGCCCGACATACCTCACTTTCCCGCGGCCAATTTGTCCGCGACTCCTCGTTACAAGTACCTCCATACCCATATGAATGTCGCTGGAACAGCGGGGCGCAAACGGCCTGAACAGTTCAGTGGAATTATTCTGTTAAATAAAATTGAAAACAAAATACTTAAAAAAAAGTAGGGGCCTGTTTATAAGGAAAATTGGTGATTCTTGTAGCCTAATGCGCGCTTTTACAAGGTTGTCAGAGACGCATTTCAATATTAATTTATTATTCCTAGCATCATACAGCAGAATGTGTGCCACACATGAATTAAGTAAACGACTGTGCTCGATATGTGTCGCCACGTAGCTCAGGCGTCCGTCCATTGCACGAAAAGTCATGGGTTGAATTCCCGTCAGGGACTCTGATAGCCCAGAGTCATTGGGGGTATGATTTTGGACATTTTTGGGATTTCTCAATTGACCCCGGTAAATTTTTTTGTTTTCTGTTGATTTTCTGCACAAGTTGGTAATTCCTAAGAGACTAGTTTCGTAGGCAGTTTGCGATTATATTTGCGGTTTATTTTTAGCTTGATGTTATTGGGCAGGAAAAGGAAAAGGGAAAAACAGAGCACGAGAAGATGATGCAACTAGCAGTTTGAGATTTTGGTATATTTATATCTTGACGTAATATTGCATCGTTGATGTACAAGTTTTGAAACACGAGAGGAGTATTGTAGTAGGTCGCTTTCGACTCAACCAAAGCGGTTTTACTTGGTGCCGATGAAGCGAACGATTTTATTTGTGAGGGCTGGTAAGCTATTAAAACCTCGAACTTTAAATCCACAGGGACACCCACAACCTCTATACAGGTTTTAAGGCCAATTTTAAAGTTAATTAACTGTTCTGTGCGGCTCTAGCTCTTGCGGCGCTGAGCGCCAAATAGTACTTGCATCGTCACTCTTGGGAGATCGTTCGTGGCTACAATAGGGTTTTTGAACATCACAGGATAGTCATCATGCTGTCCACGACAGATATCTGGTATATTTTGAGCTTAAAGCAATAGTAGCTTTGTAGCTGTACAAGTTTTGACAGATGATGACACGGCAGCCCTCGGGGGGGTACTACTCGGAATTCTTGGTGGGGGTGTGCCGCCCGGTGGTTCTCCAAATCCTGACCCTATTTCAGGCCAAAACATGTCATTTTCCACGCCCGTTTTCAGACCTGGCCTCTAAACTCCATACCTGTTTTCAGACCGCTTAGACTGAAAACACTGACCAAAAATGGCTAATTTTAACACATTAAATCATGACTATGTATGATTGTATTCAATGCAAAATAATTTTTTAAATAATCTGGCGGATCGTTGTTATAGTACGAGTACGTTAATACATGTTTAGCTCAAATATGTTGAGAAGATTAAGATAAAAAATAGAGGCTTAGAATCATCATTATATTTTGTATCTTTTTCTTGATCATAAATATTGGTTAAACTTTTAGCCTGGTTGTATAACTGAATGTCCAAATGATGCTACAATATGTCAATTAAGGGTACACCATAGAGCTATAAATTATCTTTAAGATTTAGAGAGAGATATATGTCTACCCTTAGCCATAATTTCTATCATAAAGGTATCTTTGTTGTAACTTGATCAATATGATATTTTCAAGAGAGTTTATTATCTATATAAGCCCAGAGACTTTTTGTACTTTATTTGTTCAATCGGTTTATCATTAATTTTGAGTGCAAATTATTAGTCAGTTTTCTTTCTTTAGTCTTCAAAAACTCATTAATAATTCATAAGCATATCAGCCTATTACACGAGGCAAATCGATCAGACACGTGCATTAATGAACCTTCATACCTGGTAATCTACGGTCATTCTGAAAAGATGAGATGGATTTGACATCAATCTCGGGGAAAGGCGGGGTTGAATGCCCAAACAATGTAATTGTCGCTGAACTTTTAATGAAAATGATTTTTAATCATCGCCGTAATATTTGTAAAAAGATCACAGTGACCTTTATATTGAGAATAATAATATTGGTAGTAATTATTTAGAAGTCTTAATACAACAGTGTTTTTAGGCCTGGTTCTCCTTCGTATAATGCTCCGCCCTGCGGGATTAAGATTGCATTATTCCACGACTTGCCACCAGGTCTTCATGGTTCAAAGATCTTTGTTATGCATGTGCTCTTCACAAGTTGTCTTTTTTTCGCGTGCAAACCAGGTCATATCATGTCAACGGAGACCGCCGTTATTTCTGTCGAGGAGTCAGTTGAAACTCCGGTTGCGACCGGCCGGGTTGGAAGCAGAATTGGAATCTGTAGCCGACTCCATGGTCAAAATGACCGACACTTTATCAGGCCCGGTTTACTCAACCTATGCTAAATGCCGAAGATAGAAGAGGAGGCTCTCCTCGATGAAGGCCTGCATAGTGAATTTGACCCGGCAGAAAATATCGTCGAAGAAGGTGAAGTTGATGATGTTAGCGAACTTCCCCACGGAGACCTTTTTAAGGATGCTGAAGACTGTGGACCAAAAGTTAACGGGGTGCTGCTAATTAAGCGTGTAAATAGCGCTTGCACCAAAAGGCCTGCTAAGGAACAGTTTTCTTCTATTCAAAAGAAATACCTTTGTCCCGAGAACTATGAGTTTCTCAAAGCACCTCGAGTGAACCCCGAGTCATGGGATGATTTGTTGGATAAGACGAAGAGTCGTAAGTGCTCCTTTCAGGCGTTTCAAAGGAATTTGAACAGAGGAATCACGCCGGTGGTGCAACTTGCCAACAACGTGGTTGATGCTAAGAAACGGAAGCAAGACTCCCTTCCGCTTAGTGATATTTATGACCTTTTGGTCGATGCTCTCTCCTTGCTGGGCAATTCTGTCTATGAGTTTTCTATGAAACGCCGTGAAATGTTAAGTCTGAAGTTGCTCCAGCTTACAAGTCGTTATGTCATGAGTCGCAACCCATTACTACCATGTTGTTTGGCGACTGTTTGCCTCAAAGCATCCGCGATATTTCTCAAGTCAAGCGAGCTCCCTATAATGCTCTCTTTATGCTCTATTTTTAAAACGAAGGACGCAACCAAGCTGGAGATTTGCAAAAAGATGTATTTTAAGGTCATCTTACACCTACAGAAGATAAAAAATTCAGTAGGCCACGCGCTTTTTATTTTGAAATTTTATTACGTCACGTGCAAGCCAGCAATTGTTCCACAGTGCGAGCAATGCGAGCCATGCATAAGTGCGAGCCATAAAAAATAATGATAAAAAAATTACTGGCATGGCATGTAAAGAATCATGAAATGAAATGAAATGAAATGAAATGTGAAATGTCACCATAAATGTCGTCCACTCATGCGGTCGCGGTTAAAAGCCGATGACACGGCACGTTCACGGCACGACATTTTCAGACGTAGGCGTATCACGGATGAATACGCCTACATCCGTGATGAGGAAACACTTTCTCACAAGTCTTGCACACCGCAGACGTAGACACTATTAAATCACGGGCTAAGAGATTGACTGATACTAGCATTTTTAAAGAAAAAAACATAAATTATTAAACTTTATCTGATTACTATTTATCTTGTAACCCTAACATATACCAGGAGAGCTAACATAACGAAGGCTTAAAGAAATAAAATAATTCTATGAATGGCTATGGACAACATGAAAACCTCTTGTAGTTAGAGAGAGAATCCCATGGCCCATAGATCAAAGGGTCATGCAATACTATCTAGCATGCCAAACACATACCAATTGTGGCTTGTCACATGCTAAGGGAACAGATATCTCGTAGATCTACTTGGGAAAGCTATTCTAAAGGCTTTTTATGCATTTTAAGACTAGTGGGAGTCGTGATTGGCTTGTCTCTTTTATACTACATTAGGTAATGCTATCGAAATGTCACGGTGTTGCGAAATATGATATCGTTGCAATCATTCGACCGCGTTGTACATTTTCGATCAGGAGTGGATTAAACACAGTTTGACCAGAACTTCTTTGTTCATATCATATGCATGGCTCGCACTTTTGCCTCGCATGACTTGCATGACTGATGAATTGCTGGCTCGCAGAATGTCGGGGCCCGTGTTTTATCGTACATTGATTCGGCTGTTGTGACACACAGAAATGAAAGTACTGTTGTATTTGTCATATTACAGCCGCCCGCCATTTTTTTATTGTGGAGACGCAACGTACTTTTTCCTCCTGTTTACTATCCCTTGTTCCCGGGATTTATTTTGAGGGGAGGAGGCGGATGATCGAGGCTATATGTTTTCGACCTAGATCACAGTGCCTGCCCCATTCTATGACTTCCATGGTTTGTAAATTCGTTAGATTGTCTGGAAATCGGACACAAGGACAACCATCGTGTTTTCCGATTCCTTTGTCTCGACCAGGTGGAATGATTCACTAAGTTTGAAATATTCAGTTGCTTCTCTGAATACTATGGCATGTATAGAACTCGCTCATTTAATCCATGATTACCACTAGTCAAATAAGATTAATCTGTGATCGTAGAATGTCTTTTCTTGCAGTACTGAATCATTGCTTGGAGATGGCCAAATTTTGTTGCTAACGCCTTACAAGAACTCCATTGAGCACAAAGTTAGACCGTTGCTGCGATATATTAAAATTCAACTTGAAACAAAAGACATCACTGCGAGGCTTAGGGGAATGATAGTAGGATTTTAATAGATGGTTTATTCCCCTAAGCCTCGTAGCAATGTCTTTTGTTTGAAGTTCAATTTTAATATATCGACTTTAATTGCTTTTTCTGCGAACAGTTTACTTTATTCCTGTGGAACTTTAACGGCGATTGTCAACAATGTTTCTTTCGGTTTAGGGTTGGACATATGGACTTTTGCTGAAATTGTCTTTGCAGGTTTTGTAAACGTTTGCGGCGATTGTCAGTAATGGCTTTTTCTGAAACAGTTTACTTTATCCCTGTGGGACTTTAACGGCGATTGTCAACAATGTCTCTTTGAGTTTAGGGTTGGACATATGGACTTTTGCTGAAATAGTCTTTGCAGGTTTTGTAAACTTTTGCGGCGATTGCCAGTAATGGCTTTTTCTGCGAACAGTTTACTTTATCCCTGTAGAACTTTAACGACGATTGTGAACAATGTTTCTTTACTTTGGGGTTGAAGATAAGAGGTTTGGACTATTGCTGAAATTGTCTTTGCAGGTTTTGTAATCTTTTGCGGCGATTGTCAGTAATGGCTTTTTCTGCGAACACTTTGCTTTATCCCTGTGGAACTTAAACGGCGATTGTCAACAATTTTTCTTTACTTTGGGGTTGAAAATAAGAGGTTTGCATTGGACTTTTCCTGAAATTGTCTTTGCAGGTTTTGTAATCTTTTGCGGCGATTGTCAGTATTGGCTTTTTCTGCGAACAGTTTACTTTATCCCTGTGGAACTTTAACGGCGATTGTACACAATGCTTCTTTAGGTTTGGGGTTGGAAAAAAGGACTTTTGCTAAAACTGTCTTTGCAGGTTTTGTAAACTTTTGCGGCGATTGTGAGTAATGGCTTTTTCTGCGAACAGTTTGCTTTACCCCTGTGAAAATTTAACGGTGATTGTCAACAATGTTTTCTTTTGGTGGAAGGGAAGAAAGTCTATAAGAACGTTTTTTTTTTTGTGGCGATTGTCTTTCTGCGGTGGTTATTATCACTGGTTAATTATTTAGTGGTTAAGGACTGGGGCTGCAAATGGTGCTATTTACAAGTGGAATACCAACTTAACACATTGCCACTGTATCCATTCTTAGATTGTACAAATCATAATCCAAGAGTGTAACATGGATCAAGATTTAATCAAAGGGCTCTTAAAGCCATCTCGTTAATGCGTTAGATTACAGCTAGATTTTTTTTAAGGTGCAAGAAACGAGAAGATTTAGAGAACGCGTGTTATATTTTTGAAAAAAAAAGAGCTGTCAATTCATTGTAGAATTGAGACTAGAGGATAAGATTTTTCTGCGTTTTTGAATAAATTAGCTGAAAAATATGCTCTTGTTGTTATGTAGTATCAAGGGATTTGGTAAGTGTATTTAAGGAGTTGTATGTTAATTCGTTCTCTTGGTGCTCTTCGCTGGAGGCGGTTGACTTTTATTTATTTATTTATTTATTTAGTTATTTATTTATATTTATTTCTTTTATTTACTTTATTTCAATTCAGGATTTGTTTTGTGTCGACCCAGAGAGAGGCCAATTGTGCACAATCACTAAGGGACCGTCCGTGCGCAGAGAGTGTGGGACCATAAACAGTAAAGGACCATCTGTGACCCATCTGTGCCCATTAAAAAAAAAAGAAAATTCAAGCACATTTTTGTGTTGAGTTTGTCAGGGACCATCTGTGCCCAGTCAGTAAGGGACTATCTGTGCCTTGTGTCTAGTCTGTAAGGGACCATCAGTGCCTATATAAAAAAAAGAAAAGAAAATTCAAGGACATATTATAGTTTGAATCTTAGGGACGAAATGTGCACGAGGAGTTTTCGAATGCAAATTTTATGTTTTTGTTAGTGCTTTTCTGTTTGCAGATGTATGTCGCTCTGAGATGTGGAGGGCGTTTTTCGCCTCAGTTCCTCTACATTTTTCAGCCGTTGCCGGCCAGCTTGGTTCAAGGAACCGTCCTCGCTTCTAGAGCGGATGGTACTGTGTGTTCTTACCTAGGAGGTTTCAAAAGATGGAAACAGTGGGCTTGGTCTAATCACATTTGTTACCTGCCTGTCAACCCTTTTCAATTTGCAGTTTAGTTGCAGTGCCTGCTTAATGAAGTCAGTTCCTCTTCTTCGGTGCTTAATGTCCTCTACAGGGTTTTGGCGGGTTTTTCCGTTTCACTGAGTTATGCGTTCTAAGATCTTGTGATACTAAGTTTTTCCTCTTATGTTTCCATATTTTTAGAATCGTCAAAGACTGACCAGTTTCGTGATGGGGCGTGGATTGCGATTGTAACGACAGCCATTCCTATTTGTCCTGTGAAGGCCTTGGAGCAATACATCGCAGCTGCGTATATTGATCTCTCTGAAGATTTACCGCTGTTCAGAGCCATTGCCAGGGGATTAACTACATAAGAACGAGGGAGTTTATCATGGACGGTTTTAGAGAGTTTATAGACGTTTTCATTACCAGTGTTCATAGACTTTGAGCCGGAGGGTCCACTGCTGCAGCGAACGCTGGCATTCAAGATAGATTTTTTAAGCGTCGCGGTCGATGGGCGAGTTAAAATGCTAAAGATGGCTATGCCAAAGACAATATCTATCACGGCTGTCAGTTTCTCAGTCATTTAGGATTTCAAATTCTTGTAAAGTTTTGTTTCGATTGAGCCCGGCAAGTTGGAGAGAATTGTTTATGAGGCCGGGATTTTTCTCCTGTCTTTTCGTAGCGAGCGGTATGGGGTTTTTTCATGCTATGGATGCTCGTTCGTTCTCTCCAAAGTTCTGTTTGTTGTCGCTTCCCGTGTAACGATTCAGCCTGTTTTTACCTTAATAAATGGTGCGGCCTCCAGTGAGCATGCGATGGCAAAAGGTGTTTATTGTTTTTTGTCTCCTTGCGTTTCGCACGGGTGTTATGAAATTTGGGGAATTTAGTCAAGTGCTGTATTTAGTCATTTGAGAACTGTTTATTTTAGTAGTCCGATGCTTGTACGATTATGTCACGCCCACATTTTCGTGCTAAGAATATGCAAATTTAATACGCTTCGCGGTCGATTAACTTTTCGGCTTGTAGAGACTCCGTCGTGTGGTTTTGTGGTTTGGATTTGTTGTCATGTCATGTATATGTATATGTTTGTATATGTTTTGTGAAGTTGAGTTTGGTTAATTGTGAAGATTCGAGAGTCGAGAGTGCCTTGATTTCAATAGAGACACCAAAAGGTATGAGAAGCCGTTATTTTTGTATAAAAGTATATTTTCACTGAAATATAGAACAGCTATTTCATTTGAGTTGTGGATCAGATATGTCATCTGAGCGGTTCCGGAGCGGTTTTAACGATAAAATTTGACAGCTTACATTGTTTTAAAAATGCACGTGGCGCTGCCATATGATGGTAGAGAATAGTTTACATAGAAAGACGTCAATTTTATTTAAGGTAGAATTTAGTTTGTGGTGATTATTGCAGAAGACTTGGATGTTTGTAGAATGGTTTAGCGTAATATAGAACAGAATGTTGTAAGTTTTGGAAACGCAGGGTTGCAGTCATGTCTCGGGGGGAGGGGGGAGTTTGTTTTGTACACTATATAGGTATGTGGGGGCCCTGATAAGTTAGGGTTTTTGAGGTCATGCTCAGTCGTTAAATAGGGTATCGTTTTTGGTAATTTTGGTTTTGTGAATAGAAATAGAAATAGAAAATAGAAATAGAAATAGAAATTCTAAAACTGTAGTGTGCGACTGAATTGGGGGGAAGGGGGGAGTTCGTTATGTTTGAGAATGTTGGTGGCACAAGAAGAGGTAAAAGTTTAAAAGTTTGTCAATACGTCTTCTTTCATGACGTTCTGTGACGTATATCACGAGACGTTCTTTTTGTCTCTGAAAAGAGAAATGCTGTTTGTTTAATTGTGCAAACTGTTTAGTTTAATGGTGTAAAAACTGAAACTCAGATCGTTTATTGCGTTCTGGGCGGTGAGGGAGGGGAGTGTGGTTTTTCCGTTTCTTAGATCAGAATGGTTGCGAGCGATGTCTTTGAGGTTTCTTGTTTAACTGTTTCACTATACGGACTCCTTTTTCGCGCATTTCATTTGTCAGTCTCCCTTGGTTGTTTTCTTGCTGTGCTGCGTGAAGGAGGTGATTATTAAGGATTTCGAGTTGAATTCGTTCTCAATTGATCTGTCGGCGGCGTAAGTATTACAGTTAGAGATTTTTTTAAGGTGAAAGAAACGAGATTTAGAAAACGCGTGTTATATTTTTAAAAGAAAAAAAAAGCTGTGAATTCATTGTTGAAGTGAGAGTAGAGGACTGTATTTAGTCATTTGAGAACTGTTTTTTTTAGTAGTCCCTTGCTTGCACCATTACGTCACACCCATATTTTCGTGCTAACAATATGCCAATTTAATTGGATTTCGTGGAGACAAAAGAAGTGGTTTCGTGACTCCGTCTCGTGGGCTTCGCAGTTGATTTGTAGTGGCAAGTTAACTTTTAGGCTTATAGAGACTCCGTCGTGTGGTTTTGCGGTTCCGATACATTTATATTAAAGGGCAAACGGAAAGGGGGGAAAGTTGTATCGTTTTTACGAGTTGTTTGGTTTGTATATCTATTTTAGAGTGTCAATAATTTGTATTGTTCGTTGGTTATGGGTTTCTGAAAGGTATTTGTTGTCATGTCATGTATATGTTTCTTTTCGTGAAGTTCAGTTTGGTTAATTGTGAAGATTGGAGAGTCGACAGTTCCTTGATTTCAACAGAGACACCAAAACGTACGGGAAGCCGTTATTTTTATATGGGAGTATTTTCCTTGGGGTATACAACGTCTTTTTCATTTGAGTTGTGGATCAGATATGTCATCTGAGCTGTTCTAACGATAAAATTTGACAGCTTAAATTGTTTTAAAAATGCACGTGGCGCTGCGATATGATGGTAGAGAATATTCTCTGAAAATGTGTTTCGACTGTTCGTCTTCGTAAATGAAATGGGTAGTTCGCATATTGGTAGACGATTTCTGTTGGATTGTCAAATCCTTTAGTCGTGCTTAAAGAGTATAGAATAGTGACGATTTGATATGTAAGAATTATCAAACAGCTTTGATGTTGGAGAAGCGGACGGAATAATGTCATGTGTGACAATGGAGGTAAATGTAGTTTTTAGAAAGACGTCAATTTAATTTAAGGTAGAATTTAGTTTATGATGATTATTGCAGAAGACTTGGATCTTTGTAGAATAGTTTAGCGTGATTTAGAATAGAATGTCGTAAGTTTTGGTCACCGCAGCGTTGTAGTTATATTCCGGGGGGAGGGAGGAGTTCGTTTTGTACAGTATATAGTTATGTGCGGGTCGATACGTTAAGGTTTTTGAGGTCATGCTCAGTCGTTAAATAGGGTATTATGTTTGGTAATTTTGGTTTTGTGATGGTTAGAAATTCTACAATTGTAGTGTGCAACTGAAATAGGAGTTAAAAGGAGTTTCAAACGTTGGTTTTCTACTGTCAATAGGCGTTATCTTTAATTGTCGGCAGTATGGTCCTGTCCTCCCCGCTGTCTCTCGTCGGCCTTCACATTAAATGATGGACTATGATGGAGCGCGAAAGGCGAATTTATGTTCGAAGTGTGATGAAGTTTCATTGCGTTTATACTTGTAGCCAAGGGTAGCTGTGATGCTGGTTATTCGTGAGAATACTGTATGTCTATTTGAGAGACATTGTTTGAGATGTTTGAAAAGCACTTTTTCGTGCAGTTGTTTGCGAATTTGTGTAATTATTTGATTTACAGCTTGACGGGTAAAATGGGTGATTATTCTGTTTTGTTTTTGAAGTGAAAAGGTGTACATCGTTTTAAGGAAGAGCATTGTATTGTGGAGACACCTTTTATATTTTGATTGATATGTTTGATAAAACAATGCGTAGGTCTGTGTTTTTATAAGGATAACGTTTAATTGGTAAGTTGAAAGAAAATGAAGATGAATTACGATTTAAAGAGATGGGTTGTCCGAAATAGCGTTTAAATGTAAGGGTTAGCAACATTGACAAATTGTTTAAGATTGGTTATTAAATGTTGTATGATCTGTAATATTTTGTTGAAACTTGTTTAATTGTGGGTGGGCCGAAATATCTACTTTTTCCGGTTTTAATAGATTAGCGATGTCTGTCTTTCTATTAAATGGAGTAATTAGGTAGTTGTCTATGGTTGTTGAAGGAATGATCTAATGCTGTTGTGGTGTCATCTGTTTCCTAACTATTAGGGATTAAATGGATCATTTTAAATTTTAGAAATGAATTGGTTTTTATTTTATTGGTATTTGAAGTTAATTCTTGTTAAAAATCTTAATATTTTTAGAGTGGGGGGGGGGGGGGGGTTAAGGGTGGTGGGTGAACTAAGAAAGATGTGGTTTTTAGAAGAGGATAGCCTGTTACAGAGACGTTCGTTTAGACTACGAGCAGTTTGTTTTCTTTGAGTGTTAAACTATATAGAGTGTAAAAGTGGCAATTTATTTGATTTAATTTTACCGTCATGTTTTTGATTTTGGAAAACAAGTCATATCTAGAATATTTGATGTCACTTTTAACGTGATTAGTAATACGAGTGGTGTTAATTAGCCCCACGCAGCTATCAAATGTACTGAATGGGAGAGCCCCTGACTCAGTCAAACTTCCCATATGACTAAAAAAAAATTGCCGGATTGACCCCTTTCATAAAATAGAAGTCCGTATAAAGGTGAATATTTTAAGTTCGTTTACCTACAGGTTGCAACTAATTTGATTGAACCTGCACTTGGCACCGGTAGCATAGTATTGGCCGACCCGTGTACTTTCGCTTTTGTGCTATTTTAAAACAATTAATCAATTGATATTACAGTTTCATTATGCAACAGTACGCAAAAGACGTAAAAATTTAAGCCATTGAAGGCTTGCCGCAATTCCATTCAACCGTCATCATTATAAGCCAAAAAATCAACAAAACTATGACATGTTTACCATACTATTGCACAATCAAACCGTAATAGCAATGAATAGAAAAAACGCAAAGTTCATGCTATTTTGCTCTGCCATACCGCTCATATTAAAACACAAACTTTCCTGTCCCATTTAACTTTCTTAAAACGTCTCCATTAGTAAAATACACCGTGAAATTCTCAAACTACGTTTCCCAAGAAAACGCATTTGACCTATTTTTACCCTTATGGCTTTACGACAAATGATTGAAACTGATAGGTAACGTGAGATATCAAAATTTAAGAAGGACTAATACCTTTGCGGTAACGTAATGTGAGATATGACAAGTTCATGACAAGTTCTGACCACAATCAAACCGTAATAGCAATGAATAGAAAAAAACGCAAAGTTCATGCCATTTTGCTCTGCCATACCGCTCATATTAAAACACAAACTTTCCTGTCCCAATTAACTTTCTTATAACGTCTCCATTAGTAAAATACACCGTGAAATTCTCAAACTACGTTTCCCAAGAAAACGCATTTGACCTATTTTTACCCTTTTAAAGTAGCTATAATGGCTTTACGACAAATGATTGAAACTGATAGGTAACGTGAGATATCGAAATTTAAGAAGGACTAATACCTTTGCGGTAACGTAATGTGAGATATGACAAGTTCATGACAAGTTCTGACATCCCAATACCCTAGGGAAATTAACAAGAGGTCCGGGGGTGCTCCCCAAACATTTTAGTGGCAGTATGTGACGCCCTTCTTGAAATCCTAACCGGTTTAACCAACCATATCCTCAATGCCCTAATATAGCTTCTATAAAGAAGGAACAAGAAACCCCCCGGACAAAAGTCCACAAAATTTTGTTAACAACTTTTGTCCCTTTTTCGTACTCGACTCCGAAATCTCGCTTAATGCGCATGCGCATTAACGAGATAAAAAGGAAGAGTACACGTACAGAGAGCAAAAGTGCAAGGTATCCAAAGTTGTGGAAAGCCATAACTTTCTCATGTGATTATTAATCATTATGTGGTGACATTTTGTCGTTATGTGATGTAGTTTTGTCATGTTGTAATTGTGATACATCGTTATGTGGTGCGGTTTTGGCACTATGTTATGAAGTTTCTAAATTATGTTTCGAGGTTTTGACATTATGTGATGAGGTTTGATCATTATGTGATGTGGTTCCACCATGATGTGGTGTGGTTTTATCATTATGTGGTGAGGTTACTTGATTATGTGTTGTAGTCTTGTCATTACGTGATGCGGTTGGTTCATTACGTGGTGGCCCAGTTCCTTCGTTATGTGGTTTGACCATTACGTGTTGTGGTTTCAGCATTATGTAATGTGGTTTCTTTATTTAGGAAATCGAGTTTACTTCCGGTGTCAAGTATTATTGCCCAGGTTGCTCTTCTACTAAGAACCCGTTTATCCAGTTTTTCTCGCCCACGGACGCTTTGCGCGTAATACACAGACTCAATAAAACAAGAGGCTAGCTGGTAGCCTGTACTCATGCGCTTGCATAATGACGTTTTATGGTTTATTTTAACTGGGTCACGCACCCCTTCCTTCTCAACGAATTTTGTGTGACATGTAAGTCTTGTTTTGTTTACATAATATCAGATATCATTTATCACGACTGAATTTAAACACGTTTTATAAGCATTTCTCCCAAATTAATAAACTAGCAACAACACAAACAAAAATTCAATCACAAATTGATACCCACATAAATTCTCATCGAAAAATGTAATTTCTTTTCCGGTGAAGTCCAAATGCTAGTGGCTGATTACGGGCACGCCGAAATCACGAGTTCGCGTGTCAACCAATCAGACCAGTGAAAGTCGTCCCGCGGGATATGGGAAACTTTACAAAAACAAGGCAATTTGTGACTACAAAAAGCGGGACGAAAAGAAACCTTACCGAAACCTTGACTCATGCCGCTATGCGCATGAGTAATAAAAGATACCTTTCAGGGGTTTGAGCGCGGGCTCATTTGCTCCGCTGGAAATCGAGCCTTCTTCGTCCTTCGTCTCGAGATCATAAGCACAACCAACCGAGAAATACGCACAACTGACCGAGTGATACGCACAACTGATAGAGTAAATACGCACAACCGACCGAGAAATACGCCTACTGACCAAGTAATTAACACACATCCGACCGAGTAATAAGCAGAACCGACCGAGACTGACTGTCGGTCGGTTGTGCGTATCTACTCTGTCAGTTGTGCGTATTACTCGGTCAGTTGTGCTTATTACTCGGTCGGTTGTGCGTATAACTCGGTCAGTTGTGCGTATTACTCGGTCAGTTGTGTGTATTACTCGGTCGGTTGTGCGTATTACTCGGTCGGTTGTGCGTATTACTCAGTCCGTTGTGTGTATTACTCGGTCCGTTGTGTGTATTACTCGGTCAGTTGTGCGTATAACTCGGTCAGTTGTGTGTATTACTCGGTCAGTTGTGTGTATTACTCGGCCAGTTGTATGTATTTCTTGGTCATTTGTGTGTATTACTCGGTCGGTTGTGTGCATTACTCGGTCATGCAGTTGTGTATTAATAGGCCATTTCCGAGTTGCCTTTAGCCTCTCTATCAAAGCGGGGCTAGGTGCGAAACCTTTCATATGAAAATTAGTTTTCATTTGCATGTGAATGAAAACTCATTTTCATATGAAAGGTTGTGCACCTAGCCTCGCTTTGACAACGAGGCGTAACGTAACTCGGAAATGGCCTATTACTCTGTCAGTTGTGCGTATTACTCGGTCAGTTGTGCCTATTTCTCGGTTGGTTGTGCTTATTACTCGGTCGGTTGTGTGTTAATTACTTGGTCAGTAGGCGTATTTCTCGGTCGGTTGTGCGTATTTACTCTGTCAGTTGTGCGTATTACTTGGTCAGTTGTGCGTATTTCTCGGTTGGTTGTGCTTATTACTCGGTCGGTTGTGGGGGGAATATATACAATTGCAAATTTTGCAGTTAAATATATCTATGGATAAATGTCAAAATTTTGCAATTAATTATCTCAGTGTAATTTGAAAAGTGAAAATTTACGTGTCAGTATATGTATATATACCGAATCAAAACTCGCAGTTTATGAAAAATGATTAAGTGTCAGTATATATATATATAACCGTAGAACTTGTGAGGGGTCTCGCAAACAATGCAAATCCTTAACCAACATAAAATGCTTGCTGGAGGATCACTAAAGCGATCGTGGACACTTGAAATAATCGTAAATAAAACCGAAAATGTGAGGGTCAAGAGTCCAACTCCAATGTAGCTTTGCTGGTTTATTCGTTCGACGTTTCGACCATAACGGTCTTCATCAGGAGCATCTGATGCGTGATATCGCCTAATTTTAGCCGGCCTCGTCGGCTAAGTATTAGGTGATATCACGCGCGCTTTCGCGCTATAATAGTTTTATAATTCAATACATTGATAACAAAGCACAGTTTGAAGAAAAAATATCGCCGACAAGCCTTTTATTTAAAAAAAAAAGCTTACAGATGTTTTACCGCGCGAAACTTGCAACATCACACAGTTCATGAATGAAAGTGGCGCCTTTGTCAATATTGTGCAAGCTTGAACACTATAACTGTTTTATAATTCAACACATTGATAACAAATCACAGTTTCGAGAAAAAAATCATTGAGATATACAACCTTTCATTAAGTAAAAAGCCGGGCTAACTACAATATTTTACCTCGCACCATTTCTTAAACAACAAGCAGTGAATGCCGAAACTTTTGCCAAGCTAAAATTAATTTAGCGTACACAATCAGTTGACAGTTTCTACGAAGAGCTTTCGTCTACTCAAAGAACGGGACAGAGTAGTGACTACAAGAATTAAAACACAGTAAAATGGCGTAGAATGTCTTAGTTACAAGTGTTTCGTATCTTAAAAAGTTCAATTCAGAATCAAAACAAATTGAATAAACACACGGCTACGAACCTAAACATAGCGGCGAAAAGTCGGAAAGAACTGCAGCGTGGACAGTGAACTTACAAAAATTCACAGCTAAGGGATACAAGAAACGGTTAAAACATCGTACCTGTAGTTGATTTGGCTTTTTAGTCCCTTCCATAAGCACCAAATTTTCAAACATCGAAGTACGAGCTGAGTCGATCAATGTTGTTTACAAACTTGGAATGCTCGTTTTTTAGCTCCCACAGCCGAGACGAGATCAGAAACTTTTCTGAGTAAACATCAAGTCTATATCATATTCCACAGGTGATTACCAAAGGAATTTCACGAAAATTGTGCTCCTTCATTCACTATTTGTCGAGCGGTTAAACTTTGAACCAGTTTTCATTTAGCTACGCCAAGAAACACTGCGACCGCGACAACGCGAAAATTTCGCGCCTTTTTTGTCCAATCATGTGAACAGTATTTTTCTCTTTTCTTTTCTTCTCTTGTTTGCTTTCTTTTCCGTTTTTTAACTAATAGTTCACGCACTTTTTCGCCCCAAAACACGAAAATTGCAGCCAGCAGTCATTTTCACTCTCATTCAAAATGCGAAATTTACCGCCATCGCTGGTTATACGTCATGTAGACATAACGCATATCGATAACTTTTTGACCATATTTGGGCAGTGTATTTATGTGTTGAATTATAAATATATATATATATATATATATATATATATATATATATATATATATATATATATATATATATATGTATATATATATATATATATATATATATATATATATATATATATATATATATATATATATATATATATATGCTCAATAAATTTTCACTTATATTAAATTGCACTGAGATAATTAATTGCGAAATTGGAACATCTATCTTTAGATATATTTCCGGGGGGGGAAACTTGGTTCAACGTTTGCCGGGTATGTGCCGCTGACCTCTCGGAGCCCCTACCCCATTATAGTCTATTCTGTGGCCAACTATAGACCCCATCTTAGTCACTTTTGAGTAAATGTAAATTTCGCAATCCCAACTTAGTCACTTTCTGTTTAGCCATCTACCTTGAGTTCGGAACCCTTTTAACTAGGTCATCCTCAAATGAATTGACACTTTATTAAATGTAGAAGACTTTACTCTTCACCTGCAAACCTTCTGGTACATTTGTTAACCGAAAATATTTACAAGCTGAAGCTACCCAAAAAAATACTTGCCAGAATTTTTCTTATCCCAAACAATCCCGACAATTTGCGACCCCATTCTAGTAACTCTATTAAAAATGCAACCCCATTATAGTCAATCCAGTCGTGAAAATGCGACCCCATCCAGCGGCACATCCCCATTAGCTCATTACTAGGAAGTACCCCCCCCGGATATATTTAACTGCAAAATTTGCAATTGCATCTATTCTGATTACTCGGTCAGTTGTGTGTATTACTCGGTCGGTTAATACAGGGAGTATATATATTCGCAAATTATGCAATTAATTACTTCTATATAACGAAATTTTTTATGCGAGTAAGTTCTTCTGTATGAAAATGAAATAAATAATAAAATTAATTCACATACATAACGAAATTTAAGCGACAAAACACTCGCATATCGTATCGTTATGTATATAAACACTTTATACATAACGAAATTTAAGCGACAAAACACTCGCATATCGTTTCGTTATGTATTTAACCACTTTATACATAACGAAATTTAAGCGACAAAACACTCGCATATCGTTTCGTCATGTATGTAAACACTTCATACATAACGGAATGTAAGCGACAAAACACTCGCATATCGTTTCGTTATGTATATAAACACTTCATACATAACGGAATTTAAGCGACAAGACACTCGCATATCGTTTCGTTATGTAATTAACTACTTTATACATAACGGAATTTAAGCGACAAAACACTCGCATATCGTTTCGTTATGTATTTAACCACTTTATACATAACGGAATTTAAGCGACAGAACACTCGCATATCGTTTCGTTATGCATATAAACACTTCATACATAACGGAATGTAAGCGACAAAACACTCGCATTTCGTTTCGTTATGCATATAAACAGTTTATACATAACGAAATTTAAGCGACAAAACTGAGAGAAATTGTTGGAACAGTTAGGAATATTTTTGGGGATCAAGGGAACATGGAACAGAATTTCAGGGAACAGGGGAACTTGATAAAAGTGAATTTCCGGGAACATCTTAACCTAATTTTTGAGGGACAAGGGAACAACTTCAAATTGTTATAGGGAACAAGGGAACATGCCCCCCCCCCCCCCCCCCCTGGGAGGCTCTCTACACTCGCATATCGTTTCGTTATGTATATAAACACTTTATACATATCGAAATTTAAGCGACAAAACACTCGCATATCATTTCGTTATGTATTTAACCACTTTGTACATAACGGAATGTAAGCGACAAAACACTCGCATATCGTTTCGTTATGTATTTAACCACTTTATACATAACGAAATTTAAGCGACAAAACACTCGCATATCATTTCGTTATGTATTTAACCACTTTATACATAACGGAATGTAAGCGACAAAACACTAGCATATCGTTTCGTTATGTATATAAACACTTCATACATAACGGAATTTAAGCGACAAGACACTCGCATATCGTTTCGTTATCTATTTAACCACTTTATACATAACGGAATCTAAGCGAAAGAACACTCGCATATCGTTTCGTTATGTATATAAACACTTTATACATAACGAAATTTAAGCGACAAAACACTCGCATATCGTTTCGTTATGTATATAAACACTTCATTCATAACGGAATGTAAGCGACAAAACACTCGCATATCGTTTCGTTATGTATATAAACACATCATACATAACGGAGTGTAAGCGACAAAACACTCGCATATCGTTTCGTTATGTATATAAACACATCATACATAACGGAGTGTAAGCGACAAAACACTCGCATATCGTTTCGTTATGTATATAAACACTTCATACATAACGGAATGTAAGCGACAAAACACTCGCATATCGCCCGTTTCGCATTTCTTCCAAGCGATAAGCAAGGTTTTATGGAAGTCTCACATCTATGCTGCCTAAATTAATTTTCACAATCGACCGTGTGCTCAACTCACATACCTCGATTCTTCGTAAGATTGATTTCGTATTTATGGTCCTTGATTATTACACATTCCTCCATTGTTGTTTTATTTTTAACAAGGCCAGGGTTTGAGCAATGATTTGTTGAGTGGGGGCCAATTTGTCCCTTCAGCAAAGGTTTGGGGATGCAATTTTCATTTTAGAGTGTCAAAAACTGTAAAGCCAATGACAACCACCATTTTGAATTTTCCCTGAGACACAATCTGCTATCAAAATGACAAACATAATTCAGTTTGCAATGCATTATAAGGCGATTTCAAATCGCATGGCTTTTAGTTTTCGAATTTTTTTTTAATTTTACAGCGAAATCAACGGTACAAACAGCATAAATTGTTTTCTTTACATTTTTTGGATCAAAGGCTTTCTTGTATCTTTTTTATAGGCCATTTTCTGAACAGAGATTGTCCCCTTGGTCGTTTATCCAAGGGACAATGTAAATTGCAGTGCAGCATTCCCGGCTCAAACCCTGCAAGGCAAAAATATAAGAAACGTTTCATTTGTTTGAAAACCCCTTCATGTACTCTAAAGGAGAGCTGTCAAGTTGAAATTCGCTCGGTGATTGGCGTGGGCGAGCGTGGGTAAATATGAGGTCAGCTAAGGAATGTTTGGTCCTTGTATACTAGCACAGAAGCAAAAAAAAAAAAAAATAGCCACAATATAATCGCTTAAATTTCGTTACGTATGTAGTTGTCATATGCATAACGAAACAATATGCGAGTGTTTTGTCGCTTAAATTCCGTTATGTATAAAGTGGTTAAATACATAACGAAACGATATGCGAGTGTTTTGTCGCTTAAATTTCGTTATGTATAAAGTGTTTATATACATAACGAAACGATATGCGAGTGTTTTATCGCTTAAATTCCGTTATGTATAAAGTGCTTAAATACATAACGAAACGATATGCGAGTGTTTTGTCGCTTAAATTTCGTTATGTATAAAGTGTTTATATACATAACGAAACGATATGCGAGTGTTTTGTCGCTTACATTCCGTTATGTATAAAGTGTTTATATACATAACGAAACGATATGCGAGTGTTTTATCGCTTAAATTCCGTTATGTATAAAGTGCTTAAATACATAACGAAACGATATGCGAGTGTTTTGTGGCTTAAATTTCGTTACGTATAAAGTGCTTATATACATAACGAAACGATATGCGAGTGTTTTGTCGGTTAAATTTTGTTATGTATAAAGTGTCTATATACATAACGAAACGATATGCGAGTGTTTTGTCGCTTAAATTCCGTTATGTATAAAGTGGTTAAATACATAACGAAACGATATGCGAGTGTTTTATCGCTTAAATTCCGTTATGTATAAAGTGCTTAAATACATAACGAAACGATATGCGAGTGTTTTGTCCCTTAAATTTCGTTATGTATAAAGTGTCTATATACATAACGAAACGATATGCGAGTGTTTTGTCGCTTAAATTCCGTTATGTATAAAGTGGTTAAATACATAACGAAACGATATGCGAGTGTTTTGTCGCTTAAATTTCGTTATGTATAAAGTGTTTATATACATAACGAAACGATATGCGAGTGTTTTATCGCTTAAATTCCGTTATGTATAAAGTGCTTAAATACATAACGAAACGATATGCGAGTGTTTTGTCGCTTAAATTTCGTTATGTATAAAGTGTTTATATACATAACGAAACGATATGCGAGTGTTTTGTCGCTTACATTCCGTTATGTATAAAGTATTTATATACATAACGAAACGATATGCGAGTGTTTTGTCGCTTACATTCCGTTATGTATAAAGTATTTATATACATAACGAAACGATATGCGAGTGTTTTGTCGCTTAAATTTCGTTATGTATAAAGTGCTTAATATACAGACGAAACTGTTCGCATAAAAAATTTCGTTATACAGAAGAATTTAGTTGCATATTATGCCAATGTAATTACCGCCGTTAATACACACAACTCATAGAGTAATAAACACAACTGACCGAGTAATACACACAACTGACCGAGTAAAACACACAAATGACCGAGTAATACGCACAACTGACCGAGTAATACACACAACTGACCGACTTTTACGTACAACTGACCGAGTAATTAACACACAACCGACCTAGTAATACACACAACTGACCATGCAGGTTTTACACGCAACTGACCCGAGTAAAACACACAACTGACCGAGTAATACACGCAACTGACCGAGTAAAACACACAACTGACCGAGTAACACACACAACTGACCAAATAATACATACAACTGACCGAGTTAATTACACACAACTGACCGCGTAATACGCACAACTGACCGAGTAATACACACAACTGACCGAGTAATGCGCACAACTGACCGAGTAATACACACAACTGACCAAGTGATACACACAACTGACCGAGTAATACACGCAACTGACCGAGTAATACACACAACTGACCGAGTAATACACACAACTGACCGAGTAAACTGAGTAATTGATACGAGTGATCGATGAGAGGAATGGTAGCTCGCAGTCTAAACAGAACTCAGGGTTGTCGGAACAGCAACAAGAAAATTTATTCCAAATGAACGTAGCCTTCACAACTGTAAAACTCTACAACAACTCACCACTGCGAACTTGATAAACAAACACGGCCTCTGCCAACTTGAATATACACGACCTCAGTCACACTTGAATAATCACGGCCTTTGCCAAACTTTCTCAGCTTGTGAAAAACTAGTTAAACTTTCAGCCAATGCTCGCCTGTTTATATACTTTTCGGTGTAAAATACTAGAACCTTCTAAATAGTCTAATTACTCATGCGCGTAGCGGCATGAGGTAAGGTTTCGGCTCCGTTTTTCTTGTTATTATTTTTACTCATGCGCGTAGCGGCATGAGGTAAGGTTTCGGCTCCGTTTTTCTTGTTATTTTTATTTTTTGTGTCACGATTTTGCATGCAAATTTATGCGCGCATATTTTAATTTGTACACTTTCGGTTTATTGCTTTGCCACTACACTTCCTGTTTAATGACTTCCGGCTACTCTCACTTCCGGTAAAAGAACGTTACTCAAGTGTCACGACAGCGTCTCCTACAACCCTACTTACATTAGCAATGTTCATGTTTGGTATATATAAGACTTAGAAGAATCATTCCCTTCATTGTGGTACAGCCTTCATTTCCAAAACAATCAATAGTAAACAACGTGGTTTGCAGGAACGATGACTGAGCGAAAAGAGTACTCTTCGCCATGTCGGACATCTTCTTATCGTGTTTATCTATGTTTATTTATGTTTATCATGTTTAAAATATATCATAAAACTAACTTACGCATGCGCATAAGTAAAGGCTGCTAGGAGCCTCTTGTTATTATTATTTTTATTATTATTTTTATTTTTTGTGTCACGATTTTGCATGCAAATTTATACACGCATATTTTAAATTGTACACTTCCGGTTCATACCTTTGCCACTACACTTCCTGTTTAGTGACTTCCGGCTACTCTCACTTCCGGTAAAAGAGCGTTACTCGTGTGTCACGACAGCCTCTCCTACAACCCTACTTAAATTAGCAATGTTCATGTTTGGTATATATAAGACTTAGAAGAATCATTCCCTTCATTGTGGTACAGCCTTCATTTCCAAAACAATCAATAGTAAACAACGTGGTTTGTTGGAGCGCTGACTGAATGAAAGGAGAACTCTTCGCCATGTCGGACATCTTCTTATCATGTTTAAAATATATCATAAAACGAACTTACGCATGCGCATGAGTATAGGCTACTAGGAGCCTCTTGTTGTAGTAGTATTACAAAATATAACAATTTATAGCAGCATACGCAGGGTGCTAAAAAAAGTGTAAACAAAGAACGTTCAAGAAACTTCCAGAATGTCACGCAAGTCAAGCAAGGCAATTTTTAACCCGTGAATATACGCGCATGCGTAATGAACGGGTTATCGGTAACGACGACAGATATGCAAATGAGTCACTCGCTCACTCCTTCCATCAGCTGTAAACTTAGTGACGTAATGCCTTGTTATGAATGCGTTTTGTAACAAGAACAGTGTGGATCCAGCGATAACAATAACTAAATTGGTGTAAACGAATATAAACAACAATAAGCTTAAAGATGTTTTGCATTTGGAGTCTTTAATGCAACGTTAAAATCGATCCAAAAGGAATTTTCAACTGAGACATGCGTTTTGATGGTTATCTGTCTTCAAGTAATAAAATGTATCCCATTGCAAGTCAGTGGTCACGGTGGTGACAGCCGAAAGGCCCAGGTTCGAATCTCGCTCGGGGTGTTACTTTATTTTTTCTTTTTTTTTTTCTTTCTTCTTCGGACTGAACATTATGAAAGTGATGTACTGTATTTTTAGTTTTTGCGTTTGTCAAAAATCCTTACGTTTAATTTAAAAAAAAATATTGAACCGTGACAGAGTGAAAACATAAGCTTACCGCAATTATTGCCTTAAGCGTTAGCATTTCAAATTCACGGGTTGGCTCTAAGGAGCCTTTGATTCGTAACAGTAATACACACAACTGACCGAGTTATACGCACAACTGACTGAGTAGTAACACGCAACTGACCGAGTTGTACACAAAACTGACAAAGTAATACACACAACTGACCGAGTAATACACACAACTGACCGAGTAAAACTGACACAACTGATCGAGTAATACACACAACTGATCGAGTAATACACCCAACTGACCAAGTAAAACACACAAATGGCTGAGTAATATGTACGACTGACCGAGTAATACACACAACTGACCGACGTTTGCGTACAACTGACCGAGAAATTCACTGGAAAACTTGAACCATTTACAGACTTCACAAAAGTTGGTTAAATCTCTGTAAAATGTCTAGATTTCCTTTGTAAATTAAGAACTCTGTAAATGCGCGCATTCACAGAGTTTTTATAACTCCGTAAAAAGTCTGTAAATTTTAACACATTTTCTCCGCTAAGATCGCATAAAATGTGTATATAATCTTGCTAAAATCTCTGTGAATTTGATGTAGAATTTACAGAGATTTTATGCGACAAACAACAAATGTCTGTAAAATCTCTTTACTTTCTCTGTAAAAATTACACGAGAAAACAATCTCTGTAAACCCGTAAACATAAAATCTCCATGTTATCTCTGTAAAAAGTGAGCGAAAAAAAGTGCATGAAATGTCTGTGAAATGTCTGTAAAATGGATACAAAAAAACTACACAAAATGTTAATGTAAAGTACATAAAATGTTTGTAAAATGTAGATATTTTAATGCACAAAATCTTAGCAAAATGTTCACGTTTTCTCTGTAAATTAAGCATTAAAATGTGAGCGAAAAAAAGTGCATGAAATGTCTGTAAAATATATACAAAAAAAACTACACAAAATGTCAATGTAAAGTACATAAAATGTTTGTAAAATGTAGATATTTTAATGCACAAAATCTTAGCAAAATGTTCACGTTTTCTCTGTAAATTAAGCACGTAAAAGGGACGCGTGAACAATGCACAACATAAAATGTCAATAAAATATCTGTAAAAAGTTAACGAAACTTTGAACAAAATGTTAGTAAAATGTCCCCAATAAGAGCACAAAAAAATGTTACAGAGGAGTTCATATGTCTGTAAAAATGAAGAAAAATTTATTGCAACCATAATTAATACCTTTCAAAATGTGTATATTACATGTACTCTCAATAGAATCTAACTGTAGAAATTAGACTGTTGCTACAGATAAACAAATGGTTTCTACAACTTGACTGCCATAAAACTGAAGTTCTAGAAAAAGGAATAGCGAAATTCATGTTTTAAAAATTAAAAATGTAAGCACCAGCTCCCCGTGTATATGCATATTATGTTGTTTGAGAAGCACTTTCGTCAATCTATGCTCATGTTGTCATAAAGGTATTTCTTAAGGTATACTGTACATGTATTCTGTGTTAAATCTTGATGTAAGCCCATATGTTGTATTTTCCTAAGAACCAGAACAAGAAAACACTCAAAACTAAATTATAACAAACTGTAATAATTAATTTTTCTCTTAAGCTCTATAATTTAAGGTATAAAAATTAGTCCAACAACTGGGTTGCATGGAAATAATTCTAAAATAAATAGTATAAGGAATCAATTTTATTATAATAATAAAACATTAAAACTTTGCTCTTTCATGAGAATAGCACTAAACACGGTATAGACATGTAGTAAATTTAAATGCATTTTCATTTTATAAAATTATGTAAACAATAATTATTAAATAAATAATTCTGAAATTATTATTGAAATAATCTCATATAATAATAAACCTGTTTCAATAATATGCTCATAGATTGTATTAATTATCGATATTATTATTATTATTATTATTATTATTATTATTATTATTATTTATTTGTGCACAATCCTTTAGAGTGATTTACTTAACCCGTGAAATAATTAATAGATAGTGGACTACTATGCACTAATTCCATTGTATTCCTTTGTTCACTGTGGCTGTTTGGCCATAATTGTTGGACACTGTTTCACGAGTGTAGTACAATCACTCTATTACCTATCAGCTGGTAAATTCTACTTATGTTTAACATTACACTTTTCCCGGCCTGTTAAATCGATAAAATCGATATCAATCGCTGCCAATTAATCGATTGATATTGGAAATCGATGATCAATCGATGACGTATGTTTTTGTGATAATTCGATTGACCATCGATTTCCAATAAAGTCGATTAATTGATATCGATTTTATCGATTGCCATCGATCCCTGGTTATATGGACGGCAACATAACAAGACTTACACTGAAAACGGTTTTTGAAGTCGCCAAAGCGGAGCGACTAAATCCCTCTGTAGGTGACCAAGTTGTCCGCGATGACATCAGTCACCTTAAAAGCATTGCCATGATCTCCCCTTTTCTTGCTTGCGGAGAAGTTGTCACCAATTGCAACAGTGAACGAACACTCCTGGTAGACCAGATATTGTGTTCGGAATTTTGTTACACGAGCTCCGAGAAAACACGCAAAAATCGATCATTTGCGGGACATTTTTTTGTGATTATCGATTGATCATCGATTGGCCGATATGAATTAACTAATTTTATCGATTGATCGATTGGATTTCCAATGATCGAGTGTCATCGATTTAACAGGCTGGGTACTTTTTAAAGGCCCATTTTCACCCTTGATTCAACGGGTTCAAATGGGTTCTCAATTCTTTCATATTGCTCCAAATACGTCCACCCAATTATATATTTTTTTAAATAAATTATGAACAAAATATTATTACATTATCCTCCCTCAAATTAATCACTCAACATAAGGTTATCTTTTGTAATAAGCTTTGTTTCATGTTTTCTTCTGACTTTGCCTTTATCAAAAAGTGCTTTTCCTAAAACTACATGTATAACCAATCCTTCCTTAGTATATGACTGTCCTTTTGGGACAGTAACACCCAATAATTATTTCATCAGTGCCTTCTTGACATTCGCGATGGTGACACTTTTCACTTTCCCTTTATAAAAAGTTCCTTTCCTAAAAGTATGACTAAAGCTTCTTTGCAATATGTTTGACCTTTTTGGAAAAGTCACACCCAATTTGGTCAGCTGCTTTTTGAAATTCATTACTTTACATCACTGAGTTTCTTGGCATTCAGAAAAAAATGCAGCAATTGATGCATAGGATGGTGAAATCTGAAAGGAAACAATAAAATGCATGCCAGTCAGAATGTATTTTTTTTATAATTTAAACAATGAGTTTGAGACCTCCATCAAAACCAACTAGTCTCACTAGCTTTTCAAAATTATTTTTGGAAAATGTAGCCATGTCCTACACTGTACACATTGTACAGGTCAAAGTATACAAGAGAAGGGCTTTGCTGTAGCAGTGCCTGCTGTTTCCTGGCAACTTACTTTTGCCCTGAGGCAACTAGGAAATTTAAGTTTTTGCATAAAACTCATAATGCTGGGCACCCTGGTTTTCACAGGTTCAGAACTTTCAGTTCCCTACAATCTTTCTCAGAGCACAGCCCTCAAGAGCCACCGCTCTTGTTTCACAACCTGCCTTTTCTCCTACTCAATGTTGTCATCCCTGCCTGGTAACAGGTAACCTTGCAATACATTATAAATCAGCTTTTTCAACAAATGCATCAAAATGATGTTGCTAAACCCTCAACCTGAATCCCCTGTATCTAATCACCACAAATATCAAGCCCATTATAAATGTATTAACTTACTAGATTCTGTTTCAACAGCATCAGGTTGTTTGTTATCCTCGGTTCTGTCCTCAGTCTATAAATTATGAACCAGAAAAATAACATTTTTGACTGACAGTATACAGCTGTAGGGTAAGTGTTTTCATAAGGAATTGATTAATCTATGTACTGTACTGTCCTGTATTGGTTATCATTAAGTTAAGAGGCAGTGTCTGTAAAAGCGGTCCACTGCATTTCGGGTCGGAAAAAAGTTTTCCCTCAAACTTTGCCCAGTAAACTATCTTGGGTCATAAGTAAATGAAGCGACTTTAGTTTTTGGAAATACGTTAAATTGTATTTTTTAGGGCTCGTAACAGTCAAAGCGGCAAAAGGCCTAAATTTGCGCTTGGCCAGAATCGAAAATTGCATAAATTGACGAGCTCGCTGCTCGGAAACCACCAAACGCAGCAAGAAATTATTATTATTCCTAACTTTAGTGTTCCTTCAAAGGTGTGAAACGCAAGTTAATTTTGATATGGTTTAAATTGGAGATTCAATAAAATTAATGCATTAGCACCCACTTAATCGCTTTTTGAAAACATGCGAAAGTACCCTGTCTTCGCTGGCTTTTATTTCCCAAGTCCAGAATGAAACGCTTAAAATTTCTATTGAATTCTGCTAAACAAATGTTAGTTAGCATAGAAATATAAAAATACTTTGCACTTTTTGTCTTCCTTTTCCACAGCGACATTAAACTTTTCGTGCTTTTGCGAATATAAAACGCACATTATGCAAATTAGGTTGTTGGACAATTCAGAGTGCTTTAAATATAGGCGTTTTATATATATATATTTCACGATTTTTAGTCATAAATACAGTAGAGAACACACAAATAAACGTTTTGAACTGTTTAATGGCTATAACAAGCTAATTATTAAGTCCCGATCTTCGGTGAGTATCAGGTGAATATTATGCAAATTAGGTTGTCTTCAAAAGTTAGTCCGGTGACAAGAAACATTTCTAACTAAGTTTGTTTTTTTCTTCTTTTAAAAACACAGATATACTGTCGAAAAGCATTTTGTGATTTAGTTATTGAAACTTAACGATAAATCAGTTTAGCTTTTAACATGGGACGTTGTCAATGTACTTTGAAATCGACAATGCGTGACCTTTGTCAGTGCAATTTGCATGAATTTGGAGTGTCACGCCATGTAACAAATTTGATTACTACCATTATTCATTCTATTTGGCAACTGGCAAATGAAAAGTAACCATTTGTGACCGAAGAATAAAGGATGCTTTCAGTTTGCAAGGTACAACAAGGTCTGTAGGTACCTTACACTTAATCCTCTCGTTGAGAAGGTACAGAGGAGGCAATCTCGAACAAACGATCGTGATCGGAACTTGACTTTTGTGTTTTACAACAACTACACCCAACAATCAACTTTTTCTTTCTCATGCAAGAACGCAGCGGCAAACTGTGAAGACCTATGAAACTTTTAAAAGTTTCAAGCAACGAAACCCTTGTCTTAACTTTGTTCTTGAATTTACAGAGCTCAATATCATTTTCTTTAAAAAGGCTGACAATATAATTCATGGAGCTTCAATGGATTTAGGACCTGTTTACATGGAGGGAGGGTGACGCCGAATTACCCGCTTGCCGTTTGCTGCATGCTTCACATGGCAGACAGGGTCACCCCCTACCCGGGTTTCCCTGTCTGCTTGTTCGGGTCACCCTTCAAGGCAGGTTAGGGGCCGATTACATGGCGAATTTCAGCCCGGTTTCCGAAATAAATCCTCTTAAAATGAAGTTAGCGATTACATGAACAAAGTTTCAGCCCGGGCTGAAAATTCCAGCCCGGGCAAACGGGCTGAAATTCGCCATGTAATGAATTAACAGAGTCAAAGCTAATAAGAATGAAATTAAACACAATAAACTGTGAATATTAGACTTTCGACACACACCTCATGTGAAAAGGAAAAAACATGTTGTCTCGAGTCGTAATTGAACCGAAGTCTCCCCGGATACTAGTCGGGCGCGATAATCACTACACCACCGAGGCAACCACGCTGGCAACGTGGCCACATTACGATGTGAATGGAATCATACGAAGGCCATTCCATGAGACGTTTGTCCTTCTCGAGGTATCTGTGTGTTTCATGGCTTCTAAATCCCTCTCGGGATTAGTATATAATTACTAAAGCAATTTCGAAGCCAAGAAAGTCTTAGTACAAATAAGAATGAAATTAAACACAATAAACTGTGAATATTAGACTTTCGACACACACCTCATGTGAAAAGGAAAAAACATGTTGTCTCGAGTCGGAATCGAACCGACGTCTCCCCGGATACTAGTCGGGCGCGATAACCACTACACCACCGAGGCAACCACGCTGGCAACGTGGCCACATTACGATGTGAATGGAATCATACGAAGGCCATTCCATGAGACGTTTGTCCTTCTAAATCCCTCTCAAGGCTACGATTTTGTAAATTCACGATTCTATAATTAACGAAGATTTGTGATGCCAGGGGTAAAAGTTATAACCGCAATGCTAATGAATGAGAGGGTAAATACGAGAGGATTATTTGTAATCAATTTTCGGAGTCTTCTCTTTATAGAAAATACAACAGAATACATATGTATAAAGCCGTTCGGGCGTAAAAAGGGTGGGGGGGGGGGGCAGTCCCGACTATTTTACCACATATGATGCCATCAACTGCCGTCTTTACTGACTTAAATTAAGTATTTTAATTATAAGTTGTATAGCCGGTCTTAGGTAAAAAAAGGCATACGTAAGTCATAACCGCATACGGAATGGGCGTTGTTCAGACATCACAGTGCCCTAGACCAAGCATGTTTACAATCGACCTCCAGTTTGCGCCTGCCATTTTGTCTATGGGATCGTAGGAAAACATGGGTGGTAAAAGGCGGGAAGTGCCCGTGCCCGGGAACGGTGCCCAGATTTTGCCAGCCTGAATAGGCGTTTTTTTACATGCCGCTTTTGGTGTAATACTGGCTTGCTATTCCCGTATGCCAGAATTCGAAATATGATTTAATAAGTGGGGCTACGCTTGGCGTATACCAGTACATGTATGTTTGTCCAAATCAAAAAGGCAACCTTGGTTAGATTTTTGTGTGACAAACGGATAGAGTAGAGGTGGCTTTCTATTAAGTCGGTGCATTGCAGTGAATAAAAGAGCTCGGAAATACCTTGAATCGACACACATTTCTGAATACGACAGAAAACGATCATCATCGGCGCTTTTTATTGAGAGCTTTTTTGTCATTAGATATTCTTTCATTTTTTTTTTAACCTGCATCCGGCGGTCATGCAATTGCGCAATGAGATTTTGCATTCCATATTAAAGCTTAACAGTCCAACCATCCTTCTTTTTTGCAGTAACGAATGGTATCTTGGGATCACTGTTTGCCTTCATTTTGCCAGTTGCCAAATAGAATGAATATAATAATGGCGTTTGTACATGTTACATGGTGTGACACTCAAAATTCATGCAAATTGCACTGACAAAGGTCACGCTTTGTCGATTTCAAAGTACATTAACAACGTCCCATGTTAAAAGCTAAACTGATTTATCGTTAAGTTTCAATAACTAAATCACAAAATGCTTTTCGACAGTATATCTGTGTTTTTAAAAGAAAAAATCAAACTTAGTTAGAAATGTTTCTTGTCACCGGACTAACTTTTGAAGACAACCGAATTTGCATAATATTCACCTGATATTCACCGAAGATCGGGACTTAATAATTAGCTAGTTATAGCCATTAAACAGTTTAAAACGTTTATTTGTGTGTTCTCTACTGTATTTATGCCTAAAAATCGTGAAATATAAACATATAAAACGCCTATATTTAAAGCACTCTGAATTGTCCAACAACCTAATTTGCATAATGTGCGTTTTATATTCGCAAAAGCACGAAAAGTTTAATGTCGCTGTGGAAAAGGAAGACAAAAAGTGCAAAGTATTTTTATATTTCTATGCTAACTAACATTTGTTTAGCAGAATTCAATAGAAATTTTAAGCGTTTCAGTCTGGACTTGGGAAATAAAAGCCAGTGAAGACAGGGTACTTTCGCATGTTTTCAAAAAGCGACTAAGTGGGTGCTAATGCATTAATTTTATTGAATCTCCAATTTAAACCATATCAAAATTAACTTGCGTTTCACACCTTTGAAGGAACACTAAAGTTAGGAATAATAATAATTTCTTGCTGCGTTTGGTGGTTTCCGAGCAGCGAGCTCGTCAATTTATGCAATTTTCGATTCTGGCCAAGCGCAAATTTAGGCCTTTTGCCGCTTTGACTGTTACGAGCTCTAAAAAATACAATTTAACGTATTTCCAAAAACTAAAGTCGTTTCATTTACTTATGACCCAAGATAGTTTACTGGGCAAAGTTTGAGGGAAAACTTTTTTCTGACCCGAAATGCAGTGGACCGCTTTTACAGACACTGCCTCTTAAAAAAGCATCATATGATAAAAATAATAAAACAAAAGCCAGAGGAATTCTGCAAACTCTAAATAATGCTGTTACTCCTCTGATTGGAATGCTGTATCACAAATAAGACTCTGCATGTTGTCTGGAAATGTGGCAGTACTCATTTACTCCTAATCTTCAAAACAACTACAGTGTATATAATTCCCTTTTATATAACAAAAATTACAAATTTCTCTTCCACCATTATTGGACGATATTATTTTTTGGAACCATCTTACCCTTTCTATCCGCTCTAAGCCTACTAAAAAAACTAATTAAGAAATCTCTTTTCAGTCATTACATGTACTTATCCCAATACTAAATAAATACTAGATTGACTTAGTTGCTTTATCTACTTGTACTTAATATACATATAATTGCTTAATTACTATGAGGGTAAAGTATTAGTTTAACTATTTTTTGGCCCTTTTTCTCTTTATTTCTAACACAGGGTTCAAAATAGCAGCCGGCTGCCGGCGGTAGCTGATACTTTGACCACAATTGCTGGCGACTTTTCACCAAAGAAAGAGAAAATTCATGTCATGCTTGGATCGGCCAACTGAAATCAAAGTCGTTGCAATGGTATCCTGTAATGATAATTCAGAGTTCTCAAAACACCCGGGGTGGCGCTACTGAAAAAAGCTTTGAACAGATTATAAGAAGTGGCCAACAGACAAATCGCAAAAAGTGAAAAAAAAAATCATGTTGTTGACTGCTCAGGGTATGTGCTCATTCATTATTGACAGCCGGGAAAAATGAGCCTAGAGAAAAAAGCCTATACAAATTCAAGCTCAAAGCTGTGATTTTATTTTGAACCCTGTTACGTGTAAACTTGTTTAATCTTTGGAGAAATAAAACTTGTAAACTTGTTTTAATCTTTGGAGAAATAAATACTACATGTACTAATACTACTACTCCTAATGTGCAAAGAGGCACTGCAAGGGTAAAGTGAACACTTGAACAACTTGGGAAGTAAAAACTGATTGACCCAGGATTTCAAATGTCGGCAAGTCAGTGACAAAAAGTTTCCACAGTCTTAACTGATGATGATCCACAAGTGAGTGCAAATGCTCAAGCTCTCAAAAATTTATAAATGAGTTTTCCTGTTTCACTTTTCTTGAAGTGTGTTAGTTTCCCAGTGTTTCTGTTGGTAATATGTACTATGTAGTTCTTTATTCAGGGTTTAATTCATAACAACGTACTTACTTGCATGTTGTCATGCACAGTGTCACTGCAATTATCATCACTTCATGTATCTTCTACAGTGTACCCTGTTGTTCTGTTTTGTAATTAGAAAAAAAAATATTGTTAGATTAAGAATGCCATTTGTTCATTGTTTACGTGTAGATTAGTTTGATCAACTGAATTGTTGATAAAGTAAATTAAGGCTGAAGTTTTGAGGGCTAGCACGAAAAAAACATTACCTTTTTAATCCTTTTATGGTGGCAAAAGAGTTTTTATAGGCATCAACATGGCTGATAACACTAACATTTTGTTTCACTCCCCCAACAATTTATTATCATAGTTTCATTTGGAACCCAACTGCTTTATATTCATGTGTCTATCATAATTATGCATGCAAAACAAGACCAGTGCAAATTATGCTCCTGTGCATGTATAAACACAACACAGAGTCACGCAACTCCTGCATACAGCACTGTAGTTTAAAGTCTACTCTGGGTTAAAAGGGAATTGTGTGCTAATGAGACCATGACTACAGAATCTATCCTCAAAGAGACAGGTGGAGTCCATAAGCAGAGGTTAGTAATATTGATGTCTATGATGCCCAAATGCACTCTTACAGTACATGCATGGGAATATTAGAAATCAAGAGGAATTCCCATGGTGATGCAATGCATTGTAACTTGCAATACAGTGTATCAGGCTGGGGGTTAGACAAACTAAAATTAATCAACAAGTTCCATTGCTGCAAGATGAAAGATACAGTAGTATACATGTACCTCTGGCTCAGACCATTCTACATCTTTTTCATTACTGCCTGTTATAAGTACAGCAGTACTGTAGTTTTGTCAGCTTTCTAAGAAATAAAGGAAATAGTCACCATTTACATGTAGATTAAAAAAAAACTACAAACTTTGACTTCATACCTGTACATGCATGTATTAATTAGACAACCAGGGCTGTGCTCTAAGAAAAATAGTTGGGAGCCCGAAGTCTCCAAACACTTGAAATCTAGGGTGCTCAGCATATATTAAGTTTTTAGGATATATAGGTAATATATAATCCTTTCAGTCATATTACTAGGAGATGTTAATTTCATATTACTGGGAGCTAATGTTAATTTTTGTTTTTATTTTTGACAACCCGCCTCGATTAGCTATGCTAACTGCGGGTTGTCAAAGTTTAAAATATTGTTATGTTAATAATGAAATAAAATTGTTGTTGTTGTTGTTGTTGTTGTTGTTGTTGTTGTGCAAAAACAAAGATTTCCTGGTTGCCCAGATCGAGGTAAAATTTTGCAATGTTGGGCTGTGTTCTAGCAACACACAGTGGCCCATAGCATGTCACTTTTGACCTTGGGTGATCAGAAAGTGTACAAACATGTAGCTTTTGACAATACTTCTAAGCTGGCACCAATAATGTAGATTTAGAGCACAGCCTTACAGCCTTGACAAGGCTGTACAGTCCATTGCAAAGTAAAAATAACGTAATGATGCTACAGCATGTATTTACCCACACAATGGCTACAGCTGTACATGTACATGAATGTTGTGCTTAAAACTATCCTCGATTCTACACTGTATTTTTGTTTTATCCACGTTAGCAAACATTACATGTACACATACAGCTGTATCTCACACAGAGTAAAGAAAACAAAAAGTGAAGTGCAACAGCTACCTACATGATCAATCAACATGCTGATACATGTACCTACAACAACAAATTAAAATTGCCTTCATTTATGGTGGGCCTTTCTTGTTACAAAGAGCTATCCGATATGATGTTTGTGAACTACATGCATTAAAATCGTACATGTACATGTACTAAAAAATACACTGAACTGAGGACGTTTACAACACATGGACCCGGGTCCATGGCCACCCCTACTTTTTGTCAATTTTATTTTTTTTTTCCAAATTTTTCTGTCAGTCTAAAGGATGGACTGCGGGCTGAGAACCAGGTATAAAACAAAGTCTTAAGTTCAAATAAATATGGCATTCAACATCAATATTTAACTTCCTACTATTTTATGCTTTTGTCAACATTGTATTTTATACAATGTATGCAGTCTGATTCCTGGCTGGTACTGTTGGGGCAGGAGCATGTGAAGCTTTAGTGCTCTCCCCACAGATTTTGTTTGACGATGTAGAACAAGGACTGGGCCAAGTCCCAAGCTACGGTGTGCTATTACATGTACATGTATTATGGGATGCAGACAATCCCATGTGCTTTTCTTTTGGGTTCGGATAAAACAAAGTCTAGTGGAATATAAACAAACACATGACAAAGCCAGTACCATACTAACTGTTTAGAAATAATAACAAACAAAAGCAATCTTTATCTTGTTCCGGCATTCATCAGTATACTTGCTTGTGCATGTGTTTGTTTATACTCCACCAGGCCTATCAGTACAAGCACATGCACAACGAATCCAAAAGAAAAGCACATGGGATTGTCTGCATCCCATAATTATAGTCGCTTGGGACTTGGTCCAATCCTTCTAGTTCTTGTTCTACATGTACTTGTGTCTTGATGTTGCTACTTGATGTTGAATGCCATATTTATTTAAACTGAAGACTGCGTTTTGTACCTAGTCCGCATATACTGACAGAAAAATTTATAAAAAAAAAAATAACTGACAAAAATTAAATGTGGTCCATCAGGTGGTCCATGTACACCTGGGTCCATGTTTTGTATATGTCCCTGAACTGACTATTGTCAGTTTTGGTGCTGATTAACTGAGCAATGTTCACCTTTTCCAAAGGTTTTACCTCCAACAATTTAGCATGTGTACATAACAAGTCAGTGGTCTTATGGCCTACAGTATGGTTTCCTAAGCATGGAAGGCCCCAGCAAATAAGAAGTAGATAATACTGTACATGTACTTCATGTTAAAAATCAACATCACTTGAACAGAATTGTAAGATTGAAAGGAATATTAAAATAAAAGTTTTAGTTTCTTATAAGCTTATTTATCCAAATTGAATCTGTCCTGGTTTACCGATACACAAGGACAAAAACAAAAGACTAAACAAAATACAACGTGAAATCCCTTGTGAAGACTGTGAGCTCGTACAGTCACCAAGAAAGAACCCTGAAATTCGTAGAAAATCTTCAGTACAGGTAGCCAAAAATAGTATTTTAAGTGGTTTACATTGTTAACGTAAGCTTACTTACCTTTGGGATCACAAGGGCAGCAAGAATGAAGCTCTGGTAAAGAACTAGCCAACTGTCATGGAGGTCAAATTTGACTTGACAATACATGTAGATTGGAAGGAATCGTATGCATAGCGATCGTTGATATGTTGTAAAAACATTGCATGCAGCTTATTCAGAAAACGTGGAACGAGAAAAAGGCTCAAATCACAAGTTGTCTTTTAAAAGCAAGTGAAGTTTTGAACACTGAAAGCGACCAGCAAAAGTTCGTTGAAAGAAGCGCCAACACGAACTGCCCGCCGGGAATGACTCTCTTGCGCATGATAAATTCGCACCCAAGACCTCTCGGCCCAGCGGAAGCCTTTGATTTATTTTATTTTATTCACCATGAATCTCTCGTTCTTCGGAAATCATTCCTATTTCCGTTCCAGGTAAATCCAAGCTTTAAAAATACCTCTTTCAAGAGCTGTTTAGGCAAGGCTAAAATATTAAACTGCTGTGTCAGCTTTGTGCCCGTCACCGGTTTTCACTTTTTTCATTGACATGTGAAGTAAAGATTTGTTGTCCAAATGGTACACAGCCGCCGTTGAACTAAGCTGTGTCTTGTATTTTAAAATACCGCGCTCGCTTGCGAACTTCAAGCAGTAATCTCTTATGTGTGTGCTTTTGCTCTTGTTGGAGTAGATGTCGGACTGTTACTAAGAGACGGACCATTATTTTTCTGGAGGGGGGATGAGAAATATTGAAAAAAATTGTTCGCAGGGCCTGAAAAGACAAAATAAATTGTTTGAAAACACGATATGTGTAAAAAAAATGTTTGCAGAGAAGTCAGATCAATTATTAAAAAATATTAGTTCCAAAACTGAATATTGCTCAGTGATGATTCTTTCCATTTGGCTGCACAAGACAACTCCTTCACCTTGCCTTCGCAAAAAGCAGCCAAAAAACTCTTCGTTGTGCCAGAGCTTAAGGTCAGAATCTCAACGGGTTTTCATTCAAGGAATGCCGCTTGCCTTGCCATTTAACGTTGACATTCTGTCCGAGAAATGGGCGAGTTTCAGAAGTCTGTCATCTTCCTGACGATATCACCATCAAAGCTAATTGGTCAATAACTGTTTACAAGCTGGTTATTTGGCCGAGTAATATAACCTATGGCGATGGGAATCATTTTAAATCAGCAATATGCCTGGTACGAGTATGATGGGCTGTGGGAACAACGTCAAAAGAGGATCAGGACTTCGGTACTGTGGAATCGCGAAAAAGCCTGCTGCTCCCTTTGCCTGATTTCCTGTGGTACGCCCTTTATTTGCGCCAGTAGCTACGTAGGAATTAAAACGGTGAATCGTGTATAAAGGAACAACAAACTATAAATTACAAGGAGCGTATGTGGCCAAAATAACTGGCTATAGCCCTATTGATTTTTTTTTTCGAAAAAAAGCTTATCTCAATTATTTTTAGCACCAGAGAAGATAGCACTGTAAAAAAATGGAAAAAAAATTGGCAGGAAGGTGTTCTTGAAAAAAAAAAATGATTGCAGAGGCACATAAATTAAAAAAAAAAATTGTTTGCAGAGGAAAATTTCTCATCCCCCCCCCCCCCCCCCCCCCCCCCACAGCTCCAGAAAAATAATGGTCCGTCCCTAAGTTCACTCAAAATAAAGAGTTGTTTCAACAACTCACTTTATTGGGTTAAGAATAAACATATTTTTTTAGCGAGAAGCGCTTTAATACTCACTGTGGTGAGTACGTTTTTAATCGTATGTTTGAGTAAAAGTGACTTCCACTTGATTTTCTCAAAATAAGGAGTTGTTTCAACTCAATGTGAGATTAAATATTTAAGTCAAATTTCAAGTAAACTAACTCAAAATATCGAGTAAAATGCCTACTTTACTAAAAGAAAAATTAGTCAGTTTTACTCATTTGCGTCAATTTACAGAGATTTGGTGATGCCCAGTTTACATCAATTTACAGAGACTATAATTCCCCATTGGCGTCAATTTACAGAGATTTTATAATGCCCCGTTTGTGTCAATTTACAGAGATTTTATAGTGCCCCGTTTGTGTCAATTTACAGAGTTTTTATGAAGATGCCCCGTTTGTGTCAATTTACAGAGATTTTATAGTGCCCCGTTTGTGTCAATTTACAGACATTTTATAGTGCCCCGTTTGTGTCAATTTACAGATATTTTATAGTGCCCCGTTTGTGTCAATTTACAGAGTTTTTATGATGCCCCGTTTGTGTCAATTTACAGAGATTACTTGTTCAGTCCGTTTGGGGACCACATTAATTTACAGAGATTTGCCATTTACAGACATTTTATATTAGAAGTCTAGGCATTATAAAATCTTTGTAAATAGTGGATTTACAAACATTGTTGGCAGATTTTATAAAGTCTGTAAATTGTAAGTCTTTCCCCTCATTACAGCTCCTAGAATTTATAAACATTTTACAAACATTTTATAAAGAACAAGACAACAAAACTATATAAAATGTCTGTCAAACGAATTTACAGAGATTTTGTTTTTAACAGGTGAAAGTACCAAGTCTGTAAATTCAAGATTTATAGACATTTTATAAAGTCTGTAAATGGTCCAAATTTTCCAGTGATTAACACACGACCGACCGAGTAATACACACAACTGACCATGCAAGTTATACACGCAACTGACCCGAGTAAAACACACAACTGACCGAGTAACACACACAACTGACCAAATAATACACACAACTGATCGAGTAAATTCAACACACAACTGACCGAGTAATACGCACAACTGATCGAGTAAATTCAACACACAACTGGCCGAGTAGTAATACGCAAAACTGACCCACTAATACGCACAACTGACGAGTTATGCACACACTGATTGACCGAGTAAAACGCACGACTGACTGAGTAATACACACAACTGACCGAGTAAAACTGACACAACTGATCAAGTAATACACACAACTGACCGAGTAATACACACAACTCCCTTACCAAAACTACACGTGTCCACATGTGATTGCACATGTGTTACACATGTGTAAATTTGGTGTAATACATCAGAACATGTGTTACACATGTGTATTTCATGTGAGCAATATTTTGTAACTTTGTTTGTATTTACTTACGCATGTGTACACATGTGTGTTGAACATGTGAAATACATGTGTGATATATTACACATGTGTTGCACATGTGCAGTAGTGCAATGTAACATTGCACATGTGTTACATATGTGTATTAAATAAACATGTAAAATGCCCTGGCCATGCAGAAACTGAAAACAACTATATATATTAGCTGCATAAAATGAATAAGCTTGGAATTCGTGTTTGATTTGTCCCGTTCGTATTGTAATAAAGTTTGTTATCAATAACTTTGAATTTTCGAAATCCAATTGACCTTAATATTAAGCTCAAACATGAACAGAAGAAGAGATGAATAAGGTAGCTTGCAGACTTACACTGCAATACTGAAAAAGCAATCTTGTAGTACTTGTACATGTATTCGTCCTCACGATCCTGTTACAATCAATACACTCTATAGTGTACTTCAATTTCACGGTGAAAATCCATTTAAACCAAAATTTTGCAAGAAAACATTTTTCTCAATATACCCTTGGACTTGTTTTATAGTTTAAGTGGCAGCCAGTTTAAGTAACTCAAACTGTTCGCCATCTTGCTTCTTGGCCGAGTGAACCTGAGGAAAGTGAGCCAGCAGTCAGCAGTTTTAGCCTTCAAAGCATGCACTGCAGCATTCAGTAAAATCGTTATTTTAGCGGGCGTTTCAGCTCATATTGAACCGTTTGAAGAAACCTACAAAGAATCTAAAGTGTTAACCCTCGGACGTACCAGGGGGGGGGGGCAACCAACCCCCCCCCTTAAGGTTTTTCTCCGCTATTTTCTAGACCATTTAAGATTAGTACATGCCGTTTTCAGTAGCTGTTCATTTATCCTTGAGACACATTTTGGTAAAGTTTGGCGACAACCGGTTGCTATGGTAACGAGATATGACGTCATAATTAACATGTGGTCAACCCATTTTTGAAGAAAAAAGCGTGTTTTTCACCTTTTTTTCAGCGAAAAAAACATATAAAATGCTACCAAAAGCATCAAAATGTTTGATTTCTGATAAAATTGAATTTTTAGTAAAATCCAAGATGGCGGCCACCTCGGCGGCCATTTTGGATGACGTCACGGACCCCCAGCAGCACCCCCACCCATAATATTTACCTTATCTTGTAGAGCACATCGCGGGCTATCTATAAGATGTAAAATATTTCCGAAATATTGCAACATCGCAAAAACCCAAGGGGGGGGGGGTTGCAACAACCCCCACCCCCTCCCCCCTTGTACCACGGTTGGGGTATACGTTTGCGTGTACGTCCTAGGATTAACAGCCTAAAGACAGAAAATGATGGATAATCGTCTTTCTAAATCTAGGTAAGTGAAAGAATAAATCTTTGGTGCTAGTTTTATTACTTAAAAACACAACACATTGCTTTGTCTTTGATCTGTTTGAAATGAACATGCACGTATTTTTGTTCATTCTTCAGTTATATTAAGCACAAATACCGGTAACACCATAAACTGTAGCTTCACCATGATAGAGGAAAACTATACATGTAGCTGGACAATATTTATAATTTGAGAGTTGAGCTTACATGCATAAGTTAAGCTTACTGACTTGCTAGCCTTGAGATTTGTCTTCTGTTTTCAAATATGATCTTGATTTAGAAGCTTAACTTTTAAGTTTGACTTATTATTTAAACTGTGTATGTGCTGTATTGAAAAAGAGATATCATTAAATAGACAAGGAACTGACTTAGATGTTTTGTTTTGTTGTAGCTATTCCGTATGGATGACAATGAAGGCTTTCAAACAGCCAGCTTGCAGGAAAATGTTATAAAACCTCTACTCAGCTAAGTTTGAAACAAACAATTTAAAATCATATTTTTTCTTTTTTGCAAGTATCTATTCAATTGTATAATAAATGAACTTATGAGTTCTGGCACACTGCAGGCACTATTTACTTATTAAAGTTATTACATGTATGAAGACATTATAAGGAAAACAATTTTTACACACCATATTTATATGTTACATAGGGCTCAATAAATCATTTGTAATAAATTATAGATAGAAATCAAAATCAAGAGTTTGTTTTATGTAGTGTTGATGATGATTTTGGATTTTGAACAAGTAATACACACAACTGACCGAGTAATACACAAAACTGACCCACTAATACGCACAACCGTGACTGAGTAATACGCACAACTGACCGAGTTATACACACACTGATTGACCGAGTAGTACGCACGACTGACTAAGTAATGCGCACAACTGACTGAGTAATACACACAACTGACCGAGTAAAACACACAACCGACCGACTTTTACGTACAACTGACCGAGTAATTAACACACAACCGACCGAGTAATACACACAACGGATCAATAAATATATACAACCGTCCGAGTACTACATACAAACCGACCGCGGAATGCGCACAACTGAGCGAGTACTATACACAACCGAGGTATACACGTACGACAGACCGACCGAGTAACTAATACATAACCAACCGAGAATGTGATACTAATCAAGTGACTGAATGATAACTATACACAACTTAGCGGATGTTAGGTGACTGAGCGAGTTATACTCAACTGACCAAACAGTATAATGTCCGTATACATATACATTATAGCTGAATTCACAACAATAGACAAAAGTAATTTTGAAACAAATGGCGCGCCATACCCACTGCTCAATTCGAGAGTTAGCTCATTTTATTGGTTTGGTTGTTTCTTCCTTTCCGGCGATTAGACCAGCAAGACTTTTTTAACGTGATTTTGCCTGTAAATTGGACGCTTTAGGTGCTAATAACGGAGACTACAATTCAACTATTTGCTTATCAGAACAAGTTTATGTTGCACTGGATTGGTTCATATCAAGTATCCATTTGTGGATACTTGATATGAACTACTTTTAAGAAACCCGCAACAGTTATTACTTTAACTGCTGATGCCTCCAAATCAGATTGGGGAGCCATCCATGGCGAGAAATCTGAGACGGTCAGCAGCCAATGCGCGGGCAATTGATATTTAAAGCGAATAGTTGAGCTCTAAAGTATATTTTATAACTCAAAGGCGATTTCCAATCACTAAAAGCTTTCGTTCCGCGAATGAAGGGTTGCGCAATGCCTAAACTGAAGTACATTGCACTTGGCACATTGTTCTCACCATACCATACCAAACGAAGATAAATGAGAAAATTGGAGGCTACTATCTTTGTAGAACAGCGGTTTACCAATAGAACATTATGTATCCCATGTAAGCTTTTGACTTGGCCCTTCGGATTTATGGCGGCTGTTGTTTTGAGCTGTATAACCGGCCAAAACCGTCCATTTCTTTGGCGCATTGATGAACAGCCTCTTCAAATTAGACCAGTTAGCAGCTAGAGGAACTTTTGCTCGTATTTTTAATGTGCTGGGAACCGTGGGTAATGGTTTGTGGACTTCATTTTTCGGCTTCAAACGGCCGTCGCTATCAGGAGAATCGAATCCGATTTATAGACCTCGAACACAAACAATTTGGGATCTGCTGTGAATTTGGAAGCTACACTGTTCAAAGGCAAAGCCATACATGTATTTTTGTAAATTCGATTTATAGACCATAGAAAGGAGTTACGCCTGAGAAGCAAGAGAATAATTCTCGACGAGGCAAGGGTAATTTTGACTGTTTTCTTTGTTATTTTATGCACTCCGTTTTGAGCTGCTGGTTCAACGTCCTGTCCTTTCACCTCAATGGGACACGCTCCTAATCTTGCCTCAGGAGGACACACTACATCCTCTTATAAATGTGTCTGTGATGCGCCTAGCCGCGTGGCATGTATCCGGAATAGCCTGGAGGTCACAGGAGTTTCTCAGAGGGCAGCCAATTATGTGCTTAAATCCTGGCGACCTGGAACAGAAAAGCAGTACTCTGCAGCATGGATGTGCTTTTGTTGCTGGTGTGAAAAGAAACAGAGAAATCCGCTTCAGGCAGATCTAGTGACTGTTTGTGACTTTCTTACTGAACAGTTTGAAGATTTCAGTAAATCATATAGTACAATCAATTCGTATAGGTCAGATTTGTCCTCTATGTTGTTGCCTGTAGATGGCTATGCCCAAGGTGAACATCCTATTATTGTTCGTGTGATCAAGGGAATGTTTCATGCTTTTCCCCCTGAACCGAGGTACAACTTTACATGGGACGTCAACATTTTGCTGAGGGTCATAGGTTTAGAGGGGCATCTACCTCCAAAGCAATCAGTCAGGGTGATTCCTTATCTGATATTTTGAAAACAGCAGATTGGAGGAATGCAGGCACCTTTGCTAAGTTTTATAACAGAAGTTCTTCTGTGAGCTCATTTGCCAGGGCTGTCCTTACGATGTAGTTTAGCCTGATTCAGTGTTACAGCTATTGTTCCCATGATTAAAGTATTCAACAGAGAATCATATCATGGTGTCATGTTTGTTATTGCGCTCAGGTGTCTGCTTTGAATTATGCAGTCTGAATCCCGCAGGGCGGAGCATTATACGAAGGAGAATATAAAATTAGACAAAGGTTACTTACCTGCAGGTTAATTGTGATTCTCCTAGTATAATGCGTAGCACCAGGGATTCAGGTCCCTCCCATTTGAGTTATATTTTACTTCCGTATCAGCCCACCCTTCATAGTCCTTCGCGCTCTCTGGATGAAATTTTGTGCCCGCTCAAAAGACAACTTGTGAAGAGCACATGGCAGCCATACTATGCAACAAATCAGAAGCACGGTCTTTAGATACCGCCTTGGAAAGATTGCGTAAAACATCTTTAATTCTCGGCTTCTCGTCGGAGATTATAGTATCCTCCATTCCACTCTCCATCCATTCTTTATCCCAGTCTACCTTTCTCTTCATATCGATCCGTACTCTTCAAAAACAAGCTTCAAATGATCAGTGCAAGGATCCATAGTTTCTTCTAAAGCATCAAAACGCTTAAGTTTGTCACAAAAGAGGCCAATGAGTTTTGTATAAAGCCACTGGGTGGTAGAGTACAAGAAAACGAAAAACAAGCCATGGTTAAGTCAGTAATCTTGGACTCTTATAGACCAAAGAAAAGCTATCAAGCAGAAGTTAATCGGTGCAAGATCAGAGAGACAAAAACAAAGATGGCAAGATGAAAACCGAGAGAAGGATGGGAAAGTTAAAAGACGGGTTAGGGCGGATAAAATACGAAGAACTGAAGAGATTGCAGAAGAACAACACATGAAGACACTTTTTACCCTGGCATTGAGCAACAAGAGGCCAAGGCAGAGTGCTGCAGTAATGCAAAACAAACGGCAAGATCTTTAACGATAAAGAAAGTAAAACCAAACGATGGTTGGAGCACTTTACCGAGGTACTTAAAAGAAAGAACCTTGGCAATCCAGTAAGTAAAATGGAGATATAACTGCTGGATGAAATAGAAGAAATTGATACATCTGAACCCAGCAGAGCCGAAAGGAACGCAATAGGACATCTGAAGAATAGAAAAGCGCCAGATATCGAAAAAATACAAGCAGAACCGGTTAATGCTAACACTGATTACGCTACCACTAAAGTCAAGGAGATCATAGGCATAGTGTGGAGAGTAGAGAAAATGGAGAAGAGAACTGATTGTCAAACTGCCGAAAAACGGAAATCTGAAGGAATGTAAAAACTAGCGTGGAATTACGCTGTTGTCAGTCGTCAGTGATGTCATGTGGAGAATTTTGATTGACAGGATACGAATTGGAGTCGAGTCGAAGCTCAGAAAGGAAAAAGAGGGTTTCCGACCAGGCTGAGGAACTACTGAGCAAATTTTTATATTAAGAAATATCATTGAACAGTCAATAGAGTGGCAGTCACCATTGTAAGTTAATTTCATAGACTTTTAGGTAGCATTTGATTCAGTCCACGGCTGATTATGAGAAGCTACGGCCTACCATCCACGATAATCATCATGGTGAAAGTACGCACTCTATGATGACTTTAAATGTGCTGAGGGCAGTAGATTGACTGGACACAACGGAGGGGTTAAAGATCAAAACTGGAGTGAGGTAGGGCTGAAACATGTCAGGTTTACTATTTCTTCTAGTCGTTGACTGAGTTATGAGAAATACATTGCAAGAGAGAAACATTACACCGGAATAACGTGGAAGTTCACCACAAAGCTCGAGGATCTCGACTTTGCGGGTGATACAGCCCTTTTATCATCGACCACGCAGCATAATCAGACCAAGACCGATAAGCTGGCTCATGAAGCAGAAAGGGTGGGACTAAAAGTTAATGTGGTCAAATGTGAACTGCTGCGAATAAATTCGGGCAACGATGCGGTGGAAGTGGATGGGCAAGGAATAGAGGATGTTGATAGATTTTTGTATTTGAGAGCTACAGTTTCCAAAGAAGGTGGAGGCACTCAAGATGTCCACAACAGAGTTGTTAAAGCGAAGGGGTATTCTTGAGATTGGAAAAACATCTGGAGCAGCAGCAGCATCAGTCGACGAACCAAAGGCAGACTAAGACACTGGTAAAGCCAGTCTTGATGTATGGTTGCGAGACGTGGAAGATGAATAAAAGTGATGAAAACAAAATCGACGTCTTTTAAAGCAGTTGTCTTAGAGGGATATTTAAGATACGCTGGTCTCGCAAATGGCTGAGAAGGAAAACCTCAGCGAGGACTTACGAAGGAGTAGATGGAAATTCATCGGCCACAACATGAGGAAAGAACCAACCCGATGAAAGAGACTAAGCTAACTCAGTCTGTTTCTTTACATGTAATATTTAAATAGACTTTACATATAATCGTTTGTTGTTAAGTAACAATCCGTGTAAGAAGTAGGCAACCCAAATCCACGGAATGCAGAAAGGTGTGAATTGTGCTATTGTTGAAACCGTCCACCTCATTGTCTAAAACATGAAAATCGACCATAACTTCATCAGGCAGCGCATTTATTTATCTCTAGTTTACTAATTGATTCCCTTTTAGTGAAAACTATTGTGATTTTTAATGCAACAAAAATTCTATGTGGGGAACATGGAAAATTAGAAGTCATTCTTGGCCATTGTTTTGGAGTCTCACGATTGGCTGAAATCTTGTAACACAAAAGAAACATCGCTTTAAAATAAAGTTTCAGTAAATTTTATCTCAAAACCATGTTGTCCATAGGTTGACGTATTCTCAGTACGAAAATCTAAACATTCTTATGTGGGAAAGCGAAATGCATCGGAACAATATAGAATTGCCTAGTTCTTACACGGATTGTTACTTAATAAATGTATTTTGAACTTTAAAAAATTGTGGTTTGTGAATGCATTGTTTGTTTTCCGAGGTGTTAATTTTTAATGTAAATTTAGTTCAGTGTAAGTTCGCACAATTAAAATTATTCATCGGTGCGTTTGAACTCGGAAGTTTTTATTGTTCTATTTCTCATTCAGTTTGTTTTCCTCCGCCTGTAAAATCGTTAAAACAAATATTGGGCGATAGCTGGGAAACACAAAATCGGCATAGAGTCTAACAATGAATGTTGTGGTAAATAAGGCCCCGTCCACACTAATGCGTTTTTGAAAACCTCCGTTTTTGGTTCCCCGAAAACGAATAAAAAGATTTGCGTCCACACTAGGAGCTGAAAAACGATTATCCAAAGATACGTTTTCATCCTCAGGCTCTGTTCGGACGTTTCTCTGTCCAATACGCATGCTCCAATAGCGTCAGCGATACTACGCGTTACCAGTTGTGAAGTAAGCGTTTTTGGAAAGCTCCGTTTTTGCCGTCCACACTAAAACGTATTAATGCACCTTTTCATTGTTTTGAACAGGTTATTATTTCTAATAATCTGCATACATGCTCACTGAAATGGAACAACAGGTCATTATTGTGGTCAGTGAGGTGGAACAGGAGGTTATTATTTTTAATAATAACCTCCTGTTCCACCTCACTGATCACAATAATAACCTACTGTTCCACCTCAGTGATTTTCTAGAATCTTCTCAATTTAGCACATCAGCATAATTTATTAAAAAATTCCAACATGGATAGCTCTAGCAACACCCCTGACAAATACTTTTGATGTACATGTCAACAAAATAAACAAAACAGCCCTCTGGACCAACAACATACACCCTGTATCTCCGAGGGACTTCTGGTTTTAGGTTTTCAACTACCTTGGTTAATAGTTTTAAATAAACCTTAACTATAGACACTATAAGGCAAAATCTCAATATTTTCCATTACATTGAACGTGGAATGAAAAATTATCGACTGTGAATTTCCTATTTTTATCTAAAGCTAGACTATGAGCAGTCTCTCTTTCCCAGCTTAGTCCATCAAGCGAGGAACGAAAAAACATTAGCGAATGGATAATGGCCGCGCGAAACTGGAGGCGCCGCAGTTTCGCACGGCCATTACCGTTCGTTAATGTTTCTTCGCTTCTCGCTCGATGGACTAAGCTGGGAAAGAGAGACTGCTCGTAGTCTAATCTAAAGCCCATATCCCCAAATTTCTGATTATTACTACTGCTGACTGTCAAGGAACTTTTTACCCTTGTCATGTAAGAATTGAAACGTTTCAAAAGTGTACTATTAAAATTTCACTTCGCTAGCTCACATTTTTTCCAAGATTGCATCCTCCTGATTCCTTTTTCATATTTTGCGGTAACTTGAGAACTTTATACGCATCTTGTTGTAAAAAGTATCCTACTTGGCCAGTAAAGAATATCACAAACGGCGCTTCACATCGCATCACCGCGTTTCATCGAGGCCATAGTTGATCAATTCTAAACTGATTGTAACGGCAAGAAAAAAATCGCCCACGGGAGTCATTACAATGATTAAAATGCTTGCACAATCCTTACGGGATTTAGACAATCACTGCTGTCACTAATGAGCAAAATTTCACAGCAAGTCGTTGGTTTGCTTGCTCTAAAACAATGAAAAGGTGCATTAAAACGGATAATGCCCTCGCTCCTTGGCCTTCTTAAAAATAATGACCGAGCGCGAGGTCATTATTTTTAAGAAGGCCTCGGAGCTCGGGCATTATCCCTTACCTAGTAGTAGCTGTTTTTTTTTTAAATCACTTTATGTTTGGTAAATATGAATATAATTAGTACAACCCGCCTAGATTAGCTATTTTTTTTTTTTTTGTATTTTACTGGTATTTATTGGTTTTCAATTTTATTACACACTTAAACATCTAAACATTAAATTAAACAATAAAACATTTAAACATTACATTAAACATTAAACATTAAATTAAAAAAAAAATTTAATTTAAAAGTTAATTAATTCACTCATACACATACATATACACACACCCCTTCATAATAATAATAATCTATTGTAATATTTTAGGTATAAGTACAGCTGCGGCACAAGATTGTACATTTATTGTGTTATATATTTGCCCCACTTTTTGTTATGAGCTGAAATTTTATTATTAGATTTGGCAATTATTGTTTCAAGTTGATAGATCATTTTAATTTTTAAATTAAAAACTCTAATTGAAGGCACAGATCTTTTTTGCCTACAATAATATAAGTATTGTTTAGCAACTAACAGAACATGATTTACGAACAATTCATCGTCGCACCTTATAATACCAAACATTATATCCCTGTCAGAGAAATTAGCGATTTTAATTCCTTGTTTGGTAAGCCATTTTATAACTTCAGCCCAGAAATTCTTAGTGTAATGACAAGATGTAATTAGGTGCTCAAGGGACTCGTCTATTTCTCCACAAAAAGAGCATGCCGGAGATGGTGCAACTCCAACTTTAAATAAAAAAGCATTTGTTACAAGACATCTGTTGAGCAATTTATACTGAAATTCACGCGACTTTGTATCTAAGGTGACACGAAAAGGCAAACTGTAAATCTCTTCCCATTCTAAGGCATCGTCTACAAATTTTGCATTAAAGTTCTGCTGAGCAGTTGGTGGAGTAATGATTTTATTTCGAAGCTCCTTATAGATAGTCTTGGAAACCGCTGTTTTGATTGGCGCAGTTTGATTATTTAATTTTAATTTGATCTCATCATGTATATTAAAAGGTTCATCTTCCCTATAGGAACTTGCCCTTAGAGCCTCGCGCCATTCAGCTGGTAGAGCATCAATTAAAGTCATAAGACTAAAGGCGTCTACTGGCGAAATATTCAGCTCCCTCAACCTGCGATTGTTTTTAATAAGAAGCTCATTGTTATCGGATATTAAATGCTTAATTCTAATTATTCCTTTCTCTGCAAGGTTTTTAAAATACACAGACTTGCCTCCAATACAAATAAATTTGTTATTCCAAAGCACCATATTTGTAAGATCGTTCCCATTTAAATCCTGTACACTGCCCCAATTTGCCGCGGAGCATTTTGCAAAACTTTTAAAGCATTCTTCATAAAATTTCGGCAGCTTTATCGACAATTTCTGCAATTCAAAGTTGCAACATAAGATCAATTTTCCTCCAACAGGTTTGAGATAATGCAGAAGAATTGTTTTCCAACTGCTTGGCTGATCATTAGCCAATTTCTTGCAACAGAGTGTTCTTTGCGCTTCAATAATAGACTCTAAATGTGGCGCTTTAAGTCCTCCATCTTCGATTTCACTAACAAGAGCAGAGCGCTTAACTTTATCCTTTCCCTTCCATATGAAATCGAAGATAATTGTATTCACTTGTTTCACAAAATCTTTACTCATTGGTATCAAGCTTACCCGATATAAGAAGATAGGAATAATGAACGTTTTCACAATTTGGATTCTTCCGATAATAGTTAAATCTCTCCACTTCCAGATTCGTAATTTTTGTTGAATGGAACTAATTAATTCATCGGCGTTCAACTTATGTCTGGCTTGAGAATCATAAGAGAAGTGTACTCCCAATATTTTTACAGATTTCTTGACTTTTATATTCTGAAAATTGCCTGGAGAGGCGTTGCCTTCCTGTGAAGTATAAGCACGATTGCCTAATAACAATATTTCTGATTTCTCATGGTTAATTTTGAGGCCCGAGCAACTTCCATAATCTTCTATAAGCTTAAGAAAATTTATTAGAGAGAAATCATTTTTCAAAAAGCCAGTCAGATCATCAGCAAAAAGGCCTAATTTAATTTCCTCTTTGTCTACTAAAATGCCATGGATGTCCTTGTTATTGCGTATACTGATGCATAAAATCTCTAAAACCATGATAAACAAATGGGCGGAGAGAGGGTCTCCTTGTCTTACCCCTCTTTCGACTGCAAAAAGCTGAGTAGAAAATCCATTGTTTAGAACGCAACTCGAGATTTTGTTATAGAAAGTATGGATCCATTGTATAAAAGATGATCCAAAACCAAAGGCAGACAACGTGCGGAATAAAAAATCCCGGCTCACAGTATCAAAGGCTTTTTTAAAATCTATACAGATCATTTTTCCTTCAATGTTGTATCTTTCTGTAAATTCCATAACATCTTCAATCGTTCTAGCTGCATCGAAAGTAGTCCTTCCTTTGACATAGGCACATTGGTTGTGATGTATAATATTGGGTAACACATTCTCTAATCTCTTAGCGATAGCTTTTGAACCTATTTTGACATCTACATTGATAAGAGAAATTGGTCTCCAGTTTGACAAGTGTCTTTTGTCTTTGTCTTTTTTCTCAATTAAGGTAATTATAGCTTGTTTTCTGAGAATTTGATAGCTCACCATAGTCGTAGGAGTAGTTTAGGCTATCAACCATTACACCACCTAAAATATGCCAAAACGCTCTATAAAATTCGACTGTCAAACCGTCGTTTCCAGGTGACTTATTACTTTCAAACAACTGAAGACTTTTATAACACTCATCGATTGTTAATTTTCCATCGCAAATTCGGGTGTCATTATCAGAAAGTTTAGGTATTTTAGGATTATTTAAGAACGATTTTAATATATCCTCAGATGGACTGAGGGGATCCTGTTTGCAGAGATTAGAATAAAAAACATGAGTTTCCTGTAAAATCTTCTTAGGATCTGTAATAAGAACTCCTTCTTTATTGAAAACTTTGCGAACAGAGCTTTTAGCTTTCTTATGCGTTTCAAGGTTTAAAAAATATTTATTACTTTTTTCACCTTTCTCGTACCAAGTGGCTTTTGATCGAATTATGGCGCCTTTTGCTATTTGTTCATAAATTGAGTCGTATTCCATTTTCAGCATTTCAAGCTCCTCCTGATTCCCAGCGGTTGGTGATTCATTGCATCTTTCCTCGCATATCCTTAGTGAAGCCTCAATATCAGAAATCTTTTTTTTTCTTTCACGTGCTCTTTCTTTACTGTATTTTATTGCGATTTGCCTAATCCTGTACTTAATTAAGTCCCACAACAATCTTTTATCTGTAACATTATTAAATTCATTCAACCATTCAGGTACTCTTTCGTTTATCAGTGTGACGAAGGTTTCGTCATCCGCCAGGCTAGCGTTAAACTTCCAAAAGGAGGGACCATGTTCTGATTTGTCTATGCTATTAAATTGAAGTAGAATTGCTGAATGATCGGAATTGATCGACGGAATAATGTCAGACTTTTCGATCTCATCTTGGCAAACGTCGCTGATTAACCAATAATCAAGTCTTCTCTGAATAAAAGGGTTTTTTTGTCTCCATGTAAAACGCCTTCTTTCCGGGTTTCGTATCCGCCAAATATCTACTAAGTCAAAATCCAAGCATAGATCTTCTATATTTTTGACTGAATCTTTTTTGAATGGTCTGCGGCCAGAACAATCAAGGTCAGAGTCAAGTGTGACATTGAAATCTCCCCCGAGAATTATCCTATGCTCTTTGCCGACAACACAATCTTCAATGTTTTATTTAATTTATCAAAGAAACGGCATTGGTCTTGAGTCTTATTGGGAGCGTAAATATTAACGAACAAAAAAAGCGCGTCCTGTACTTCAGCTTCCATTATAATTGAACGGCCTTCGTCGTCAGAATTTATTGATATTAGATTGAAATCAAGGTCGCTTCTAACTAAAACCATCACCCCACAACTATGATTAGAGCCGTGTGAAAAATGAAGCCTACCTTTCCATTGTGTTTTCCAAATGTGTTCCACTTCCGCAGTACTATAGGTCTCTTGAAGGAAAATTATGTCGTATTTTCGCTCATTTAGCCAGGTGAACAGAGCTTTTCTCTTTGTGGATGAACGAATCCCTCGAACATTAAGAGAAACTAATTTAAAATTTACATGTTCCCTTTCGAATGGGACAATAGAATTGAAAAAAAAAATACATAAGCTGATAAATATCTTGTACCGCAAAACTGTACATATATTAACGACGGGCTTTTACACACACACAAACTTAAATTAATCTCAAAACATATGATAAACAAAAAGAGACAATACCTAAGAGACATACAATTTAACACAAACTAGATTAGCTATGCTATAAGCGGGTTTGTAGATATTTAAATTTTATTTCTTTAAATTTAGATCAATTAATTAATGTAATAGTGTTAAAAACCGATAATAATAAACCTCAAACCATAGACCTGCGTTTTCAAGTCTTCACTCTGAAAAGCGTTTTCGAAAACCTCAGTTTTCATAGATAAACATCTCCGTTTTTGATCGTTTTAGTGTGAACGATCGGTGAAAACGGATAAAAGGTATGCATCAGTTTAAACGAAAACGCATTAGTGTGGACGGGGCCTAAGAATAAGAAGCAGTTTAAAAATACAGGAAGGAAACATTCATTCAACTAGGAGATACAAAGAGAATAATTGCAATATATAAAGTAAAAAAGAAAGAAGTTATGACCAAAAGTTTGCTGTTGGGAAATTGCATCCAGGTCACAGATGAGCGCATTTTGCAATTCGAGCGAGGCACCTTAAAACAGGTTTACTGAAGAAAACCTGGGAGATTGCCATTTTCAGACTGACTTAAAGTAGGTACTAATCGTTGTATAAACTTCACGTACATTACCTCATGCAAGAAAAGATCAAAGGGCTCTTAAAGCCATCTCGTTAATGCGTTAGATTACAGCTAGAGTTTTTTTAAGGTGCAAGAAACGAGAAGATTTAGAAAACGCGTGTTATATTTTTGAAAAAAAGAGCTGTCAATTCATTGTGGAACTGAGACTAGAGGATAGGATTTTTCTGCGTTTTTGAATAAATTAGCTGAAAATATGCTCTTGTCGTTATGTAGTATCAAGGGATTTGGTAAGTGTATTTAAGGAGTTGTCGTATGTTAATTCGTTCTCTTGGTGCTCTTCGCTGGAGGCGGTTGACTTTTATTTATTTATTTATTTATTTATTTATATTTATTTCTTTTATTTACTTTATTTCAATTCAGGATTTGTTTTGTGTCCACCCAGAGAGAGGGCAATTGTGCACAATCACTAAGGGACCGTCCGTGCGCAGAGAGTAAGGGACTATAAACAGTAAGGGACCATCTGTGCCCATTAAAAAAAAAAAAAGAAAATTCAAGCACATTTTTGTGTTCAGTTTGTCAGGGACCATCTGTGCCCAGTCAGTAAGGGACCATCTGTGCCCTGTGTCCAGTCTGTTAGGGACCATCAGTGCCTATAAAAAAAAAAGAAAAGAAAATTCAAGGACATATTTGTGTCCAGACACTGAGGACGATCTGTGCCGAGAGGGCGTGGGACCATCTGTGGCCAGTCACTAAGGGACCATCTGTGGCTAAAGAGTGTGGGACCATCTGTGCCCAGACAGTAAGGGACCATCTTTGCCCTGTGTCCAGTTAGACAGGGACCATCTGTGGCCAGTCAGTAAGAGGCCATCTGTGCCCGGTCAGTAAGGGGCCATTTTAGTTCGAATCTTAGGGACGAAATGTGCACGAGGAGTTTTCGAATGCAATATTTTATGTTTTTGTTAGTGCTTTTCTGTTTGCAGATGTATGTCGCTCTGAGATGTGGAGGGCGTTTTTCGCCTCAGTTCCTCTACATTTTTCAGCCGTTGCCGGCCAGCTTGGTTCAAGGAACCGTCCTCGCTTCTAGAGCGGATGGTACTGTGTGTTCTTACCTAGGAGGTTTCAAAAGATGGAAACAGTGGGCTTCGTCTAATCACATCTGTTACCTGCCTGTCAACCCTTTTCAATTTGCAGTTTAGCTGCAGTGCCTGCTTAATGAAGTCAGTTCCTCTTCTTCGGTGCTTAATGTCCTCTACAGGGTTTTGGCGGATTTTTCCGTTTCACTGAGTTATGCGTTCTAAGAGCTTGTGATACTAAGTTTTTCCCCTTATGTTTCCATATTTCTAGAATCGTCAAAGACTGACCAGTTTCGTGATGGGGCGTGGATTGCGATTGTAACGACAGACCTTCCGATTTGTCCTGTGAAGGCCTTGGAACAATACATCGCAGCTGCGCATATTGATCTCTCTGAAGATTTACCGCTGTTCAGAGCCCTTGCCAACCCAAGGTCTTAAGGGAAAGTTCGATGCCAGGGGATTAACTACACAAGAACGAGGGAGTTTATCAAGGACGCTCTTAGAGAGTTTATAGACGTTTTCATTATCAGTGTTCACAGACTTAGAGCCGGAGGGGCCACTGCTGCAGCGAACGCTGGCATTCAAGACAGATTTTTTAAGCGTCGCGGTCTATGGGCGAGTTAAAATGCCAAAGATGGCTATGCCAAAGACAATATCTATCACGGCTGTCAGTTTCTCAGTCATTTAGGATTTAAAATTACTGTAAAGTTTTGTTTCGATTGAGCCCGGCAGGTTGGAGAGAATTGTTTATGAGGCCGGGATTTTTCCTCTGTCTTTTCGTAGCGAGCGCTATGGGGTTTTTTCATCCTTTGGATGCTCGTTCGTTCTCTCCAAAGTTCTGTTTGTTGTCCCTTCCCGTGTAACGATTCAGCCTGTTTTTACCTTAATAAATGGTGCGGCCTCCAGTGAGCACGCGATGGCGAAAGGTGTTTATTGTTTTTTGTCTCCTTGCGTTTCTTTCGGGTGTTATGAAATTTGGGAAATTTAGTCAAGGGCTGTATTTAGTCATTTGAGAACTGTTTATTTTAGTAGTCCGATGCTTGTACGATTACGTCACACCCATATTTTCGTGCTAAGAATATGCAAATTTAATAGGCTTCGCAGTCGATTAACTTTTCGGCTTGTAGAGACTCCGTCGTGTGGTTTTGCGGTTAGCATTTGTTGTCATGTCATGTATATGTTTGATTTCGTGAAGTTGAGTTTGGTTAATTGTGAAGATTCGAGAGTCGAGAGTGCCTTGATTTCAATAGAGACACCAAAAGGTACGAGAAGCCGTTATTTTTATATAAAAGTATATTTTCACTGAAATATACAACATCTATTTCATTTGAGTTGTGGATCAGATATGTCATCTGAGCGGTTCCGGAGCGGTTTTAACGATAAAATTTGACAGCTTACATTGTTTTAAAAATGCACGTGGCGCTGCCATATGATGGTAGAGAATATTCTACATAGAAAGACGTAAATTTTATTTAAGGTAGAATTTAGTTCGTGGTGATTATTGCAGAAGACTTGGATGTTTGTAGAATGGTTTAGCGTAATATAGAACAGAATGTTGTAAGTTTTGGAAACGCAGCGTTGCAGTCATGTCTTGGGGGGAGGGGGGAGTTCGTTTTGTACACTATATAGGTATGTGCGGGCCGATAAGTTAGGGTTTTTGAGGTCATGCTCAGTCGTTAAATAGGGTATCGTTTTTGGTAATTTTGGTTTTGTGATGGTTAGAAATTCTAAAACTGTAGTGTGCGACTGAATTGGGGGGACGGGGGGAGTTCGTTATGTTTGAGAACCTTGGTGGCACAAGAAGAGGTAAAAGTTTAATAGTTTGTCAATACGTCTTCTTTCATGACGTTCTCTGACGTATATCACGAGACGTTCTTTTTGTCTCTGAAAAGAGAAATGCTGTTTGTTTAATTCTGCAAACTGTTTATTTTAATCGTGTAAAAACTGAAACTCAGATCGTTTATTGCGTTCTGGGCGGTGGGGGGGGGGGGGGGGTGTTTTCGAGGGGAGTGTGGTTTTTCCGTTTCTTAGATCAGAATGGTTCCGGGCGATGTCTTGGAGGTTTCTTGTTTAACTGTTTCACTATACGGACTCCTTTTTCGCGCATTTCATTTGTCAGTCTCCCCTGGTTGTTTTCTTGCTGTGATGGGTAAGGGAGGTGATCATTAAGGATTTCGAGTTGAATTCGTTCTCAATTGATCTGTCGGCGGCGTAAGTATTACAGTTAGAGATTTTCTTAAGGTGAAAGAAACGAGAAGATTTAGAAAACGCGTGTTATATTTTTGAAAGAAAAAAAAGCTGTGAATTCATAGTTGAAGTGAGAGTAGAGGACTGTATTTAGTCATTTGAGAACTGTTTATTTTAGCAGTCCCATGCTTGCACCATTACGTCACACCCCTATTTTCGTGCTAACAATGTACCAATTCAATTGGATTTCCTGGAGACGAAACAAGTGGTTTCGTGACTCCGTCGCTGGCTCTTGGGATTTGGTCGGTCGCTGTTCGTAGGTTCGTAATTCTCTCGTGGGCTTCGCAGTTGATTTGTAGTGGCAAGTTAACTTTTAGGCTTATAGAGACTCAGTCGTGTGGTTTTGCGGTTACGATACATTTATATTAAAGGGCAAACGGAAAGGGGGAAAAGTTGTATCGTTTTTACGAGTTGTTTTGGTTTGTATATCTATTTTAGAGTGTCAATAATTTGTATTGTTCGTTGGTTATGGGTTTCTGAAAGGTATTTGTTGTCATGTCATGTATATGTTTCTTTTCGTGAAGTTCAGTTTGGTTAAGTGTGAAGATTGGAGAGTCGACAGTTCCTTGATTTCAACAGAGATACCAAAACGTACGAGAAGCCGTTATTTTTATATGGGAGTATTTTCCTTGGGGTATACAACGTCTTTTTCATTTGAGTTGTGGATCAGATATGTCATCTGAGCTGTTTTAACGATAAAATTTGACAGCTTACATTGTTTTAAAAATCCACGTGGCGCTGCGATATGATGGTAGAGAATATTCTCTGAAAATGGCTTTCGACTGTTCGTCTTCCATTGTGAATGAAATGGGTAGTTCGTACATTGGTAGACGATTTCTGTTGGATTTTCAAATTCTTTAGTCGTGCTTAAAGAGTATAGAATAGTGACGATTTGATATGTAAGAATTATCAAACAGCTTTGATGTTGGAGAAGCGGACGGAATAATGCCATGTGTGACAATGGAGGTAAATGTAGTTTTTAGAAAGACGTCAATTTAATTTAAGGTAGAATTTAGTTTGTGGTGATTATTGCAGAAGACTTAGATTTTTGTAGAATGGTTTAGCGTGATTTAGAATAGAATGTCGTAAGTTTTGGTCACCGCAGCGTTGCAGTTATATTCCGGGGGGAGGGAGGAGTTCGTTTTGTACACTATATAGTTATGTGCGGGTCGATACGTTAGGGTTTTTGAGGTCATGCTCAGTCGTTAAATAGGGTATCGTTTTTGGTAATTTTGGTTTTGTTATGGTTAGAAATTCTAAAATTGTAGTGTGCGACTGAATTAGGAGTTAAAAGGAGTTTCAAACGTTGGTTTTCTACTGTCAATAGGCGTTATCTTTAATTGTCGGCAGTATGGTCCTGTCCTCCCCGCTGTCTCTCGTCGGCCTTCACATTAAATGATGGACTATGATGGAGCGCGAAAGGCGAATTTATGTTCGAAGTGTGATGAAGTTTCATTGCGTTTATACTTGTAGCCAAGGGTAGCTGTGATGCTGGTTATTCGTGAGAATACTATATGTCTATTTGAGAGACATTGTTTGTAGTGTTTGAAAAGCACTTTTTCGTATTTGATTTACAGCTTGACGGGTAAAATGGGTGATTATTCTCTTTTGTTTTTGAACTGAAAAGTGAAAAGGTGTACATCGTTTTAAGGAAGAGCATTGTATTGTGGAGATACCTTTTATATTTTGATTGATATGTTTGATAAGACAATGCCTAGGTCTGTGTTTTTATAAGGATAACGTTTAATTGGTAAGTTGAAAGAAAATGAAGATGAATTAGGATTTAAAGAGATGGGTTGTCCGAAATAGCGTTTAAATGTAAGGGTTAGCAACATTGACAAATTGTTTAAGATTGGTTATTAAATGTTGTATGATCTGTAATATCTTGTTGAAACTTGTTTAATTGTGGGTGGGCCGAAATATCTACCTTTGTGTGTCTTTCTGTTAAATGGAGTAATTAGGTAGTTGTCAATGGTTGTTGAAGGAATGATCTAATGCTGTTGTGGTGTCATCTGTTTCCTAACTATTAGGGATTAAATGGATCATTTTAAATTTTAGAAATGAATTGGTTTTTATTTTATTGGTATTTGAAGTTAATTCTTGTTAAAAGTCTTCATATTTTTTGAGCGAGGGGGGGGGGGGAAGGGGTAAGGGTGGTGGGTGAACTAAGAAAGATGTGATTTTTAGAAGAGAATAGCCTGTTACAGAGACGTTCGTATAGACTACGAGCAGTTTGTTTTCTTTGAGTGTTAAACTATATAGAGTGTAAAAGTGGCAATTTATTTGATTTAATTTTACCGTCATGATTTTGATTTTGGAAAAAAAGGATAGGAAATAGCGTGCAGATAGGCTTTCAGTCAGACGGCGAGGTTTTGTGAGCAAGGTTATTAAGAGTTGTGTAATAATAGCATATTTGAACTTTGAGAGGGAAGAGAATGATTTTAAGGTAGTTTTGTTTGACTTTCGTGTGTTTTCATATTTTTGTTCAAGTTCCGTGTGTTGCTATAACCCCAACGGGAGACTCCCATATGTGGTTGGGCGGGGGTGCTCGTCGTATCTTTTAGAGGTTAAAATTCGGGATCTAGGTATCTTTTAGAATATATGATTAAAAAAAACTCATTTTCCCAGAAAATGGTATCTTTTAGGGCTTTCCTAGCGAAAGACGAGTCGCTACTGCCTTCCGGTGTTCCTTCTGATGGTAGCTGGAATTCGAGCCCATGTATAGTCAGATCTATTTATTTCCAGCACTCTAGCCGCATCGCATTGTTCCATCGCATATTTGGTAAAAAAATGGTATCTTTTAGAGGTAAAATTCTGGTTGACAACGGCCACTTTCATATCTTTCAGGCTTCCACTTTTTTTTTCGTAACGAGCACCTCCGCTTGACGACTTATAGGAGTCCCTCCCCCCCCCCCCCCCCCCCCCGGGAGCAGAATATTCTTACCAATTTTTCTTTTCAAGATATTTCCGGTTGTCACTCGGTAAGCGACTTAAAAGGCAGAGCAAAATAGCATGTTCTTTTGAGGACAACTAGAATATTTGATGTCACTTTTAACGTGATTAGTAATACGAATGGTTTTTACTAGCCCGACGCAGCTATCAAGCGTAGTGAATACAAGCTAAAATTAAAGCTTTGACTGAGTCAAAGTTCCCATATGACTAAAAAAAAAAGATCGCCGGATTGACCCCTTTCATAAAATAGAAGTCCGTATAAGGGAGTTGAATGAGACGGGAAAGTTTGTGTTTTAATATGAGCGATAGGCAGAGCAAAATAGCATGTTCTTTTGAGAACATTAGGACTTCAACACGGTCAAAGTGTGTAATTCATTACGTATGCAATGATTATGCTGTACATGCGCAGTTTGGCGTTAATACTACCGAGGAAGACTAGGACCCAACTAGTATCGTAGCAACCAAATGCGGGCTTTTCACTTGACCAAAGATAAACTATCCGGTTGCGGCGATCGATCAAAACCAGTTTTTAGTCGGTCAGAGGAAGATCTGAGTTGAGAAATGGAGTTCGCAAAATTTATCGATGGCTGCAAAGCAGAAGCGGTAGATGAGTATGGAGTTTGGTGTGCGTGCACGGTTCTTTCTAAAACCGAAGAAGCGGTGATCGTCGCTTTCGATGGCTGGAGCGCCGAGTGGAATCGCCGCATTTGTGATCCACGTGAGATCCGAGATGTGACTCCAATTGAGGCGAAAAGAAAACGTTCAAGTCATTCCAGCAAGGTGAGATTAACTACTAGTTAATTTGTTTTAGTTTAAATGAGCAAAGCGAAGAGGAATCGAAACAGACAAATGACTCGGATTATTGTGATAACGCTCGCGATCGCTAGCTTGCAAAATTGGCGAATGTTTATGCTCAAACGATTAAATTTGAGACATACTTGCTTTTGTTTATTTGAAATTTTATGATAAATGGGTAGATTCATCCGATCATCTTGCTTAATTCACGTGGATGGAAGTTCAATGCGTGTTTTGTTTTAATGCACGTTTTTCAAGTCATGTGACTTTAGAACTAGATTCCAGTACCTTCCAGTCTTTACTAAGACACTGCAGAAAATTGTTCCAGTTTCTTATAAAATCTGTATGAAATTAAGTTGGTAACATAGAAAATCGTACGGCATGATCAAACCAAATCTTATGAGGTTTTTTTATTTCTTTTCAGAATCCACAAATCTCAAAAACAATGAAGGACGATATTCTCTGGATGGGCGAGATTGAAGCTGTTGTGAATGAGGTGGACCCCATTAGAGGCTTAATAAAAGTTACCTTGGCCACAAATGTTCAAATCCTCGTGAGCCCAGAAGAACTTGAAAGGAAGAGGCCAGAACCAGAAAAAATCCGAAACCACAAAAGAAAGAGGATCCAGTCATGCCAGGAAGCTGATCCAACCCCAGCTCCATCCCCAGCTCCATCTGAACAGGACCAGTCAAACCAGGAAGAAGCACCTGCAGCCCTAACTCCAACTGCTGATATGAACTTTGAATTTACCGTTTTTGTTCAAGAAGATGTAGTTTTTAAAGTTGGTTCCCTTTGTTTTGTAGACTCGTGTAGTTTTCCTTTTATTATAACTCATCTTTTTAAGTCCAGCCTCAGTGGCAGTGTTTTTGTTTCGGGAGTTCGATGTGTATGTGAGGGGGGTAAACATAGAATAGGGTAACATCACACATCTATCTTACAAGCTCTGCCTCAATAAGATGCAACAGAGTGAATGAATTCTAAAGAAAGATAAACCTTCATTAAAGACCCATTATCACTTCCTGTTATGCTCCATGCATTGTTTATTATGAAATACAAGCACCGAATGCAACACATTAGATTAAACAATTGAAAAAAAAACTGGAAAAATTCTGCCGAACCTATTATTACCCAGGGTATGCTTTACCTTGCATTATGTATATACATACCGGTACCTAGAATACTAGCAGCTTTTTAATTTCACAAATCATTGGAGTGAAATATTCATGCTGTTATGATTCGCAAACTACTGAGAGTCATAATGTGTCACGATCGATAAGGGAATATAATTTAAACTTTGTGAATAGGCAAATGAAACACTTCTTAATATTTATATTGTCTTTCCAAAGAAGATCTGCTGCCAAAACTTGTGTGGAAACACATTTTAGCTGCCTTCGGACTCTCCACAGATTCCCCAAGCAGGTCAAAAACCTGAACTCTGAATGAGTTCATACAAAAGCAGGCGAAATGCTGAATATTATTTGAAGGCCCAAGAAATTCATTTACAACCATTCACAGTGTCCTGCTCGTGGTTTAGCCATTCATTTCTTCATGCTATCTGTTTGTACCTTTTTTGCGTGAGAGGTCACGTATTACATGTAGTAAGTGGTTTGAACCCAGTAGTCATGTCATAAGGTTGAATAGGATTTTCTGGGTGCCAAGTGTAGGTCCTGAAATAGGACTGTACAATTTCTGATTGAAACACTACTGGTATTTGAGCAATTCCTAACAGACAATATTTTTAACATATGTTTATTTATCCTTTAATGCTTGTGCACTAACCATTTTCAACAAGGAACTTGTCAATAAATTTGAATCCATGCTTCCTGATCTGATGTTCAAGCCCCAGGTAGTTGATAACAGCTTGAATGTTAAATAGTAAACTCCCACCAAGTTTGTACACCTTTAAGGAAACTGGCCAGCCAAAGCCATTGCTTGTGTCATACTGTTTCTCTTCCATAGTTCTAGGAAAAGATGACGACTCATTAATTAAAAGTACATCATATTATAGAAAAAGCTGGAATACTCAGTAAAGTCTACGTTCGATAACAACTATTTTCACTATTTGCCAAATTCACTATTTCTGAGCAACAACCACACCAAAATTTGATAGTTTCAGAGACTCTGAATAATGTTTTCAAAGCTAAATGGCCTTGAATTAACATTTAGTTTTATTATTTTGTCCAGGTAATATTTTTTATTACTTAAGGATCAGATTGATTATACAATCAGATGCAATTTGAGATCAGTAATTTTTGTGTAAAATCAAACCATTGCATAATAAGGGGATCAGAAGCTCTGTAATTGCTACACATTCATTCCAGTTTGCTACAAGCCATATTTTGCTACAAGTGCAGAAAGAATTATATAAGTTGTGTAAACCCAGTGTGTGCAGTCATTGTTGATATCAATACAAAACTATACACCAATAAAAATTTCTTAATTCATGTTATTATTTATGCTCAAGTAAAGTGTGTGGTGTAATAATAATAATAACAGTAATAACAATTCATAGAAGTGGTGATGTTCAAATCAAAATCAGAGCATATTTTTCTGAAATTGCAAAATGTAAGCAAACTTAGGTATAAAGTGGAAGTAATAAAGTTGAAGTTCAAACCAACAAAATGGCTTCTACTTAAGAACTTATCTTACAGGCATCATGCCTGTATTGATATTTAAATAAAAACGAAATAAAAGAACACAAAGAATACAATAGCGACTATGATATTGCAGAAGGGTTACCAGAAATACTAACGATCCAATATAGAAACATTGAAACTTTCGATAACCTGCCACAACGGATCGATAAAACTTATATTTCACCTTCTATTAAACTTAAATACTCAGCAAGTTTGTTCGCTAGCGCATACTAAGCTTTAGCATGTCGATCATATTTTCTAATTTGCAAGTTTAAAATCTACGAATTGCGAAGATCCAAACAAACTAACTGCTAAATAAAATACTCTATTTATGCAAGAAAAGGACGTGCACTTACTTGTAAATAAAGCGTAAATCTTTGTCGCGTCGATTGCCACCGAACCGGGACAACTTGTAAACACAACATGGACTCGCGTCCGATCGTACGTTGCGAAGAAGGATTTCGACGATCTTACGGCTAACTGTGCACACTTCTCCAAGTTTTCTTGACAATTTCCTTAAACCAGTTTTAACGAATCTACTCCTCACCAGAAACTTGATCGATCGATCTCACATCTCGAGAAACCTGTTTTAACTTCGCTTCACTTCGCTGTTGACTACTGAACGCACGTGACATATGAAAAGTCATGTGACAATGGAAAAACAATGGCCATAAATGCTCATACATATGCACGAACCCCAGTTGAGTGGGGTTCGCATAATTACACATTTTGACCGTGATGAAGTCGTCATGCAAGCCATATCTAGAATATTTGATGTCACTTTTAACGTGATTAGTAATACGAGTGGTGTTAATTAGCCCCACGCAGCTATCAAGCGTACTGAATACAAGCTAAAATTAAAGCTTTGACTGAGTCAAACTTCCCATTTGACTAAAAAAAAAATCGCCGGATTGACCCCTTTCATAAAATAGAAGTCCGTATAAGGGTGAATATTTTAAGTTCGTTTACCTACAGGTTGCAACTAATTTGATTGAACCTGCACTTGCAATGAGAACACAACGTGCTCGGAAGACTGGCACCGGTAGCATAGTATTGGCTGACCCGTGTACTTAAAAAATAACTCGAGCCCTTGAGTGACTAATTTGCGTGGCACTGCCTTTTGTAAACGTGTGAATTCTACGACACGGATGCCGTTTTCGATGTGCTTGTAGCCCGTGGCTTTGAAACAAAGCCGGCGGACTGCTTGCGCTTTCGCTTTTGTGCTATTTTAAAACAATTAATCATTGCTATTACATTTTCATTATGCAACAGTACGCAAAAGACGTAAAAATTTTCGCCATTGAACGCTTGCCGCAATTCCATTCAACCGTCATCATTATAAGCCAAAAAATCAACAAAACTATGACGTCTTTACCATACTATTGCACAATCAAACCGTAATAGCAATGAATAGAAAAAAACGCAAAGTTCATGCTATTTTGCTCTGCCATACCGCTCATATCAAAACACAAACTTTCCTGTCCCATTTAACTTTCTTAAAACGTCTCCATTAGTAAAATACACCGTGAAATTCTCAAACTACGTTTCCCAAGAAAACGCATTTGACCTATTTTTACCCTTTTAAAGCAGCTATAATGGCTTTACGACAAATGATTGAAACTGATCGGTAACGTGAGATATCGAAATTTAAGAAGGACTAATACCTTTGCGGTAACGTAATGTGAGATATGACAAGTTCATGACAAGTTCTGACATCCCAATACCCTGGGGAAATTAACAATAGGTCCGGGGGTGCTCCCCAAAAATTTTAGTGGCAGTATGTGACGCCCTTCTTGAAATCCTAACCGGTTTAACCAACCATATCCTCAATGCCCTAATATAGCTTCTATAAAGAAGGAAGAAGAAACCCCCCCGGACAAAAGTCCACAAAATTTTGTTAACAACTTTTGTCCCTTTTTCGTACTCAATTCCGAAATCTCGCTTAATGCGCATGCGCATTAACGAGATAAAACGACAATCTATAATGCGTCATTTAAGAAAAGACTAAGAAGATATCCAATACTCCAGCGAATTATTAATTAATTAATTAATATATCCATTCATTCAGATCGGGAAGATAATAAAAAAGATATATATGTTATTTACCGGCTGGGAGGTCCGTATAGGAAAAAACTGTGCCAGAGGTCTCGAGTACGGCCCGAGGCCGCAGGCCGCGGGCCGTACTCGAGACCGAGGGCACAGTTTTTTCCTATACGGACCGACCAAGGCCGGTAAATAACTTATTTATTTTTTTCCTACTTCAATTCTACGATTTGCCGAGAAAATCTTGACATACTTGTACAGCTTTTCAAGAAATGTCTTTACGCGCCGCGTAAAGCAACTGACTGACACAACGCGTTCAAAAAGTAACTCGGTAATCTTCACAACTTTTTCATTCGGAAACAAAAAAACTTACTTCGCAAAGTGAACTAATTTCTGTCAGTTTATTTCTCTCGGTAGAATAAACGGCTGTTGTGTTTGATAGAGAAATGTTCTTGCCAACAGCGAAGCCGTGAAAAACTGAAGATTAACTTTAAAAACTTTTCAAATTTTTTTTACAAATGGAAAGTCGAGCGTAATAATTCATTTATAGCAATGCGAAAGCTTAAACTGAGCTATTCTTATTTAAAAATCATATCTTCTTGAATGAAAACTCACAAAATTTAGATAAAAGAAGGAAACTGTGGAATATATATAAGCATACTAACCGAGCAATGTAGTTAAAGTACGAATTATCTCGTAAAATCCGATCGCGAAAATGCGTATAAATTAACTGAAAACGACCCGTACAAAACTAGAATGACAAATTTAAGCAACGCTTTTTTAATGAAATTTCACAGAATCTCGATTAGAAGAAAAAGAAAAACGGAAAAATAGCAACACTTAAATCAAATGCAGTCAAAACCTTTGTAAACAAGCGCTAGATTGTCTAATCACAGTACTTTTTAAGTCACAAATGTCGCTTTGCAAAAAAAAAAACAACAACAAATGCCGAACAAACTATAAAATCAACAAATCATAAAATCCAAACTTGTACTCGCCTTTTCGAGGAATAACATTGGCCTTTAATTTTACGGCTAATTTCTCTATCCACTTAGTGTAATCTCTCATTCTTCATTGAGTCTTTTTGATACCTCGTTGAAGCGTTAGGATCTTTAGCGTGTTTTCGGATCTTTGTCAGCTAGCCGATGTCAGCCATGCATGGTGGAACTTTGCTGGTCGGTTTCTTCATTGTTTTCTTCATTTATGTCGTTAAATATTTTATCTAGCTAATAAAGTTCGCTTTCGTAGCTTTCGTCTGGGTCCATATTTGACGAGAAAATTCAATAATACCAGGGTTCACAAGCTTAAAACAACGGAGTCACAAATTATCGTGAATCATGCAACTACGCAACCCGGGCGGAATCGTTGAGTGAGCGGGCAAGATCGTAAATTTCCGCCCGCTCCCGGAACCAATCATATTGCAGGATTCGCAGAATTCCGCCCGCTCGCGCTCTGAGAAAAAAATAAAATAAATAAACGTAACTGGTGATTTACCCGGTCTCGGTCCATGCCTTTCCAATCTGCAGGGCTAGTGTATGGCTGGTCTTGAACTTCGTTTCTGTTTTCTTTTAACGTTCGAGTGACCCTTAAAAATAAATAAACAAATACATACATACATACATACATACATACATACATACATACATACATACTTTATTACCTTTCCCCAAAGGGACTTTTCAAAGGTAATTAAAACCAACTAACAAGAATAATCGCAAATATAACTAATTACATATAACCATTAATATAAATCGTATTAACAAAGATAAATTGAATTAATTAACTAAGTTAAGATTCTAAAAATTCCTTAAGAAGCTTGCGCTTTAAAACTTTCTTAAAAACCGAGACAGATTTACTAAATTTTAAAATAGGGTCCAAAGAGTTCCAAATGTTAATAGTCCGATAATAAAATGTCCTCTGGCCAGAAGCAGTTCTAAATAAAGGAATGTTTAATTGTCGAGAATTTCTAGTTGAACGGTTACTAATATTTTCACGCTTAATAAATTTAGATATCAAGTAGTCGGGGGTACAGCCTGTCATACACTTAAAGGCCAGGGTGGCACTCCGATAATAAAGCTGGCTAGATACTGGCAGCCAATTCAACATTTTTAGTGCGGGAGTGACATGGTCTTATTTTCGCGTGCCGCTTACAATTCTACAGGCAAAGTTTTGTACAGATTGCAGTTTATCTATATTAAAATTAGAAGTGTTTACCCAGACATAAGAACAATAAAACAATTTGCTAAAAACTAGCGCATTAATAACTGTAATAAGAGTACTTTTATCAAGTGAGTGTTTAACACGATTAATCTATGCAAGAGGAAAGGTGCAGGAGGAAACGGTTTTAATTATATGTTCGTTATATGATAAGTTGGGATCCAATGTCACCCCAAGGTCCTTTGCAGCTTGGACTGGCACAAGTACATTCCCCAGCAATGATAAAGAGAAATTTTGCAGTCTTGGTAGCATTTGTCTACTGACAAATACCAGTATTTTAGTCTTTTTCGGGTTCAGCAAAAAATAGTTGTTTAAGCACCAGTTGCGTACGTTTATTAAATCCTCGTTCATATCAGTTATAGCATTTAATTTGTCTTCAAGTTTAAAAGAGACGAATAGTTTTGTGTCGTCAACGTAACACTGTGCGCTACTTTTCTGTGGAACAGTCGGGAGGTCATTTAGATAAATGTTAAAAAGAAGTGGACCTAAAATGCTCCCTTGCGGCACACCGCTGATAACGGGCAGAAGCTCAGACACAGTGGAATTTATTCGAACATATTGCTGCCTATTGCTGAGGTAACTGCGGAACCATTGTAAACAGGAGTAAGAGGCGCCGACGTCTTTCAACTTAGATATTAATATGTCGTGACTAATGCTGTCAAAGGCTTTACTCATGTCTAATAGTACCATGGCCGTTAGTTTCTTTTGATCAATGGCACTGAGTATCGCGTCAGTGGTGTAAAGTACAGAAGTTTCGGTCGAATACCATTTTTTATTTCCACTTTGGTCCTTTGTTAGCCTTTCCCTTGAGAGAAGATAGGATGTGAATTGATTATGAGCAACCCTTTCACAGATCTTTGAGAGAACAGGTAACAACGAGATAGGTCTGTTATTGTTTGCTTTTTCGTGATCACCTTCTTTGGGGATTGGAGTAACTTCAGCAATTTTCCAAACAGAAGGGAAAGTTGAAGAAACAAAAGAGGCGTTAACAATAGATGTGATTGTAGGTAGAATAAGAGCGAGGCAGTCTTTGATAACACGGATAGGAATCTTGTCATTCCCAGGGGCCTTGTTTGAAGGCATCGAAGATATTATGTCTGCTATTTGCTTTTCATTAGTGACACCGAATGCAAACTGTTCAGACAATGGGTATTGTCTTGGAGAAAACCAGTTGTCGTCATGTTCAAAGTTGCATTCATTAGCCAAGGAATTTATTTTGTTTACAGTATTTTGACCAACAGAGACGAAAAACTCGTTAAAATCATCAGCAACAGTTTTATCATCTCTGCTGAAAGTTCGCTGAGAAGCTGATTTAATTTCTTAGGGATGCAAAGACGAATGGCTTTCCAGATACTATTTGTGTTGTTCGGATTTTTCTGGATCTGGTCTGTGATAAATTCTCGTTCTGCGATTCTAATTTCTCGTTTCACCTCACGCCTGAAGTTTTCATAGGCTGACCAAGCCATTGGATCGTTAGTCTTCTTAGCTTCCCTGCGCCAAAAGTCCCTCGTCTTCATTATTCCTCGAATATTGTCAGTTACACATGGATTTGGTTTCCCGCGAACTTTGAAGGTCTTCAGAGGAGCATGTTGTTCCAATATATTATTAAACAATATGTTAAATGCATGTAATTTGTCCTCGACATCACGGAAAATATCTATAAAAGACCACGGCGCTTGGGACAGTCAGTCTACTCAATTTACATATTTTGCCGGATCACAAACTGCATTATTAGTGTTTGACTTGATACCCGACTATTATATGAAAGTTGATGAAAGGGTATTGAAACAAAATTGAGTTAGTTTAAATTATGTTAAACTTACGTACACGCGCAAATTTTCACACGCTTGTTCCCAGTTCTTTTGCAATAAATTGCTTGGCTGAATGAACAGCCTTCATTCAATACCATTATCGGCTTTAACATGTCGTCGACATTCTCTCAACAAATTAGCCATAATCAGAGAACTGAGTCAAAACGCACTTATTTAAAAGGCCAGTTTGAAGAAGCTTTTTTCTGTAACTAGTTATCATTCAATTTAATTAACAAAACGTTACTTCACGTTTTACGTTAAATGAATGACTGCTCGCGTGTAAAATTTTGGCTAATGCCAAGTGTTGTTATCTTGAAATTGCATTATTGTAACTGTTAGGAAATGACTCTTTGTCTGCCTTGTATATTAGGACTATTTTTTACAGTTTGGTGTGATATCCTTTGGATTTTGCCGACTTATATATATATATATGTAGATGTTGATGTAGATATATTATGTGCGGCGTTGAACGTTTCCGTTTTATACGACTGGCCCGAAAAGATCGCCAGGGTCAAGCCAAATACAAACGCCTGCAATAACACTGTTTTTTTTTTTGGTGCTGTTGAGCTGCAATTAAGGTGGCTCACAAAAGTTCCCAGCATTTTTCATCAATAATATTTGATAGATCAATACCACCACTCTTTATCAGTAAATGCTAAACTAATGGTATCCAAAAAGTGCACAGTTATTGTTGATCAAGTTACAGTCTTCGTCATGACGTAGCCGATTACCATAGTAACAGTACAATCTGTTAAAGACACCCTTAATTTTACCTTTAAGAGCTCAAAACTAAAAAAAAACAAGTTCTGTGGCCCCCATTTATTATTATCGAATTGTAATTAGCATGCCTTACAAGATACAACTTTTTGCAAAACGTATCAATAAATATAAGAGAGTGACAAGGAAGGTGTCTAACTTGGAGTTTGGCGATCAAACTCGCTGTATCAGACCCTACTGCCCAGGGCCGGGTGAGGTCTTTTTCGAATGTTGTTTTCTCTTCGGAGGAGGAAGCAATGGTGGCGGTAATTGAATTGATGTTCGATCTTTTCGATCGGCTAGTTCTGCAAAGACCCAAGGTACGCGTTAACTCAATTGGATCACAAATAGGGGTTAGGGGATCGCGAGCACCATCGATCGATGCGCTATTTGGCCTTAAAAAAACTCTTCAGTGTAATAACTCGTATTTCTGCGGAATCTCAAAATATTTTTTGAACTTAATTTATACTGCCTAAAAATAAAAACAACATTCGCTATTAGGGTAAAAATGTAGGGTAGGCTTGTACGCTGACTGGAATCTTTCAAACAAATTGTGCGTTTACATACCATTGATCTACTGTTTCTTTTATTCCAAACTGCCTCTGCAGGGTATCCACTTTCTCCTCTCGGTTTCGTGTTGTCTCTTGAGTTTTACTTAACTCTTCTAAGGGGGTTAAACGTTCCGTTTTTCCTTTCACCTCCAACTGCCTCAGCAGAGCATCCGCTTTTCTCTCCAGGTTTCTTGTTGTCTCTTGAGTTTTACTTAAATCTTCTAAGGGGGTTAAACGTTCCGTTTTTCCTTTCACCTCCAACTGCCTCAGCAGAGCATCCACTTTTCTCTCCAGGTTTCTTGTTGTCTCTTGAGTTTTACTTAACTTTTCTTGAGTTAAACTTTCCGTTTTTCTTTTCACTTCTAACTGCCTCTGAAGTGCCTGCACTTCCTTTTCCAGGTTTCTTGTTGTCTTTTGAGTTTTACTTAACTCTTCTTGGGTTAAACTTTCCGTTTTTCCTTTCACATCCAACTGCCTCTGAAGCGCTTGCACTTCCCTTTCCAGGTTTCTTGTTGTCTCTTGAGTTTCTCTTAATTGATCCCGGGTTAGACTTGACTGACATTGTGTTTCATTTAATTGAGCTTGTGTTTCTTTTAACTGAACTTGCGTTACATTTAACTGAACTTGTGTGTTCCTCAACGTCACACAAGCAAAGTTAAGATGCTCTGGCATGGTGACTTCAAGATGGGATGATACGTTCTTCCGCTGAATCTATCGAAAGAAGACGAATAACCTTTAAACTGATGTAGCAACAAATTTCGCATGTTTATTTCATTCAGCTATTTCGTGAAAGGTTGTCATATCGAAACGTTTTTAAACGCTTCAACCTACGAAACATTCACGCGTTTACACAGACCATTTTTATACACAAAGCAGCTTCAACCCTTTGCCCAGTAGATTTAGAGTGCAAAAATGCTCAGGAAAACAAATTTTTCTCAGTCTAGAATAACCAGTACGACTAATTTCCAAAAAAATAATACACCAGCTGCGTATCGGAAATTGCCTAAGAAACAAATATGGAAGTCAAAATTGTCAAAATTACATAAACATCTTTGCCTAAAGCGACGCGGGTAAGTGCATGTAATCGCATGGGGCCGAGTAAAACTGATTAAGGATTAATAATATATATATATATATATATATATATATATATATATATATATATATATATATATATATATAGGCTGAGCCTAACAGCGAAGCTCTCTAAACAGAAAGCCAATGATAAGCTTAACTTAGGTGAAAGGTCGGAAGCACAAGAATTAAGATTGACGACCGGGCTATCTTTCAATTTTAGCAATTCTAAAAAAAATAGTATTACGCGACCGTCTGCACAGTACATTTAGCCGGACCGTACAAAAAATTCACAAAAACAACTTTTTCTCGGTCTAGAATAACTAGTATGACTTATTTCCGAATAAAATACACCTGTTGCGTATCAAAAATTGCCCGAGAAACTGATTTGGAAATCAAAATTGCAAAAAATACGCAAACATATTTGCATAAGGCGACGCGAGTGAAGTTTAGAACTATAAAATCCAAGTCTTATTTGTTTACATAAAATCGCTTTTCAACCTATGTAATGAATGAACAAACACATAAAAATGGACAACAAAATCTTTTGAAAAATTTTATTCAAATATATATTAGTTTATATTTAAAAGCAAAACACGTACCATTTATAGCGCATCGAGGCAGAGCTGTCCTCGATGAAATTCAAGATAACAACACCACTGAATTTGAGAACGTTTTATAAACATGTCTCCAAAACTAACGAGAAAACAAAGGAAAGTCAATCAAAAATTGATAACATAAATTCCCATCGAAAAATGTGATTTATTTTACCTTTAAGTCACTCGACTACTAGGAAATTCGTTAAAACTCCGCTTCTTCGGTTCTGAAATATTGCCCCGCATTGATAAAAACGTATGAAGTTCCTCGAAGCAAGATTTTATCCCTGAAAGCTCTTCTTTTTCCACTATAGCGGCTTCTGAGTATCCCTTAATTAGTATCCCTGTCTTGCGTAGCAAACCGCGAAGAAATGCAGAAAAAAAAAAACAACTGTAAATCCGCTAAACACAGCAAAACATCAAAGTGTTTACCGAGCTGACCTGACATTGAAGCCGCGCGAAAACATGACAAAACTTCAATTTGGTTTCAAAATTGCTAAGATCCCGGATGTTGTGTACGGACCCTCGCTCGGACACACATGAAACAGACGCCCGAGAAACATTCGCTAGCCATGACCATGAAAACATTCCACTACCCACGACCATGAAAAATGACGGGTTCTATGAGTATGGGGCTCCGCAGCGGGCCAAAACCCGCGAGAGCTCCGCTATCATTTATGTTTTTTAGAAGCTTCAGAAATCCTTAATTTTAAAAGGAAACATGCGATTACTTGTTTATAACCTAGAAGGCAAAATTATCGGAAAACCTTTAAGACTTCTCAAAAGACACAGCCTCGAAATTGCCCAAAGTTAAATACTCGCTCGCAAACTGACAAGAAAACTATTCAACTCATTGTTGACTATTATGTACATCTAGAAAATAAGAAGCCGTATTACTCATGCGCAAAGCGCAATGAATTAAAAAATGCCCTTCGTTTTTTTATTTTTTTATTACTCATGCGCAAAGCGCAATGAGTTCTAAAATGCCCTTCGTTTTCCTTTTTTTGTCAGGATTTTGCATGCAAATTCATGCACGCATATTTTAATTTATTCCTATCATTCCGCTTTTCTCTCGGTCAGTACACATTTGACTTCCGGTTTTCAGGAATGACGTAAACAGTAACGCCACCAAAACAACGGCATGAAAGCGTCACACCATCATGCCGCCACCCCCCCCCCCCCAACCCCCAACCCATCGTACATTAATGTTAGTATTCACATTACGTATATATTAGTTTCCAACAACAACAACAACAATCTTTATTGTGCTCTTAATACAAAAGTGCAGAATCATTAAAAAGAAATAACTGTGAAAGAAAAAGAGCACAGCCACTCAGAAATAGCAAAAGCTAATCGCGCTGGGTGGCTGGGCCATGCGGAAGAGTAACTAAATATCAAAGTTGTTATAAATAGACAGATACACAAAAAACACACACAAAAAATATATATTTAAGCTGTAATAAATAAACAAATACACAAGCGAATAAACAAAAAAAAGAGAAAACAACGGCTATGCACACAATTAACTGCATATAAAGTACGCCAATAAATATTCGGAGATGACAGATTTTTTTAAAAGCTTTCAAAAACGAAAACGACTCGCTGATTTCAGATCTTCTTTAATAGCATTCCAGAGTGATATTAAATAATATTTAACGGATATTAAATTTTCCATAATTCGTTCTAGCTTTCGGTAAGTAATAGGACTTCTTTTTTTCTGTAAAGTAATAAGAGGCTGTAGAGAAGTTGGATATGTATTTCCCCAGGTAATTAGGCTATAAGTTAAAAAAAGATAAATAACTGTGTAATATAACTGAACAAGGACATGTTGGCTAACAAAGTACCTAATTTTAGAGAGTATTCCAATACAGCGCATAATTTTTTTGAAAAATGCAAAATGTGAAACTTCCAACTAAGATGTGAGTCAATATGTAATCCTAAATATTTAATAATTTTTTCTTGTTTAATCTCCCTATTGGCAATTAATAATTTGACTACATGACTTATTGACTTTTAAGGGCGGTAAAAATAATGAAATTTGTCTTGTCGACATTTCATGAGAGCTTATTTGACATAAGCCAATTAGAAACAAATTTTAGATTATTATTAATAACAGTCTCTAGCTCAGTTAGACTACGATTGGAATAAAATAGATTAGTATCATCTGCAAAGTCGAATAATTTGCTGCAATTACTGAAGTCATTAATATACAAGGGAAATAGAAGAGAACCTAGCACCGATCGCTGCGGGACTCCATGAGTAATAACAATGTCATCAGACTTAGTGCTACCAATAGAAACATGTTGCCTCCTATTATGCAAATAAGAAGCAAACCAGTCATTTGCAATTCCAGTGATCCCATAATGACTTAGTTTTCTAATTAATATGCTATGATCAACACTATATAGATCCCACAGGAGAATAGGCCATCTTCTATAGCTCTCTGGATCTTATCTGTCATTAGAAGAGTTGCATGCATTGAAGAGTGTTTTTCTCTAAAGCCGAACTGATTGACATACAAAATGTTGTATTTATCAATAAAATTAACTAGTTTCTTATGCACAAGTTTTTCCAACATTTTGTTGAAAATCGAAAGCAAAGAAATAGGTCGATAGTTGTTCATACAAGTCACAGAGTCCTTCTTGTGGATAGGAATAACATTAGCTAACTTAAAATAGTCCGGCACACATCCACTACTAAAGGAGAGGTTATAAATTAATTGTAAAGGAAATGATATGTAGGTTTTAATGAGCTGCAGCAAACACACAGGGATGCTATAAGGACCGGAAGCTTTAGATGAATGTAGGCTAGTAATCACATTCTCTACCTCAGTTGATGTAACTGGGAGTAGCACAAAGCTATTTACTAAGGACGGTCCAAGAAAAACTTGTGGATCAGTATTAACAGAAGGAATTTCATTTGCCAGTTTACTGCCAATATTAGAAAACTAACTGTTAAATGCCGAGGCTATAGACTGAGAGTCTATCAAAGAAAAATTATTAATAACAAGTTTTGTAGGAGAATTAAAACCTTTAGGTTTCAAAGAAATGAGCTCTTTAATCCCTGCCCAGGTTTTTTTTTAATATTTTTGCTATTAGTTAGAAAATAAGTTTGGTAGTAGCTTCGTTTGCTAAGTCTAAGTAAGTGAATGATCTTGTTGCGATAGTACTTATACTAAGTTAAAAAGTATGGATTTCTAGTCTCAATACATTGCTTATAAAACTTCTCCCTTTTCCTTATGGAAGTTTTAATACCAGGGGTTACCCACGGCTTTGATAGGGACTTAATTTCCTTTCTAGAAAGTTTACGAATAGGAGCATGCTTATTAATACTTTCAGGAATGCGATCATAAAAATTCTGAAAGACTGTATTGACATCAGTGGCGCCAGATTCACTACCTAGAACCTCTGACCAATTCACATTTCCAACTTCAGATATAAGTGCTTCACTATCAAGCTTAGAGTAATCCCTTTTGAACAACTTATAGTTTTTTGGAAGGGTAGATGAGTAGGTGGTAAAAGAGAGTTCTGAGACACCCTCAAATTCCCCTGAATTTCACACAAATATTTCAGACCCAACAAATCTCAAAAATTCAACAATTTCTGTCAGTTTTCACACAACTCACAAATTTGTCAAATCTGCTCAAACTCATCAGAATTGCGTGGTATCTGTTGAATTGAACTGATGAAAAATAATTTGTTATTTGTTGAAATCTGCAGGAAATATTTGTGTGAAATTCAGGGGAATTTGAGGGTGTCTCAGAACTCTCTTTTACCACCTACTGACTGCTAAAATGACCACAAAACAAAATCTTGAAATTGGCCAATTTCAAGATTTCTCCGCTGTATTTCCGCACAAAAAAATTCTTTTCAAATCCCAAAATCTTTTCCCCAGGCAAAGAAAATGTCTGATTCCGAAGAAGACGAAATCGATTTCACTCCTGAAATTATTCGAGAAATCCGCACAACATGGCAATCTCACAAAAATCCCAGGCTGGAACATTTCAAAAATATCATCCGCAAAAATCAGGGGAAAAATCAAATTCCACTCAAAGATCTCGAATTTTATGAAAAAGAAATTCTCTCCCAAATTCCCCGTGACGAAATCACAAGAAAAAAAGTCAGGGATTTCGTCAAAGCTTCCAAGTGGAAAAAAGTCCATGGCAACGATCATGCAATTTTTAATCACATAACAGGTCACGACGGAAATGATTATGAACACCTGGAAAAATTCCTCATCGACGACTTTAAATATTTTTCACTTGCATATAATGACCTTCATCCCAGCAGAGACAAGTTTCTCAATTGCAATCAAGTTCTTTTCGCCCTGTTGAAGAAGAACGGTTTCAACCCCAATGAAGATGATTTCAAACTGCTCAAACTTCCATCCAGCCGGGCGGAACAAGAAAAAATAATCCAAACAATCTTCAAAAAATGTCATTGGAAAGAAAATGGATCTTGAAAAAGCATTTTCCAATGAAGCCGAGCGAAGCGAAGCGAGTGACCATGAAGATTGTTCCACATGTTCAGAGGAAGAAATAAGAAGCGAAGATGAAACCCCAACAACCTCTGACGAGGAATTCATTGTCTGATTCGGAGATGGCGGAAGCTGAGCGAAGCGACGAAATCGAAGACTCATATGAACTCCTTTTTGAGTCATTTGTGAATCTCCAGGAGGAACACAAGATTCTCAGAAATGAACTCCAAAAGCAAAGTTGCCTCCTGTGGGAAATCCACCGGGAATTGAAAGAAAACCAAGCGAAGCAAAACGGGCCAAGCGAAGCGAAACGAAAGCGATGCTAAGCGGTGTTTTGAAATAACAGACTTTGTGAATATTAATGTAAAAACATTCATATTCTGACATTGCCCAGCTGCCCGGTTATTGACATATGGCGGCCAATGAAAATCGGTATTGTGGCTAACGCGTTAGCCAGTTTTTTAGCTAACGCGTTAGCCAGTTTTCGGAAAATATTATTTTAGCTAACGCGTTAGCCAGTTTTTCGGGGAAAATATTTATTTTTAGCGGCTAACGCGTTAGCCAGTTTTCGGGGAATTTTGCCGGCTAACGCGTTAGCCAGTTTTCGGGGAATTTTGCCGGCTAACGCGTTAGCCAGTTTTTCGGGGAATTTTGCCGGCTAACGCGTTAGCCAGTTTTTCGGGGGAGAAATATGAATTTCTCCCAGATTTCAGCGGAATATTTTCCAGAGTTTTTCAGCGGAATATTTTTTCAGTCAAGAAAAAATATTTTCCAGAATATTTCAGCGGAACTTAATGATTGACTTTTTTAGCCCAGCTTTTCCACATCGCTCAATGGAACCCAAGAATTAAATTTGTCAGGGTAACTTTTCCATTTTACAAGCGCGAGTTTTCGCTTATTATCGCGGCGAATAACTTTTTCAATTCGAAACACATCTTGCGTTGTCTTTTGAAGTTCCGCTTCGTAAAATGATCCGGTGATTGATTCTCCCAACAGATCAACTAATTTATACGTTACAGGGTTTGTGTTCTTTATTTCGTCAATCACAAATATCTCCTCTGTCCAATTCGGGGTGAAACCCTTGTCAAATAATTGCCGTTTAAACTTTGAAATTCTCACCCTGTCGCCAACCCTGAATTTTGCCGGGTTGTGTTTAGCATAAATTAAATCTCCGTATAAATTAGCGAAAACCTTTTTCTCATTTTCCTGCTTGCTCGCCTCTGCGGGAGTCATCCGAATGCTCGAATGAAAACGATGATTATATTCATCCAGTAATTTGTCAAGTTTGTCCCAGTATATTGTATTGTTGTTTTCAGAAAACATCCGGAAGAGTTTCTCCTTAAAAGACCTGTTCCAGCGCTCAACAACAGATGCCTTTTCTTCGTTTTGTGTTGTGTACAATTTTACCCCATTCTCGCCAAGCAGATTTTTCATTGTTGCGTTGAAAAATTCAGACCCTTTGTCACTCCAAAGCATTTTCGGTTTTCGCTTCGTCTCGAATATATCTCGGAAAGCATCAGCCACTGTTTGACCTCGCTTGTCTTTCAGGGGGCGAATCCAACCGAATTTTGAGAAAACATCGATCACCATCAGGAGATATCTGATCCCTTTATTCCACCTCGAAAATTTCCCCATCTCGACCAGATCAGCCGCCCAGATGTTGTCAATCCCATATGCTATGACTCGCCTCTTTGGAAAGCGCCGCTTGATTGGCCGGTGTAATTCGTTTGCCAGATTTTGAGTCCACTGGCCTTCACTCAAAATCTTTTCCCGTTTTTTGGAGCGCCGAGGCCAAGTTTCTGTTTTGCTTGAATTGTGTTTCTCGCCAAAGCATGACCCCATTGCCTTTCTTTCCAGGGAATGGCATCCAAAGCGGCAACCATTTTCCTGTCTGCTTCGTTCTTGCATTTGCGCGGATCCGCTTTCTTTGCGCAGACTGAATAATCAACATCGTGCTGCATAGCAACTGCATCTGTTTTTCCTGTGGGCTGCTGCCAGATTTCGAGAATTTTTCCCTTTTCATCGAATCGGACTTGTTTTTCGAGTGGGTTCCAGGGGCCGGTATAATTATGTCCAGGCAAAGTGAAACCTTTCTTTGGTCTTGGCAGCTTCCCAATCAGGGAATGAACATCTAAAGCACCGCCATCCAAATCTGCTCGATCTGTTTTATATTTTCTGTTTGGTCTAATCGCTGTGCTCAGCTCATTCAGCATATCGGAAGAGGTTTTGGCAAGAAATGGTTTCATCTTGTCCAGGGCAAAATACAATGCTTTCTTTTGAGTGTTTTTATTTCGCAATAATTCACTGGCTCCATAACGACCCATTTCAACTGATTTTTTCCCGAGCCAGGGAAGAGCATGAGCCACGCCAGTCAGCGCAAGTTCACCGATGCCCCCGCCACGCGGTGGCCGACTCAGTTTCCCGATTTCGCTCTGCGGCTCGCTCCGCTCGCTTTCACAAATCTTGTTTTTTTGATTCCGCAGGAAGCGCAATGGCAAAACCACATTTTTCTGCCATTTTTTGCAGTCTGGAATCCAGCTGGTTTCACGCAATCAGTTTGTTTTTTTTCCTTCACGCAATATGATTTCATTTTCAATCGAAATATTCTTTTATGAATTTCTCATTTTGCGCTGTATCAGTCAGACTGAGAGGCTGGAGAATATCATAGAAATCTTTCCCCTGCGACCATTGATGGAGGAAGAAGAGGCAATAATACCCGCAAAGAACGCTGTCTATGTTTTGATACTGACTGCTGTTCCAAATCACCGGTTTGGAACTTTTGAATTCCTGGGGAAATCCCATCCCAAAAGAGTCGAAATACCACGTGAATTTCTGTCCGGGGGCGCAGCACACCCAGTGAGTTCCGGCATTTTCAAGCGAATCAAGATTGATAATGCAGGGGCTGTGTTCTCGGGGCATGGCTTCATCCCTGGCGAAAATCCCTTTGAAATTGGGAATTTTCAGAAAATCAATCCACTGGAGAAGATCAAGGTTGCTCAGGGGTTTGTTCACGAATTTAGGTTTCGCTGCGCTCAGCTTCGCTTCGCTCAGCTTCACAATATTGCCCCGAGAACTGGGATGTTGTTGAATGGACTTTTCGATCCCAGCAGAAGTCCCGTTCCTTTTTTGGATTTTTTTCCCATCCCAATTTTTCGTCCCCAGGTTCCGATGAATGGAGGCGGGCGTTGGAAGGGAGCTCCCAATCTTGGAGCGCCGTTTCCTTTGGGCTGCCGGACTCTAGGAGCGCCTTTTCCTTTGGGGCGACCAACTCTTGGCGCTCCTTTTCCCTTTGGGCGACCAACTCTTGGCGCTCCTTTCCCAAACAAATTTTTCACCATGTCCAGCGCCAGTGGAATTCCGATGGAAGCCAGCACAGTTCCCAACAATCCACCAGATTGTTTTGCTGATGGTTTTATCGTCAGTTGTCCTCCTGATTTCAGGGCAGTCAAAATATCCTGTTTCTGCTTATTTGTCAACAGATGTTTATTGTCAATCAGTTTTTGAATTTTATCTTGGGGAATGAGAAATCCGCCCGTTTGCGCTCCCTTCCCGCTTATTTTTTTCACGACTTGACTCGCTCCTTCACTCGCCAAACCAGCCAATGCTGACAACCCAAGTGTCTTTGCCAGGGTGGGTGCCAGGGAACGAGCCAGGGGGACAATAGCAGAGAAAAGACTTCCGCCTTGCTTCATCACTTTTCGGATTTGCGTTTTTGATATCTTGATTTCAACTCCCTTTCCCTGAGATGCGGCTTTGCCGATTCGTTTTATTTGATTTGCCGTGAGCATCAGTTCATCACTTCCGCTTGTTTGTTTGCCACCCAATCTCAGGGTGATAGGGCTTTTTGTTCGGAATGCTCTTCCAAGCTTCTTTTTTTGCCCTTCCGACAGATTTACTTTATATGGGTGATATGTTGTCATTTTAAATGACAAGATATGTTTTTCACAGATCACACGTCACACGATAACCAGCTCATTTCCAATCTTATCGATTTTCACTTCTTCTTCATAGAGAACTATCGCATGTACATTGAAGTTTGCAGCTGCATCTGCGTTCAATCGATACCTGAATATCAGCTGCTTAGGATCTCTTGTTGGTTTTTCAGTTTGATAAGTCAGATTGAAATAGATCAACGGGAAAAGAGACTTGAAATTGGCCAGATTCAACTGTGTCCCTGTGTTATAATCATTTTTCCTCATTGCATAAGCCATGACATCCTGGAAAATCCTTACTTTGCTTTCACTGTCATACTCTGTTTCCGGGTAGAAAACTCCGTTTCCATATTCCAGCCGGCAGTTCGACAAGGATGAGTCTGCATTGTCCGCATTCAGCTTGAAAGTGTTCATGAGATAAGGGCTATCTTCTTCTTTAGCGTCATCATTGGTTCTTTTAAGATAAACAAAAATATGCTTAACATTGTCAATACTTGCGGATATCTGGAAGAATCCTGATGACTGCGTAGGAGCTGATTCGGAATACATCTCCCTCAGATATTTCCATTGTGTTTCTTTCAGGAATGAACTGACAAATTTGTCATAAAGAGAATCTTTCGGTGTCAATCTGGGGACCCAAAGCAAAAACCTATTCACAACAACTCTTCCATCATCAGTGCCATTAGCCATATGAATTAATTCATTATCCTGTTGAAGCTTAATCTCAAATTGCAGCTGCATGGGCACAAGCATCTTATCCTCCAACTCTTCGAAAAAGGAAAAGCGATTTAGGGGAATGATTGTGTTAATGTTCTTTGCACCACCGTTTCCATCGTTTTGCACTGCTTGAGATTGCACCCGCCGAGCTTCAAATCCAAGATTCGTATTAGCGGTTGTTGCATCAGTATCCAAATACCAGAAACTGTTCTTGGCGACTGATCTGCTGAAGTCATCGGAGTATTCTAGCAAATTTTTAATAAAAGTAACGTTATGCAGGTTATCAGTCTCATAAACAATCTTTCCAGCAGAACTAATCTTCAGGTGATTAATCAGGGAATGAGCGCCATTGATCACTGTGATTCTGTCAGCTGCGGCATACCCAGCACCATTCGCCAGTTTTTGAAGTTGAAATTGCACCTCGAAATAAGCATTATACCAATCATAGAATGCGGATCGGTCATTAATCGTGAATTTATAACCACTTTTTTGTTGATGTTGCCCATTAGCTGGAGCTCCGATTGTGTCATTCAGCTGGAAGCGCACTAATTCATTTCTTTGAAGATATTCATTCGATCGAAAAGCCGTTTTATATTATTTGTTTCTTTTCCGGACTCCCTGCCCAGAGATCAACCTGTTCAATATGGCATCAGAACTTTCTGCGGAGGTTGACGCAGGGGCTGATTGTGGTCGAGCTGGTGGCTTTGTTTTGCCTGGTGGCTTCCCCTTTCTCATATTTCCCAGCTTTTTCATGATCAAATCACCAGATTTTTCAACTACTTTTTTGCCGAGTTTATCCCCAGCGTGAGAAATTCCTGATTCCAATGCTTTTTTCGCAATGGGTTTTGCGAATTTATTGAAGACGACTGATGCGACCTTCCTCATTGGTTTGAAAATATTGTCCACAATGACACCTGTTCCTTTATGCCGGAAGACAAACCGCCCCAGCTGGGGGTGATAATAACGAGAGAATTCATAACTTTTCATTTTATTTGTTTTTTCAAGATAAGCGAGAATGCTGTATCAGCCCCATTCAAATCAACAACCCGCCTTTTCCCATCAGTGATATAAATCCGAATGGAGCTTATTCTGTTTTTATTCACAGGGCTGAACATCACTCTCATGGGTTCCAAAGTGAAACTATAGGAGGCCTGCAGAACAGATGTTGAAAAGGAGAAGATGATATCACTCTCTTCCCCATCCACAAGCGAATCACTTGTGAGATCGCAATGAACGTTCAACATATCAGTATCTTGACTGAGGTTTGGAACTCTGGGGCCAATGTTGACTTTGTCTTTCAGAATCTTTTTATCGAAACCAATGAGATCGCCAAAGTTGGATTTCTCGAGATCAAGTTGCCAGTTTTCTTCCAGCGTGATTGTTACTCTGAAAGTTGTGGGAGAGAAAGCAAGATTGATTGGGAATTTTTCATTCTTTCCTGGGATGCTGCCTGCGAGTGGGCCTGTTGCGTTTCGAATTGCCGCATTCAAAGTGGAATAATCCCAAACCCCAGCGGGAAAGGTGATATCGGAAAATGTTTTCCCACCGTCAGAGCTGAATCTGATCAGCTGATTTTTCAATGCCGCATTGATGTTATACCACGTAAAACTCATATTGATAATTCTGTTCAACCCAACAACATATTGGGAATTTGGATCCAAAACAATGGGCCGATTGAATTTTGTTGTGAAATTTTCTGGTTTGTTTCCCCCAGTCTTGACGGAAAAGGAGGACAGGACAATTTCTCTTTCGATTTCCATTTTAGGGCTTGAAATACTTTCTGAAGAGCTTCTCATGCTGGGAACGATTGATGGCGTTTTCTTTCAGGAGAAGATCGAGAATGCCAACTCCAGTGTTTCTGATCCCCTGATTCGTATTCCCCGCGAGAATGGAGCCAACGATGACCTCAAGTTTCTGGAGCAGATCTGCGGGGTTGGAGAAAAAACGGATGGATCCACCTTTTTTTCTTTTTTTCAACCCCGAACCCGTCTTCTTCTTTTCCTCCATCATCTTTCCCCCTTTTTCTTTATAATGATCTATGTATTCAGTCAGAACTCGGGCTGCGCGATCTATCCTTTGATGTTGCAACTTCTTTTGCTCTTCCGTTATTTCCCCTCTTTGGAATTTTTTGGACCAGGATGATTTGTAACCTTTCAACTGATTTCTGCGGAATCTTGCTATGTTCACAAGATCACCGAGATACTGGATTTTCCTCGCTGTTGTAACATTTTCCCTGAGAGTTTTCTCCACAGTATTGTAATCCGTGAGGTCCAGGTCTCTCAATATCTGATTGGTTTTATCTCCTTCCTCATCCTCTTCATCTCCCGGCGCAAGAGCATAATCGGGAGAGTCGTCTTCTTCATATTCAGGTGGATCTTCCCCCATCTCTTGCACAACTTCTTCATATGTTGGAGGAGCTGCTGAAATTTGCTTCTTGGGTTGGGATGGAACGGCCTCATCAAACAGGCCTTCGACATCCATATCTTCAAATGGGTCGACTTCGGGGAGATAATCAATCTCCGCCGGTTTGGCTTTTTTCTTTTTCCGGGGAAGTGGCTGAAGCGACCCCAAATTCGACTCAATCACCTCATCCAATTTCGCTGTGATGGGTTTGAATGTTTTTTCAAGTCCGATTTGACTTGTCTCTTCACCCAACTTTTTCTGGGTGATAGCATTGTGAACAAAATTGATTTTTTACCCCAAAGCAGATTTGCTTTTAGCCATTTCTTGCCATTTCAAAAGACTCATTTTATATCCCAGAAACACAAATTTGGGATGTAGAACAAGATAAAGAACGCCATGTTCAAATAAAATGAAGATTCCAAATTATGATTGTCAGGATCCAATCACGAATTTCAAACAACTTCACCCTTTCATGCCGGATCGAACTTTCAGAATGTTGATCTGTGGCCCTTCAGGATCGGGGAAAACAAATGTTCTCCTGGATATGATTTTTCGCCTGCTCTTCTACGATAAAATTTTCCTCTATGCGAAAAATCTTGACCAAACCAAATATCAACATCTGCTGAAAACATTTCGCCCAATCAGCAAAGAAGCTGGGTATGACGTTGTGGAAGCATCCCCGGATGAAATCATCCCAGTTTCTGAATTGTCAGGGGAGAATCAAAAGCTGGTTGTTTTCGATGATTTTGTTTCCGAAAAAAACCAAAAGCCATTGATTGATTATTTCATTCAGGGCAGGCACAAGAAATGTTCTGTGATTTATCTTTCGCAAAGTTATTTCGGAACACCAAAAGATATCCGCCTGAATTGTTCGCATTTTTGCATCTTCGAATTCCCAAGCAACAAAGAAATTACGGCGATCTGCAGGGAGAACAATGTCAGCAAAGAAGATTATCGGAAAGCAACGCATGATTCGTTCTCTTTCCTGTATGTGGATAAGCCGAGGAAATTCATTGCCAAAAACTTTGATGAAAGCATTTAAAATGAGTTATTCAAATGGATTGCTGTCTGAAACAAACACCCGCGCCCAGGGAGGAAAAGATGGAAAAGATGGATTGCCAGGAGTTGGTTTCAAGCTAACGCCGGCAGGGGACTTCGACCTGCAAAGGAAACGCCTGACCAATATCGCTGAAGGAACGGGGAATTCGGATGCAATTACCAAACACCAAGTTGACACGCTTGCAACGCAATTGCGGGCAGATTCTCTCCAGGTGGATGGGTCTTCCCATATGACTGGGGATCTTGATCTCAGGGGACAAAAACTCATCAACCCCGGGGAAATAGAAATGAATCGCAAATTGATCGTCAATCTGGACACGGATGAAAACCAGGATTTGTCAGCGGTGAATATGGTCACTCTGAAAAAATTCCACCCTGCTGCTCCGGCTCACACTCATGAAGTCACGAAGGATATTGATTTAAAAGAACTTTTCAACGTGAAAAACTCAAAACAACAAACATGGCATGATTTGGGAGCCGCATACAACAACCTGGTTTCTTATAATGACGCCAAAAATATCTTTCTCAGCCGCAAAGAGACGTTTCCAATGGAGACGGCTTTGGATATGGGAAATCACACCATTTTTAACGTGAAAGATCCCGAAGTTGCCGATCAGGGCGCAAATATGCGATATGTGGATGCCCAATCCGCGAAAAAGCTTTCGTTGGAAGGCGGGACAATGACCGGAAACCTGGATATGAACTCGCAACAAATCAACAATATTGCAACGCCAACTCTGAAGCGACAACCCACGCCAAAATCTTATGTGGATAACCAGATAGGAGGTGTGGTAGCCCACACGATGGAATTAGAAGAGAAGATCAAAAAATACGTAAATGAATCGCATATCACGTCAACCTCTCACCCAAAGGACGCATTCCGCTATCTGATGGAAGATGTGGATGAATCCAGCTCTGAACATCATATGACAGTGACTGGGATAAGTGATTTTTCAAATTCGCCGCATCATTTCAACAAGAAGGCTTATGACTTGGAAATCACAAAAGATCTTTTCAATGAATACTCTGGGAGACTTGGATTCAATATGTTCAAACTCCCAGAGGGAGAATACACCGTGTGCGTGGAATTCTTCCCCGCGTCAATGGATGGCGTGAGCGTCAACGTTGTGAGCGCCAGTCTGAATATTAATCAGCAATCAACTAAGAAGTTTTCGGGGTATTCCAGATCCATCATCCACATGCACAAATGGAGGATTTCCCCACCTGAATTTATTTTCCTGGATTTGAAATGGCGAGGCACTGCCGAGTCAGCCGAAAAAGGAAACGCAAAGTTGATCATATATGGCATTGCTGGTTCCCAACCTGATGTTGAAAGCAGCGTTTATGATTCCCCTTTGGTTTTCCAAGCGGGGAAGATGGTCATGGAGACTGACTTGGATTTGAATTCGCACTCCTTGTTGAATTTGCCGCTTCGCCCGTCAAAACACTTCATTTTTGCAAGATTTGTGAAAGGAAAACACGGTGATTGTTTGATCTTCCCAAATGAAGCGGAAGATGAAACAAATTATTGGCAACAATTTGGATCTGACTTCCGGATTTTGAATGTCACGGTTTTCATTCTTCAACGCGGATCCAACCCAGTGAGTGGAGCAACCATCATCATGACAAGTGTTGTTAAAGGAGATCACATCACTCGGAAAGCAGTCAGACCTTCCACCAATTCATTTGGTTCACTGCAGTTCACCTTCAATCTCCATGTTGGGCAGGAAGAAGCTTTCTATCTGGCTCTCTCGGATGGAAATGCCATTCAAAGAGCAAAAGCGACAATTCTGATTGAAAAATGATTTTCTCCCTGAAAAATGAAGCGAGCGCGAAAACAAAGCATTTTTGCTTTCAATCACATCAACCCCGCAATTCGGGAAGAAGAACTGGAAGAGATCAAAAAACTTTTTCGATTTTATCACAAAAGATTTTGGTGTTTGAAACGAGCGCATGGCCGATTCAAGAAAATGAATCTGCTCATGAATTTGACCTCTTCCGGTCTGGTTGCAATCGGGACGATTGCTGGAGCCGCGACTTTGAATCCCATCGTTTTGGGAGTGATTTCAGGATTGGGTTTGGTCGTCAAAACCGCAAATGAAATGAAGAACCTGAAAAGCAAAATTGAGATGGCGAAATTCGCTTTCACCACTTGTGAAAAAACATTGAGCGATTTGCGCTTCGCTTTGCGGGGAGGAAAATTCGACAGGGATGAATTTTTGTTTTCAATGGAAGCGATTGATGGGATTGTGATTGATTTGGGGTTGGATTTGGAAAAGTTTGAAGCTGAATGGGAGAAAAAATTTGAGGGTTGAATTTTCATTTCCCGGAAATGAAAAATCAGGGGAAAATCACTTGAATTTCTTGATTTTGTTGAATATGTCAACGTGAAATGTTCTTTCATTTTTCCTCAAAGATGCTACCAATTGAATTACTTTCAAGGGCTGAAAATTTTTTTCCCAATTTTTTCCTTCAAAACTGCTAGAGCTTTCTCTTTGTTCACCTGAAAAGCCACTCTGCAGATAATGGAAATGATTTCAATGAAGCAAATACTTTCCTCATTATATTTCAATTCTTTTTTCTTCCAGTCCAATTCGAGATCTTCATCCGCGAATAATTTATTCGCAATCATTCGACAAAGTTCATCAAAATCTGGAACAGCGATCTTGAATTTTTCAAACCATTCCTCATCCATTGGGAGTGAAGAAAAATCGATTTCGCGAGAAAGTTGTGAATCTTCCGCTTTTGATTCGCCGAGGAAGAATTTTTTCTTGTCCGACCTCCGGGTGATGGTTGAGTTTTTCTTTTTCAATGCATTTGTGATTGCGCAATTTGAGATTCCATATTCTTTTGCCGCTGAATTGATGGAAGTGAAATTTTTGGTTTTTTTCCCATCGGAGATTGAAAAATGCGTTGGTGCTGGCTTCGACATTTTCTTTGGAGAAAAAAAGGAAATAAAAAATTAAAATCCCATTTTATCTGGATAAAGCTCAATTTTGACCAATCATTTCTCCAATTTAGTTAACTGTGTTTTAGCTGAAATGGGCAGAAAGTTTTCTTAAATTGACAATTCATGCTGATTTTCAGCGAAAGATTTTCAAACCCCGGAGAGATTTTCAATCCCCGGAGGATTTTCATCCCAAAATCCGTTTTTGGGGGTGATTTTTCATCACAAATCCGTTTGGGGAGATTTTTCATCCCCCGGACATCCCTTCATTTATTAAATTTGGGAAAAAATTTGGAAAAAAATTTTCCTCCAAATAATATGGGAGGAATTCTCCGGAGGAAATTTCATTCCAAAATCAGTTTCCGGAACAATGCTGAATTCAGCAAAATTTGAAAATCATTCCCCTGAGTGGGATTTTCAAAATTCATCCGGCGAATTCAGGGGGAAAATGACAAATTCAGGGGGACAAAATGCAAATTCAGGGGGGAAAATGACAAAATTCAGGGGACAAAATGAAACTTTCCTGAATTTTTGAGTTCATTTTCGCAGGAAAAAGAACTCCAAAAAGTTGACTTCCCCCATCACTAGGGTGGGGAAGCTGAAAACTATTTTCTGGAAGAATTTTGTTTTTTTTTTGTTTTGATTGAAAAACTATTTTAAATCCTAAAACTCAAATTTCGCCAAACCCACACGTCTTATGGGGTTTTTTTGCCATTTTCTCCTGAGTTCAGCAGAAAAGCAGGGCACAGAGGGCAGTTTTTTCCCCACAATGCCCCAAAATAGACCCCTGATTGCAAAAAAATTCTCCCCTTGACAACTTTTCCCAAATTTTGTGTGAATTTTGAGGTCAAATTCTGCTCCAATTTTGATGAATTTGAGGCCAAATTTTTGCTCCGGGGGAAGAGAAAAGATTTGTCATTCCCAGATTTTTCAAAGTTGCATCTCAATTTTGTCCCCGACATTTTTCCGGAAGGCATTTTCTGCTCCAGAAAAATCCATTTTTTCTGGAAGGCATTTTCTGCTCCAGAAAAATCCATTTTTTCTGGAAGGCATTTTCTGCTCCAGAAAAATCCATTTTTTCCGGAAGGCATTTTCTGCTCCAGAAAAATCCATTTTTTTTCTGGAAGGCATTTTCTGCTCCAGAAAAATCCATTTTTTCTGGAATAGATATCTGCTCCAGAAAAATCCATTTTTTCTGGAAGGCATTTTCTGCTCCAGAAAAACTCATTTTTTCTGGAATAGATATCTGCTCCAGAAAAATCCATTTTTTCCGGAAGGCATTTTCTGCTCCAGAAAAATCCATTTTTTTCTGGAAGGCATTTTCTGCTCCAGAAAAATCCATTTTTTCCGGAAGGCATTTTCTGCTCCAGAAAAATCCATTTTTTCTGGAAGGCATTTTCTGCTCCAGAAAAATCCATTTTTTCTGGAATAGATATCTGCTCCAGAAAAATCCATTTTTTCTGGAAGGCATTTTCTGCTCCAGAAAAACTCATTTTTTCTGGAATAGATATCTGCTCCAGAAAAATCCATTTTTTCCGGAAGGCATTTTCTGCTCCAGAAAAACTCATTTTTTCTGGAATAGATATCTGCTCCAGAAAAATCCATTTTTTTCTGGAAGGCATTTTCTGCTCCAGAAAAACTCATTTTTTTCTGGAAGGCATTTTCTGCTCCAGAAAAACTCATTTTTTTCTGGAAGGCATTTTCTGCTCCAGAAAAATCCATTTTTTCCGGAAGGCATTTTCTGCTCCAGAAAAATCCATTTTTTCTGGAAGGCATTTTCTGCTCCAGAAAAATCCATTTTTTCTGGAAGGCATTTTCTGCTCCAGAAAAATCCATTTTTTCCGGAAGGCATTTTCTGCTCCAGAAAAATCCATTTTTTCTGGAGGGGTTTTCTGCTCCAGAAAAATCCATTTTTTCTGGAAGGCATTTTCTGCTCCAGAAAAACTCATTTTTTCTGGAGGGGTTTTCTGCTCCAGAAAAATCCATTTTTTCCGGAAGGCATTTTCTGCTCCAGAAAAATCCATTTTTTTCTGGAAGGCATTTTCTGCTCCAGAAAAATCCATTTTTTCCGGAAGGCATTTTCTGCTCCAGAAAAACTCATTTTTTCTGGAGGGGTTTTCTGCTCCAGAAAAATCCATTTTTTCTGGAAGGCATTTTCTGCTCCAGAAAAACTCATTTTTTCTGGAATAGATATCTGCTCCAGAAAAATCCATTTTTTCTGGAAGGCGTTTTCTGCTCCAGAAAAACTCATTTTTTCTGGAATAGATATCTGCTCCAGAAAAATCCATTTTTTCTGGAAGGCATTTTCTGCTCCAGAAAAACTCATTTTTTCTGGAATAGATATCTGCTCCAGAAAAATTCATTTTTTCTGGAAGGCATTTTCTGCTCCAGAAAAATCCATTTTTTCTGGAATAGATATCTGCTCCAGAAAAATCCATTTTTTCTGGAAGGCATTTTCTGCTCCAGAAAAACTCATTTTTTCTGGAATAGATATCTGCTCCAGAAAAATCCATTTTTTCCGGAAGGCATTTTCTGCTCCAGAAAAATCCATTTTTTCCGGAGGGGTTTTGAAATTCAAAATGCATTTTCCGGAGGGGATTCATTTTCATTTTCCGGAGTGGAAAATTTCCCCTGAATGGATTTTGAAAATTTCCCCTGAGGAAAAAAATGATTGGAAAGAAAATGCCTTCAAATTCAAATGCGAAAAGAAAAAAACTGAGTGAAAGTGACGACGAAATTGATTCCATTGACCTGCTGATGGAAAGCTATGTGAATTTGGAAAAGTGGGTTGAAGAGATTGCCGCAGATATGAAAAAACAAACTGAATTGTTTGAGAAAATGATGACTGAATCAACTCATTGCAAATTCTGCGAATCTGCAAAAATCTGAAAAAAAGTTCTGCCTTTTCCAGAATTGAATTCTGGAAAAGTTTTCTCCCTGATCTCAGCGAGATCAAACTTCAATCTTCATCCTTATTCTTGTCCTCAAACTCATCGAATTCCGAGGCAGCTTCCACCTTTTCCTCCACCAAAACTTCATCCACGATGCATGTGATGGCTTTCAGATTTCCGCAGAAAAGATGTTTGATTGAAAACACAACTTGCCCCCGGAGAGGAACGCCAATGAGCTCTTTTTGCCTCAGGATTGGTTTTTTCTTCCCATCGTCGCACAATTCCCAAAATCGACACGAGAAATCCGTGTGCTTGAGTTTGGAGGGATAAATCTTGGCATAAATCTTTTCCTGCTCGGATTTGTCGATTTTCACGAGAGTGAAATCTCCCTCCTGAAATCGAGCAAAAGACGGGGAAATCTCTTTGATTGCCTGCTTCTTTTTCATCGCAGCAGAGTTGAAATGTTTTTCCAAATCTTTGAAAAATTTGATGTTTTCTTCCGGAAGAGTGATTCCCAGAGAAAACGATTCACCTTGATGAGCGAAAATCTTGAATTTGGTTTGGAGTTTCACTTTGAGCCATTTGTCATTGTGAAGGCATGGGAGGAGACAGAAAGAGATTTTTCCGGAAGATTTTTTCACGGGGTTGTCGAGAGAGCATTCAGAAATTGTTATTTTCGCGGGATTCATTTTCTTGGGCGAGATAAAAATGTTTTTTTAAATCACGAAAAATCCACTCCGCAATAAATTCGCGATCCTCTTCCGATCGGACTGGGAGAAAACCAGTGGCCATATCCACAGCTTTTTGAAAGCTTTTTTCCATTTCACACGCTTTTTCCCAGATTAGATCTTGTTTTTCTTCGTCTTGGGAAGGTCTGGATTTGTTTTTTCCTGACATTTTTTTTCTCCGAAAAATAAAAAATTTAAAACGTGAATTTTTCATCCGCAGCCTTCACTCTCATGAGATTCAGGAATTTCTCCAGTCTGGGAGAAACCCAAGTGACTTCGTGCGATTTTTCCCCTGAATCCAGAAAATGAGTTTTTTTCTTGCAGAGTTGATTGAAAAAAACTGTGCGTGATAACCCAAATCGTTCCCGAATTTCCTCTGCGGTGAAAAAGTCTTCCCCATCAATCTGGATAAAAGGTTCTGCGTCTTCCTCCTGAATCCAGAACACTTTTTGATCGGTTCTTCTGGTATATTTGGTGTTGCCCGATTTGAGAACTCGCAAAATCGTTTTGGAGGGAAGACCAGTTTTTTCTGATGCTTCTTTGAATGTGAAAAAAATTTGTTTTTCTTTTCCTTCCCCTCCGGGGTTCGCGGGGGTCGCTTCGCTCCCTTCGCTCACTTCCTGAATCGAAAACTTCATTTTAAATGGGGAAAAAGATTTTTTCGCCATTAAAATGTCACTGGCTGCATGGCAATCATTTGCGCGATCGACAAATTTGCGAGGTTGGTCGCGATTGAAAAAAGATGAACTGGTGAAGTTTTTAGCTGAAAATCTTTGGCAAGGAGGGGGAAAAAATCAGCCAAAAACTCGAAAAAGACGAGCCAACCTAGATGACGAAAATCCAGAAATTGATGTGCCTTTTTTGATTCCGGAAAGAAGAATTGTTCCCCCCAGAGTCATTCCCAGAGCGATTGAAGAAAATGTAGATACGGTTATCGATTGGACAAATTGGTTGGAAAGTGTGGATGACGCGGATGTTCGGAGAAGAGCCAATCCCGCAGTGGAAAGATTGAAAGAACAAGTCAGAAGATTGTGGGAACAGAGATTAGCCGTGGAAGAAGGGCAATCCGCTTTGCGAGGATTCGCGAGACAATTTTTTATTCAAGGAGATGATTCCATTTCTCCCCAAGATTTTTTCCGGAAAGCAAGATGGTTGGTTCTCAGGCTCCTGCGAGAAAATCCACAAACAAGAGTGAAATGCGTTTTGAATGTGGAAATGTCCCAAACAAATTTGGCTTCTGGGGAGGAAGTGATTGAAAATCCATTTTTCCATTCCCGGCAGAAAAGGAATTTGGGGAACAACCCAGAGATTCTGGATGAAATGGAAAGAGAAATGATTGAGAATCTGGAAAACTTCAATCGCAGGGGATCCAATTGGATGTTTGAAAGAGTTTTGCGTTTGGAAATTCATTTTGTGCGCTGGAACCCCCTGCGAGGATCTGGGTGGATTGAACTGCCTGCTGATTTGGCAAACAAGAAAGCCGTAATCAACATGCAAAATGAAGACGAGATGTGTTTTAAATGGTGCTTGGGCAGAGCCGCAAATATGGTCAAGGTTCATCCGGAAAGAATCACACCGACTTTGCGAGAACAAACGGAAGAGATGAATTGGGATGGTTGCGAATTTCCCATGGCCGTGGAAAAAATCAAGTTTTTTGAGGCCAGAAATCCTGACATTTCAGTGAACGTTTTTGGCTGGAATGGATTTGTTTTTCCCCTGAGAATCACCAAGGAAGAAAGGGGACTTCATGTGGATTTGATTCTGCTGACAGAAGAATTCAAAACGCATTATTGTCTGGTGAAAAATTTCTCCCGCTTGGCAAGCTCTCAAGTTTCGCGAAATGGGCATGAAAGATCTTTCTGCAAAAGATGCCTCAATTCATTTCCCAGAGTAGAAAGTCTGGAGAAACACAAAACCATTTGCGGAGATTTTGAAGCCGCGAGAATTGAACTTCCAGGAGGAACTTGTTCCTTCAAAAACTTCCCAAAAATGATGCATCTGCCTGTTGTTGGATATGCAGATTTTGAGTCAATTTTGAAACCGCTGGGGGGAACTCAAAAAACCCACGAGCATATTCCCTGCGGATTTGCGTTTCATCTCGTTTCCCCGTTTTTGCAAATGGAGCCTGTGTTGAAAAGAGCAAAAGATGAAAGTGAAGAACTTCCCAAAGAGTTCATTCGGGAATTGATTTCCAGGGTGAGAGAAGCTCACTTGAATTTGCCGAAAAAGGAAATGATTCCCCTGACCAACCAAGAATGGAAATCATTTCGAGAAGCGGAAGTGTGCTGGCTGTGTCGAGAAGAATTTGGAGAAAAAAGTCTGTCCAAGGTGAGGGATCACTGTCACTTCTCAGGAAAATTCAGGGGAGCAGCGCATCAATCTTGCAACCTGAAGTTTCAAAGGCCAAAATTCACCCCTGTGTTTTTTCACAATCTGGCAAACTATGACGCTCATCTTTTTGTGCGAGCTTTGGGGACAATGGATGAAGTTTTGAGCGTGACATGCATCCCCAACAACGAGGAGAAATATATTTCCTTTTCCCTGAAATTCGAGTTGAAAAAAGAATGGAATGAGGAGAAAGGGAAAGAATTTTCAGTGAAACATGAAATTCGATTTCTGGATTCCTTCAAATTCACGCTGGAAGGATTGGAATCGCTGGCAAAAAATCTCCCCAAAGAAGAATTGAAAGAAATCACCAGATTTTTTGGTGAGAAAAGTGATTTGATGCGGCGAAAAGGAGTTTATCCCTATGAATTCATGGATGGGTTTGATAAGTTTGAGAAAAAACTGCCAAAGAAAGCCGCTTTTTTCTCCAGACTGAATCAGGAAAAAGTCTCAGATGAAGATTTTGCCCATGCCCAGCGAGTCTGGGAAGAATTTGAAGTGAAAAATATGGGCGAATTTCACGATCTTTATCTGAAAACGGATGTGCTGCTGCTTGCAGATGTCATGGAAAGTTTCAGAAAACTTTGCGAAGAAAACTATGAACTGGATCCCGCGCACTATTTTACCACCCCTGGGTTGGCTTGGGATGCAATGCTGAAAGTGACCGGAGTGAAGTTGGAACTTCTAGATGATGTGGAACAGTTGTTGATGTTTGAAAAAGGAATCAGAGGAGGAAACGCAAATGCATTCAAGCGATTTGCGAAAGCAAACAACCAATATATGAAAAATTTCAATCCAAAAGATCCATCTCGTTTCCTGGTTTATTTAGACGCAAACAACCTTTATGGATGGGCCATGTCGCAGCCTCTTCCAGTTGGGAAATTCCAATGGATGAGCGAAGAAGATTTGCAAAACTGGGAAAAGTTTGTGAAAGAAGAAGGTCAAGGTTGCATTCTGGAAGTTGATCTCATTTATCCCCCAGAATTGCATGACGAGCATAATGATTTTCCCCTGGCTCCGGAAAAACTGGCGCTGGGTGGGATTGAAAAACTCACGCAAAATCTGAGGGACAAAGAAGGCATGGTTTTGCACGGTCGCAATCTGGCGTTTTATCTTTCCGCCGGAATGAAGTTGAAAAAATCAGGCGAGGAATCAAATTCGAAGAAGCACCTTTCATGAAATGTTATATTGACAAAAACACTGCCCTGAGATCCAAGGGAAAAACGAAATTTGAAAAAGATTTCTTCAAACTCATGAACAACTCAGTCTTTGGGAAAACCATGGAAAACCTGAGAAACCGAGTCACGATTGAACTGGTGAAAGATGCGGAAAGGGCAGAAAAGCTGGTGAATAAATGCAACTTCGCCGATGTGAAAATTTTCGATGAGTTTCTGATTGCAGTCAAGATGAGGAAAACGCGAGTGGTCATGTCAAAACCCATCTTTGTTGGGATGTCAATCTTGGATTTGTCCAAACTTTTGATGTATGAATTTCACTATGAATATGTGAAGAAAAAGTGGGAAAATGTTTCTCTCCTGTATACCGACACAGATTCTTTGGTGCTGGACATTGAAACGGAAGATTTCTTTGCGGACATTGCGGGGGATGTGGCAGAATGGTTTGACACAAATGATTTTTCCCCAGAGCATCCAGCAGTGTTGAATGGAATGCCAATCGTGCCGGGGAACAAGAAAAAGATTGGGTTGATGAAAGATGAATGCGGGGGTGCCATTTTGACAGAATTTGTCGCCCTGAGACCGAAACTGTATTCTCTCCTGATGGAGAAGAATGCAGAAACCACGGAGGAACAAAAGGCAAAAACCACGGAGGAACAAAATGCAAAAGGAGTGAAAAAATGCATGATCAGGAAGAGTTTGAGACATGCAAACTTTGTGAAATATTTGAGGACAAAACAAAAGCAACTCAGGAGGCAAACTATTTTTCGCAGCAGAGGGCACCATTTATTCACGGAAAACATGACCAAAATTGCGTTGAGTGCGGAAGATGACAAAAGAGTGATTTTGGGAAATGGAATTGATACGCTGGCGTTGGGGCATTGGAGACTGGGGGAAATATTCCCCCAAAATGAGCATGAAATTTTGGAAAATGAAACTGATCTAGCGTTGGGGCATTGGAGAATGGAAGAAATATTCTCCCCAAATGAGCGTGAGATTTTGGAAAATGGTTAATTTTCCTCTGTGAAAATTCAGCGAAGAAATCTTGAAATTGGCCAATTTCAAGATTTTGTCTTGTGGTCATTTTAGCTTAGTAGGTGGTAAAAGAGAGTTCTGAGACACCCTCAAATTCCCCTGAATTTCACACAAATATTTCAGACCCAACAAATCTTAAAAATTCAACAATTTCTGTCAGTTTTCACACAACTCACAAATTTGTCAAATCTGCTCAAACTCATCAGAATTGCGTGGTATCTGTTGAATTGAACTGATGAAAAATAATTTGTTATTTGTTGAAATCTGCAGGAAATATTTGTGTGAAATTCAGGGGAATTTGAGGGTGTCTCAGAACTCTCTTTTACCACCTACTTAGATGGCTTGTTAATAATCAAAAAATTTGGCAAATGATCAGTGATACCACAGACAATGTTCCCGCTAATAAAATGGTGTTCAAGGGAATTAAAGAAAATGTTGTCTAATATAATTGAAGAAAGATTAGTTATTCTAGTAGGTTTGAGGATCTGCGGATGGAATACATGAGAGCCTAAGGTATTAACAAAATCTTCAGTTCCAGAGTGAGAGTCACAGTTCAATAGGTTGATATTAAAGTTCCCCATCAGCAAACAAAATTTGCCTTCATGGTTTATTTTCTCAGTGGCCTGGTACAAAAATTCAGCTGTCTTACCTAGTTTAGACTCTGGATGTCTATATATTAATCCACAGACAACGTTGTGCTCGTGTGGAACCTCAAATTCAACCCAAATAGATTCAAATTCAGGTTGGCTAGTACATAGTTCATCTCTTATAGAGTAGAAAAGATTATTTTTAATACAGAAGCCAACACCCCCAGCATTGGACATAGATGGTCGAGACAAAAAGCAATAGTCTGGAAGATCATATCAGTATTTATATAAGGATCCACCCCAACTTTGATTTTTGTTTCAGATAGACCGATAATTGAAAAAGAATGATTCATGTCACTCAACATTTTGGTGAAAAGCATCAAAGTTAGCTAAAGAAAGACCACCTGGAAAGAAAGACCACCTGAAAGAAAGACCACCTGGAAACATCACAAAAGAATACGCTATTAGGACAAGATCTACAGAAGACAAAAGAAGAATTGCTCAATGCAAAAAAAATTACTGCAAGAACAAGAAAACGAAACCCAAAACCTGTGGTTCTCTCTAGATTCTCTAGAACAGTACACGCGGAAAAATTCCATAGAGATTCATGGCATTCCAGAAAACCTTTATGTCAACGCACAAGATGTCGTAATCAGTGTTGCTAAAACGATTAGCGTCGAAATCGTGCGAGAAGATATCGAGATTGCTCATAAACTACAGCGGAAAAAAGGAAACAAGCCGATCATAGCAAAATTTTGTAATCATAAAATTAAGACCAAGCTCTACAAAGAAAGATCCAAACTGAAACATGTCAAAGTCTCCGACATTTTCCCACAGTATTCTCCAGCCGATCAATCTTTAAATCGTATCTACATAAATGAAAACTTAACCCCATTCAGACGAGACCTCGTATCAAAGGCACTCAGAAAAAGGAAGGACAAAATATTAACGTCCGTCTGGACTTTAGATGGAAAGATCTTCGTTAAATCCTCGCCCGACGCGGACCCTATTAAAGTACAATCCGAAGAGGATCTAAACAACATCAACATCAACATGTGAACCTAACATCTAGAATCTGGATTTGGAGGGGAGAAATGGCTCGGCCGAACTGAGGTTCTTATTTATCTTCTTTTTCTCCTCAGCATGTTCTATCTTGTTTTTTCTTTATTAGTATATTGGTTTGAGTTTTCGTTTGCTTATTTCAATTACATAGGTTTATGTAAAATTTATTTTACGTCTGTCTTAGTTTTCCTAGACACCTGGAGTTTTTTGTCTTTCTTAGCACACCAAAAATTTTGCTTTCTTTACAAACCTACAACCACATATGCTCATTGCTTTATCATTTTTGAAATAGTTAAACTTGTAGCAAGGAAGGTTTCACAGAACGGTCGAACTTTACCAAAATTTATTCTATCAAAACAAAATTACTGTCCATTCAAATAATGCATGCTTGAACAAAAAAATGACAACTCCTTTCACCGCTTCCTTTTGTTCTTTAAATGTAAGAGGTTTCAACCAAATGCGTAAAAGAAGGCAGTTATTCAGATGGCTTCATAACAATAAGTTTGACATAATTTTTCTTCAAGAAACATATTCTACGCAAAATATGGAAACCGTATGGAAATCGGAATGGGGCGGCGATGTATATTACAGTCATGGCACAAATCATTCAAGGGGCGTTATGATTTTATTCAATCGTAAAGTAGACATACACATAGATCATATCGCGGCTGATAAGAAAGGCAGATATTTACTTCTTCAAATAACAATACAAGATACCAGTTTTTATTTGTGTAACATCTACAGTCCCAATACTATTTCCGAACAAAAAACGTTTTATGCAAATTTGCAAAACATTCTTATTAACACTTGTTCTGTCGATGAAATGATTATCGGAGGTGACTTCAATTGTTCCCTAACGTCCCAAGATAAGATTGGCGGCTGCGAGGTAAACAAAAAACAAAATGTAATTAGCGAAATAAAAAATCTATGCGCTTGTTTAAAACTTCAGGATGTCTGGAGGTGCCAACATCCTAATCAACAGTAATTCACATGGCATGATAAAGCACTAAAAGTACAATGCCGGTTGGACTATTGGCTGGTTTCGGCAAAACTGTCTTCTCTTGTATTAAGTACGACTATTACAAACTCCACATTATCTGATCACTCAGCAATAATTCTAACAATTAGATCTAAAGATTATGTCCAAAGAGGCCCTGGGTTCTGGAAAATTTACAATTCTCTTTTAAACGACGATGCTTTCATTGAACAACTAGCGAATAAGATTCCCGAATATAAAGAAAAATATCACTATCTCGAAGATGGCAATAAGAGGTTTCTGTGTCCAGTATTGCAAGAGGAAAAACAGAGAACGCAGAGACACTGAAAAAAAACTTTCCGATCAGATTGACGCTTTGATGAAAACACTAGTGACAAATAGATCAAAAGAGAACATCTTCAAATTATACCGTCTCAGGTCGGAGCTTGATAAGATCGCAGTTTACAGGACTAAAGGAGCTATATTAAGAAGCCGAACACGATGGCACGAACAAGGTGAGAAAAATACCAAATATTTCTTGAACCTAGAAAAAGGACAAAGCTCAAAGTCATACATATCTCGACTAAAATTGGACAATGGACAAGAAATCACAAATCCAGATGAAATTTTAAAACATCAAAAACTCTTCTATAAAAATCTCTACACAGCGGTGCCTACTAGCGATGTCCATGACAATGTTTTTTTTAACGATCCCAATTTAACTAGACTAAATGAAGGAGAGCAAGAAGAATTTGAACTGCCCCTCACTAAAGAAGAATGTTTACAAACCCTAAAGCAGTGTGCAAAAGGCAAATGCCCAGGAAGCGACGGGCTTTCTGTTGAATTCTATCTGCACTTCTGGCCATTATTAGGAGACACAATGGTTGAAAGTTTTAACTATGGCTTTAAGAATGGTCACCTAAATATTACACAAAAACAAGGAATTCTTAAAGTCGTGCCAAAAAAACGAAAAAACCGACTTTATCTAGAAAATTGGCGACCGATATCACTTATTAATATCGATTACAAAATTGCAGCAAAAACCATTGCTGGTCGGATCTCCAAATTTCTGCCGAAACTCATCAACGAAGATCAAACTGGATATATTAAAGGCAGATACATTGGGCAAAACATCAGGCTGATAGTCGATATATTGAAAGTAACTTGGCTGGAAGACATTCCTGGCATAGCAATTTTTATTGATTTCAAAAAAGCTTTTGACTCAGTAGATTGGAACTTTATAACTAAAACATTAGAATCTTTTAACTTTGGCCCACAACTTAAAAGATGGATTACAACTTTTTATAATGAGAGTTCCAGCTGTGTCATAAATAATAGACACGCTTCAGAATTTTTCGCCTTACAACGAGGAGTTATTCACTCTTTGTGCTGAAATTTTAGCAAACGCCATAAGAAATGATGAAAATATTTCGGGTATTAAAATTTACGGCAAAGAATTCAAAATCTCTCAATATGCTGATGACACAACTGCCTTTGTGTCTGACACAGCTTCTGCAGAAAATTTGTTTCATCTTCTTCACGCCTTTCAAGAATGCTCCGGCCTGGAGATCAATACATCTAAGACGGAAGCAATGTGGATAGGTGCAAATAAAGGTAACGAGTCAACACCTCTTAATATTTCTTGGCCCTCAGGAACAATATATGCACTTGGAATTAATTTCTCGTACAATGAAAAAGAAACTTATCAAAAGAATTTTGAAGAAAAATTAAAATCTATGAAAAATGTATTAAATTTATGGAAGCCAAGAAACTTGACCTTGTACGGCCGAATAACTATTTTAAAATCCCTCGCTCTATCAAAACTTATATATAACACATCAGTACTTAAATTTCCTGCGATCTTCATAGCCTCGGTGAAACAAGCTATTTGTCACTTTGTTTGGAATAACAATCCAAAAATTAAACATAACACGATGATTGCCCAATAGCAAAAGGCGGCCTAAATTTGCCTGACTTTGAAAAAATAAATAGTGCACTTAAAGTAGTCTGTATAAGAAGATTATTTGAAAGCAAAGTAGATGTCAGTTGGAGCCACATTCCTCTAACATTTATACGACACTTAGGAGCCGCGTTTTTATTAAAATGCAACTATGATTTAAATTACCTCAATGTAAATATCCCAATTGAATTCTATAAAGATATTATTCTAATTTGGCAGACAATGAATCAGCACACCCCGCAAACCAAAAAACAAATATTAGAAGAAATCATTTGGAATAATAAATATATAAAAATAGAAGGTCTGTCTGTATTTTACCAAGAATGGCACAACGCCGGAATCATTAAAGTTAAAGACATCTTCGATAAAAACAAATTCCTTACACCTAACGAATTCTGCAATAAGTTTCATTTAAAATCTTCAAACTTTCTTAAATATCTCGGATTGTGTAGCGCCTTCCCCCGCGAGTGGATTCGTATACTAAAAGAAACCAACCAAATCCCTACTCCGGCTGTTCCAGTAACTGTCGACATAATACCGATAAACAAACTTTCCTGTAAAATAGCGACTGAATTTTTAATCAACAAGAAGTTTCAACCTCCAACTGCAGAAAGAAGAATGAATCAAGCTAATTTAGACGACAATGCAATAAAAACTATCTACAAAATTCCTTTTAACGTCACCAAAGATATCAGGCTGTCAATATTTCAGTATAAAACTGTACACCGTATTCTGCCAACTAACGCAACTGTATTTAGAGATAAAATTAAAGAACAGGATCAATGCCACCTGTGTGAACAAAAGCAAACATTAAAACATTTATTCGTATCTTGCTTACATGTCCAAAGCTTCTGGACAAAATTAACACATTGGTGGAATGCCAAAAATGATGACTCTATCGAGCTTAATGAAGAAAATATCATCTATGGCTTTACAAAAAATTTTGCCCTACAACTTGGTTTGAACCTCTGTTTAATAATAGCGAAATATTACATTTACACTGCTTCAAGAGAGAATGACCAGTACTTCTTTGAAACCTTCCTTGCCGTTCTTAAAAGTAAACTCGATATAGAAAAGCACAAATCAAAAACGCAAATAAATCTGTAAAACATTATAGTCAAAATATCAACTCCTCTATATGTATATGTATATGTGTATATATATTTCCTTTTGCTAGTCGTTACCTTTTTCACCTTTTCTTTTATGTATTTTTACACCTTATTTATTTACCTACCATTTATGTAACATTAATAACTCGTTCAGTATTATTCAATAAAAAAAAAATCAAAGTAAGCTGCCAGACTTTTTATATTAAAGTGTGGGGCAGAAAAAACCCTGTCGCAACTAGTTGATTGGACGACGAATCGCCGACTTTCTTGTGGTAGCTTTCTTCATAAAAGCAATTAAAAATAGAAACGCGCTTTACACAGATAGGTATAAAGTGTAAGAGATTATTCTTGGGAACATGCGGGTCCTTATCGTCTTGTTGCTTTAGAAAAAATTGCTTCTTTTCTTATGGTACATTGAAATATAAGACAAACGTTCCTTACGCATTCGCATGACAAACATTTTCCGTCATTTGGTCTTATTGGTGTATAAGTCAATCCTGTATTTCTCCCATCGAGGTGAACGTTGTTTTTGTACACAGCATACAACTTGAGGCCGAAATTGTCGCAATTCTGAAAAACTAAGAGCTATTTTTAATAAGAGTTCTTTCCAAGGCAAAAATGCCAAACATCGATCTCTCGCGCTGGTAAGCATATTGTCAATTTATTCCCCCTTTTACTAATTTAAACTACCGATTCTTTACAATGCCCGTGTCGAAGCAATCCTCGCTGCCTGTGGTGAGTAATTTCAAGACTATCTTAAAGAAAGAACAATAGAAACACACTGCAAAACGGCGTCGTTACTACAGCCCATCGGATTTTAAAAACAATTTGGACTGTGGGACTTGACTTCTGTGGATTATGGACTGGAATGCTTGTCATATCAATGTCGATTTCTACTGACATCATTGCTTTTTTAAGTAGTCTTTTCAAATGTAACAGAAATACTTCACGGCCTGGAAACTAATAGACGTGTGTGGATTTGCTTGGGAATCATAAATTAAATATTATTAGCGAGTACAGAAAAATTGGTAGCTTCAATCAACGCGTGAGCGCATGAGTATAGGCTACGTGTAGTCTCTTGTTACTCATGCGCGAAGCGGCATGAGACAAGGTTTCGGCTCCGTTTTTCTTGTTGTTATAATTATTATTATTTGTGTGTCACGATTTTGCATGCAAATTTATGCACGCATATTTTAAATTGTGCAGTTCCGGTTCATAGCTTTACGCTTCCTGTTTAGTGACTTCCAACTACTCTCACTTCCGGTAAAACAGTGTTACTTAAGCGTCTCCTACAACCCTACTTACATTACTAATGTTCACGTTTGGTATGGCTTCATTGTGGTACAGCCTTCATTTCCAAAACATTCAATAGTAAACTACGTGGTTTGCAGGAACGATGACTGAATGAAAGGAATAACTCTTCTCCATGTCGGACATCTTCTTATCATGTTTAAAATATATCATAAAACTTTCTTACGCATGCACATGACTATAGGCTGCTTGGAGCCTCTTGTTACTTTTATTTTTTGTGCCACGAATTTGCATGCAAATTTATGCACGCATATTTTAAATTGTGCACTTCCGGTTAATAGGTTTTGTTCCGGTTGTTTTGCATAATTTAGTATTTTTGTACCGTGTTAATTGTTTTCCTCCGTTATGTTTTATTGTCACATTCCGCACGCATTTATTCCGCGTCTTATGTTAATTCATCCTTTAAATTCGCGTATTTCGGTTTCTAAAATGAATTCATGTCACATCAGTTCCCTGAACCTTTCAGCATTGGTAAGCCTAAGTTTGCGTTTTTTCAATTCATGTATTTCAACCTTTCCGTTTGTTATTTGGTTTACTTGAACTCATTTTCGAATCGATCGCCCGCGCGCCGGTTCAGGTTTGCCCTTTACACTTCCGGTTTAGTTACTTCCGGCTACTCTCACTTCCGGCAAAACAGCGTTACTGAAGTATCACGACAGCGTCTCCCACAACCCTACACTGCTGATGTTCAGGTTAGGTATATATAACTCTTAGAAGAATCACAGGCTTCATTGTGGGTCAGCCTACGTTTATAAAACATTCAATAGCAACAACGTGGTTTACAGGAACGATGACTGAATGAAAGGAGTAACTCTTCTTCATGTCGGACATTGTCACTACACCAATGGTCACTAATATTGATCTTCAAATAACATATTTAAAAGGTTCCGACGAAATCACTGGTTTCCTTTGTTGTAGCCTTCTTCTTGAAAACAATTAAAAATAGAAACGTTCTTTACACAGATGCGCATAAAGAGCAGTTCTCTGTAAGAATCGAGAAAAGTGGGAAATGAAAATTTTTGACACCCCTTCAAATTTTGCATGGGGAATGTTCAAAAATGACCTTCATTTAGGTCGATTCTTCTTTGTTGTCATGGTAACATCAAATGTTTGATGGCGCCCGCAAAGGCAGTTTAGAACCCAGAAACGGCTGTGAAAAGTGCAAAATGTAAGGCGCCGTTTCTCACTTCATTAAAACGTTACAAACTAAGGCTTGCACCAAATGTAAAACTTTCATTCTAGTTTACATTAATACATATGGCATTTTATCACATCAACTATACATGAATCTAACGGTCATTGAATGTGATAGTCTAAGCTATTTTAGCTGATGGGAAAAACTAGCAAAATATTTTCTTAAGAGAGTGTCCACCATAGGACCAGGCAGGAGGTGATAATACTGAAATCACCGATTTCGCTCAAACTTGGCACAAAGGTTGAGGGTCATGAGTAGATACATGTACCAAAACATAAGGTCAACATTTTTTATTCTCTCAGAGTTGTAGGGTCCTGCCCCCGAAAAATGACTATTTGGCACAAATTTATACAAGTAGTATGTCGGGGATGACTAGGTCAATTTTATTCATATATGCAGAAGCCCTGAGTTAATGAGGTAGGACCTGTTTGAACAAGGAAACTGGACAAACCGGTTTTGAGGTAATGAGATGCAGGTCTTGTACGTCAGGGGTGTGGTATGATAGCACTACGATTCCGCCCAACCATCCGGGTGATGGTGTGAATATATAGCCAAAAGAACAATGGGGAGGGTGTAAACCAATGAGGAGTAACTGTCAAACCAGTTTAAATCAGGTTGATCACTTTTATATCTGAACTGGTTTTATTGACTGGACTAACAGGTTTTTTTCCATGCGCCATGATTTTTTTCACCCCATCTCCCTGAAGGTTGTTCCCACAACAAAGGACACGACATAATATTTCATGGAATCAAAATTATTTTATTGAGTTAACAAAAACAAAGATTACAATCAGTTCTGATTTGTTACAAAGAGTGTGATGTTTACGTTTATTATACACGCCATCTGCAATTAATTTTCCAAGGTCTCTTTGCCACTTTGATTTATCTATTCTGCTAAATTGTCTCTGAAGTGTAGGTCTTTTGCTCTTGTCTTGATCTTTTTTGATCAGTTCCGCTGGACTTTCTCTTGGTTTGTACACTGGAGGACCAAAGATATCTGCAGGCAATTCATCAGCCCATTGAAAGTACTGACACTTTTCCTTTTGTCTGCACATGAAGTATGGTCTGAAAGGGTTCTTTTCTGATCTTGATACCCTCAAGGTTGGTACTTCCATGTGTTTGCAACAGATCTGTTTTCCACCTTCACATATTTTATATGCAGGTATCACATGGTCATTGATACATTGTTGATAGCCATAGACATTGTCTTCACGGCAGAAGAAGGGGCACTCTCTCCAATTCAAACAGCGAAGATAAGGTATTCCAGAAGCGGGTTTGATCACTTCGAGGTCTTGTTGGCAGAGTCCACACTTTGAATAACTCATCTTGAAACTGATGTGTGATGAACACTGTCGCAGTAACTTTATACAGTTTTTAAAAACCAGTTTTTTGACCAATCAATAAACTTGTTTTTCTAGTTTAACAAGTAAAAACTGGTTAGGACCGGTCAACTTCATCAATACCATTTATTAATATGTCTAACCAGTACCAACAGGTTTTACAAAACTGATCGGGTTGCTGGATAACTTTTTCAATGCGTTCTCTTTCTTGCTGTGGATTATCAATCCAGTCTTGTTCGTAAGGTGCCAGCAAATCCAGAATGTCCAATAAATCGTGCCATACCCAGTATGCTTTTGTGCGATAGTTATCCAAAACTGTAAACGTACGATCCAAACATGTCGTCAACTGTTTATTGTCTTGTACGGAACTGGGGTCTCTATTCTGAATGTCGTCATACACCATGAAAGCCAGACATGTCCAATAAGCTTCCTTTGTTTTTTCATCATTCACTTCTAGGACGTGGTGCTTAATGATAGGAGTCATGATGTAAAGCCAATCCAATTAAAAATGTTCTGACAACACAGTGTCTGTCCCTTATATTTTAATTCAGCTTGAAAAACTGGTTCGTCCGGTTTAGTAAGGTTCCCACTGCTTGTTGCTTCGTAACCTGGCTACCACAGGTGTTCGTGCCTTGCGTTTTTTCACAGTTTTGCGCATGGAATCAGGCGGCGTTTCCAAAAGCAAAGAAAGTGTTGATTCGTCAGGCAAAACGGAAGACGGTGATTCTATTCTTCTGGGAAGTTTGGATCCTTTAGTAGACACAGGTGTGACAGGCAGTTTTCTAACTGTTTTGGTCGTTTTTTCTTCAGATTTAGGCAAAGTGACTGGTGGAGGTGATGGTTCTGGTGTAGGAAGTACCACTGTAGGTTTTACGGTGGTTTCATTCTTCATCTGTTTCGTCAAACCTTGATACCTCTGTAGAAGTTGATCCAACATGAGGACTTTTTGATCTTCTGGTAAAGACGAATCCATGATTTGTTTCATATCTTTATCTAAGCGCGTTAGAGTAGGAAGCTGAGCGGGAGCAGTCAATCGATGTTCTGTTTCCATGCTTTGCAATAATTGTTCGGACATTCTTTTGGACATGTTTCATTTTAAAACTTTGCCCAATAAATCAATAGCAAGAGGAGCAATCAAAGTAACTAAAGCTGGTAGAAATCCACCTTTCTGATTGAGCAGTTCCTTTTTTCGTTTGAGGCTTGGTGTCTTGCGGGTCAAATAGAGGAGCTTTGACTTGTGCGGCTTCAATCGTTTAAATGACGATCTTGGTACTAAGATGTTCCCTTTAAGAAGATTTAGAGCGACTTCACCAATCGCTTCCATCTGTCCTTTGTTAGCATGGGCTATCACTTCTTTCCGCTGTTTTCCATTGCTTTTAAAACAGGTACAAAGAAACGGTAAGTTTTGTTTGACTTTCGAATCTTTGGAAATACCGTTACGTTTTCTTTTGACCCCTCTGGTTTGAGTCAAAGTGCCAGAACGTAACATCATTTTTCCGCCACGCTGACTTCCTCTCTTGCTTTTTACAGTACGACGTGACTTGTTTGCAGGCATGGTGTTAAATGAGTTCAACCGGTAGTGGTTCATCTGTTTTGTGCGTTTTCTTGTTGACGTAAATCACAGGGTAAGACTTGGATGCAGGTAATATGTTGGTACGTAATTGTTGAACGGTTGGTGTTCGAGGATGTAAATCCAGCATGAGATATCCAAAAGGTTGGGATGTTGCATCTTGAAAACTTTCCCATACGTAGGGAACTTGTCCCGCAAAAGCTTGTTGAGCCAATGTTCGAAAACCCAAAGTATCTCGAGGATTATTAAAAGCAATAATGTAATGAGCATTTAAAGAGATACTTCGAGAAAATTTTCCTGGGGGAAAGAGGTTCTGAGTCAAATAAATGTAGGTAACATCGCAATGATGTGATACTTTTGTAAATAGATCTAGAATACGTTCGTCATCACTGCAATTCCTCATGAGATCATCCAAAACAAGTAATCCTGGTCGACAGTTGGCAGGAAATAAACTTGGAATGTCCTCAGGGATTCCCTCCACAAATGTTATTTGTGAAACCAGGTCCTTAAAGCATTCCTGCCACTGTCCTTAACAATAAACGATTTTTTGAATAGGTCGCTCAAACAAAACATCTGCATTTTGGAGTAATTGTCTTGTGAATGAAGTTTTACTACATTGACTCGGACCCGCTATCATAATACTGCTTGGACATTTGAACTGTGACATGTTGAAACCACTAACCGGAAAACAGTTTGATGATATTTCAAACGTGTCTTTCATTATATAAGTATAGAGCATACACACACCCACGCACATTTCAATTTAACAATGCTTTATTGATTCCTTACGCCAACATCTGAACGATTTACAAGTCTGCTGTTCGCTTTGGTACAACATTGACTTTTTTCTAACGCTGATTAACGATTTCACATATTGGTGTACAAACTCTGCTACTTGCATCATTCCACTGTGTATCGTGAATCCTAAATTTAGATTGAACCGTGTTCAAATCAACATTGCGTGCTCGATGAAATAAATAAAATAAACAATGGTCTCCACATGTATCTGAAGTAAGTCCCTGTAACGGTTTGTTGTTGTAGTAAGTAACACCTTGGTCTATATATCCATCCATGCCATAAGTTTCAGGAGGAAATCCATAGCTGTCAAAGAATTCACTCTCCCACGGAGACGCAAAGTACATGGCAATCCAGTGCGTTCCAGGTTGATCATGTGGATCCGTATTTGCAATCAGCCCTGAAGGAAACGTGTTGATGACCGGTAACCTGTCACTGGGGTAGACACCTTGCATAATAGGCGCCAAAATTGGGTCTTGTAGTGCGGCTTGCCATAATTCAAAGGTAGTGTGCATCTTTAAGCGCCTTGCGACAGATCATACATCACTCGTCGGTTGCGGTCAATCTCCAAATGATTTTGAAATTCAGCATACACTATTAAATTGAGCACAGCAGGTGTTGGAGTGCCAAATGTTAAATACAAGTTGACATTTCCGCTGCGATGAGGAATTAAATGATCTGGGTGACCACTTCCTGCTGGTGTTGTGTCCAGTCGAAATAAACCATGCCCATGCTCCCAATCTTCTCTGTCAATATCTAAGCCATGGCCACAGTTCATATCCCCACTGCCCGAGAAAAGTGTGTTGTAGCCATCAATTTTCTTGCCACCTGTCAAGTCAATGACTGAGTAAGGCAGTTCTTCCCCATTGACCGTCATACGAACAGCATTCAGATCAAACAGCTGAAAGTTGAAAGGGTTCCCTCCCAGGTTGCCATTGTAAGCATCGATTCGTACTATTCCAAATATGATGCATTGGGGAATAAGACCATTGAATAGGTCAGTCTCTGTATGATTCAGCACACCAGCTGGAATGATTCTGGCGTGAGTCGGGGTTCTTGTCAACGTATAGATAGCTGTAAGCGCTTTTTGACCCGTCATAGCATTTACGTGCTCCAATTTGGTACTGTCTGCCACATGAACTGTACGAACACGAAGAGTGCTTGATACGATTCGCAACTTGCAATTGTTGGCCGCTTCACCAGACATCAAAACAAAATCATCACTGTTGGGATCAATCTTGATCTCAATTTCTAAGCCGTCCAACAACATCTTGTCAATGTTGAATAGATCACACAAGGGTACACCAACCAATCCCACTTCAGCACTTTCATTGGTAAAAGTGCCTCTCTTTTTGAGACCCATGTTGTGGTCTGCTGAGTTATCCACTTCATCCATATGTCCTGCAGTGTCCTTGTAGTAAAGAGCCTTTGTCAAATAAGACTTCTTGGCTTGATCCGTAAGGTTAAGCAATGTTTTGATGTAAGCATTGAAAGCTTGTGTGTCGGATTGTTCTGTGACCAATGTTTCATTGATCTTGATGGTGAACTGTTTGATAATAGAATGAAAGGCGTTGTTGATCAACGTATACTTCTTTTCAGCTTCAAGGGCGTCCCCATTTCGTTTGGTAATTTTCACCACAAACCGCAGTTCAGTCTTGTTGATATCGATGTATTCCGATAAAGGCTTGATCACAAACTCAATGGGATTGGTCCTGCTTTGAATTGGTTCATAGTCGTCCCATTTACTTTCAACGATGGAAACATCTGTTACTGGTACATGGAACAGCTGTAAACTTGAATTTTCACCTGGAGCAGAGAAGGGATGCGCTGAAGCCATTTTCAGTCAAAAATAGTTGTAAACTTTGCAGTTGATGTTCTTCGTTTCTTGGTCTGTCTTGTTCTGACAGGAATAGCTTTCCGTTTGCGTTTATGTACGTTTTTTCCGCGCCCTTGTTGCATTATATCCTGAAAGGCGCCTGTAACAAAGCTTTTACCGGCAGTTTTTGCTCTTGATTTAGCCGCTTTCTTTAAAGGCTGGCCGTTGATAACGTCTTGCGCAATCTGCACCCCCTGTATCCAATCCAGTACTGAGTAAACGTTTTCCCACTTTTTTCACTGCTGTCTTGAGAAAGGGTGTGGCTGTACGGAAGAGGGAACGAAACATCCCTCCTATTCCATTTCCTCCTTGACCGTAAGGATGTTTGCCTTGAAAGACACTAATATCTCCTTTGCCTCGCTGAACAAATGGTATCACTTAACGTTGGTAGGGATACATTTGATGATTCATCGGTAGAATCATGTTATAGAATTGCTCGACGTCGAAAGTGTAATGTTATTCGCACAGCTCCAGATGCAAATGATATCAATTGCCCCGTGTCACCTCTTATATTGATCCCCACCGAACAGAAAATAGAGGCACGCAACCGATGATAGGTAGGTCTTTTGATTTCTTCCGCTACCATCTCACCAGGGCGACCTCTAGGTAATATTATACGTAACAAGTTGGCTTGCACATCTCCCACCACTAAGGACTCAATTAGATCTGAGTAGATGTACATGGTCTGAAAGGCATGTCTGCTTAACATGCCCCATACCAACTCATCTTTTCGGCGCACGGTTCTGGTTGTTGTCCTGAGGGTGACAGTTTGATCCTCATTCAGTTGAACAGGAGTAGGAACATTAATCGCGTAAAGAGTTGGTACACGGTTTTGATGGTTCAGATACCCTAAAGCTTGAGCCAAATTCTTGGTAATGTAACTTGAAATCCTGAGGGTAAGTAGACTTCAAAGTAATATTGAGCTTTTGTATGGATGTAGAAACATTCATTTCCTCCAAGACTTTTGATCTTTTTTCCACTCTTGAGGTAAATGTCTGGAAATGCACTTTCTAGTCCCGTCACCATACCACTGATCAAATCTTCGACTTTTCTGTACGTTCCACTTGGTAGATAAATCGGCAAGCTCCACTCTGATCCTTTATTGTATCGTAAAAGATAAGACAGTTGTTTGCTGTGTACATTTTGCCAAGTATGCGGGTAAATAATGTGCGTCAAGGCCACTTCCCAATCCTCACTCAAATGCATTTGGCTTGGAAGTTGCATCTTGAAACTGGAAGGTTTGTTTTCGGGATATTGAACTGTGTTTGCATCACTCGTTACCACGATGTAAAAACTGTTTGTCATCTTGTTCGTCTTCGAAAATGCAGTACCACGTTCACTGTTCCACCTTGAAATGAAATTGGTTGGTCACAACCACTTGTTAAGTAGATATCAATCGTCTGGAATGTCTTCGTCCGCAAGGGAAGATAAATCACATGTTCCGGTTCCTCCATTATTGTCTCTCGAAACAAACCGTGTGGTACCATTTCGTGCAACAATGACAATCTTTTTTCACCGACTTGTCGAGGCTCGATTAGGTTAGTTTGCACTTGTACTACTCTGTGTTTGCAACGGCAGAGAGACACCGTCAAAGGTATGAGAAAGGTTCCCGGAAAGGTAATAGACGTATGGAGAGGTAAGACACGCCATTCGTATTCATAATAAGGAACCATCCTTGGATTCATTTTTAAACCCAATGTGTGCATTCGACGAATTTTGTTTTCGCTGGTTATCCAACCAAGAGCTTGAGCAACAGATGTTGTCACCATGATCCAGACGTCTTCAGATGTAAGCGTTATGTTCCATTCATCATCCGCAGCAATGTTAAAGTACCAAGGATTTTGAGGATTGTTCATACATTGAAGCAGTCCTTCTACAACATCTAAAGCTGTTCGATAACGTCCCGCTGGTAAAGTCAACGTATCAACATGTTGCTCGCCAAATCGACAGAACATAACATGTGGATGATCACATTTATGAGGAACTTCGAACCAAGAAAATGGATATATTGTATGATGAAGCCCGACTTCCCAATCTTCTTCATCTTGCAAATGAATTTGTCGAGGTAATGCAACACGATAGTACGATTCTGAATTGGTAGGAAACAAATTCGTATTGGCATTACTTGGAAGCATGACGTAAAAATCACCATCTTGTTTCATGTTTGCTTTAAGGACACCAACTGTTTATAGGGAATCCAACTGTCGTATTTCTTGGGCCAGCCTTTCCAATGAACCAACGCTTCTTTGTGAGCACCTTTACCTCTATACTTTAAAATTTTTTCAATGCGAAACAAATGATCAGACTTTTCTTTCACTTTCTGTAGCTCTGGTTCGTAAAAGGTGCCTTGGGTCCAATCACCGTCTGCTTCCTTTAAACGATACACGGGTGGAACTCGAGGAAGTCGTTTTGCAACTGTAAATGTTTCTTCTGTCCAAGATGGAATGTAACCTTTCTCAAAGATTCGTTTATGCTTACTGATTCTGACCTGATCACCCACATCGAATTTATACTTTTTTGAGGCTGACTGCTTACCATATAAGGTTCTCCAGACTTTTTGTGCGTTAAACACGTTTACATCCGCCGGCTTCATCTTGATGCTTCGGTGAACACTCTGATTATAATTTTCATTGACCAAACTGTCCAATTTGTCCAAATAATGGTAGGAACTTGTCGTCGTAAACAGCCTCCATAAAAGTTGTTTCAGAGTTCTGATGAATCTTTCCACAATCTGAGACTTGGTCTCGTTGTATGTCACAAAATGACGAACCTTTTCTTTTTCGAGAAACGTTTGGAAAGTTTCATTTTTGAATTCAGTACCAGCATCTGTTTGCAATCTCTCAGTTTTGCGTCCTTGTCGAAATATTTTCTTGAATGCAGCCACCAAAGCCGCTCCTGTTTTGGTCTTTAACGGCACTACCCACGCATATTTCGATAAGACATCAATGCAAGTCAATAAATATTTGTATCCGCGATTCCATCGACTTAAACTTGACAGATCTGCCAAATCTGCCTGCCACTGTTCGTCAAGACCATTGACAAAAACTCGGTTGCGACGAAAATGTTTTCTTGCAGGCTTATGAGGGATGTAGCCTGGCTGTAATTGTAACAAACGAAGTACTTGTGAACGGGATATTCCGTATTGACGAGCAGCACGGTACAACTTTTCTACTCCGCCTAAAGCTGAAGGGCGGTTAAATTCATAGTACAGTTTCTCTAATAGACGGTTCTTCTGATTGCTGGTCTTCTTTTTCGTTATCTTCTCTCTGTTCGTCTGGGCATCTCTTAAATCGATGTGTACTTCGCTACCACAACATGCAACTAAACAACGCATCTTCTGACATATATCACTTAAAGCCAAGGTAGGTGATGAACTTCCACACAGACGACTTGTCACACCACCCATGGTTTCAAAACAACTGATGAGAAATGTTTGTCCACATGCTTTTTATAATCTGCCAAAACATCCACCAGGAGGATGGGAAATGCGCTGAATACGTCACACATAACGTTTGATGGAATTCGTATTGTTCGGTGAAGGGGGCGTTACATTGATCCATGAAATAATAAAAACTCAGCAGACGACCACAGGTCATGGGTTCTAACTCATTCAGAAGAGCTGGCCAATGTCCACATGGCAAGGATCGGAACTTGAAGCGACAGAAATGGAGTCGAGCGCAAAAACGAACCGAGCAGAAATACAGTGTGTTCATGTTGACAGTTCAACGTGATTAGAGCTGCGGATGGCCTCCATCCTCCCCTTATAGCCATCCCAAGCCTCCCTAACCAATTAAACAAGATTCATATCAACGAAATCCAGAGGGGTATGTGCTGTAATCATGGATGACTCTTTTGTCGTAGACGAGTTGGTACTTCTTTCTCTGTTTCACTGTGTATATCGTTTTTGTTTTGGCGTCACGTTTGATAAAATGAAGATTTTCCAAGTAGATGGCTTCTCCATTAGGGCGACAGACTTGTTGACGCATGGTAGAAAAGTTGAGTTGTTGAGATCCTCGGCAATTAAAAGTGAAGCCTCTGACTTTACAGACGGTTTTACCTTTCTTGGTCTGATAGCCATAATTCTTAGGACCTCCCGAAACAAAGGTAGTGATGTAGTCGTCTTGGTCCAATTCATTTGTGAGTTCACCCAAGTAATCACCAAGGGGTGGGGTCCATTCATTTGGAGTACTGGTGAAGATGACAGAATCTGTGTCGAAGTAGAGGACTCTTGTTTGTAGAGGTTCAAGGACAGAGTAAAGTTTCAATCTTGCATAAGCTGTCGTGAACGCAGCGATCACCACGTTTGTCTTGTTGGATGTGGGGACAAAATCATCGCCTTGTGTGTAATAAACCTCCACACATTCATCATTCACAAACTGAATGTTCTTCACCTGGGTAGACTAACAGGTTAGAAGTTTGAAGTAGCGCTCTGGATCCTTGACAACCTCGACTTGAGGCAAGTTGTCACGCTGTCCAAATTTTCCCCAGAATGAATTCAGCATGAGTTTTGACAGCGATCGAAGTCCAGGATTCTTTTTAATGTTGTCATAGTTCAGCTTGATGCCCTCTTTTCTTTCATAATCGCCGATGTATTGTCGCTTCTTCTCTTCTGTATCACACCAGTCTTGCCATCCGCTTGCCTCTTGTTTAATTTTTAGGAAGGTATCGATGTAACCTCTAAACAGAGTAGAGGATTTTTGGGGAAAATGCCACACCTCAATCATTCGAACCATTTGATATCCCACTTGCAGTGCTTTGTCAATTTCAATGGAACACCAGGTCCCAGATAACATGCATTTTTCGTCACTGTGTTGACAGGGTGTTTGCTGTAAATTTTCTGCGCAGATTCTGCATAAGGGGAACATCAGTTTGCCTTGAGCACGGTACGGGAGAACGGGGTGGAATAAAAAAGAGGGCGGTAAAATGGTGCACTTGATGAGGCCGAAGAATTCACCGGGCGAACAGTTGGTCAATGCTTCGCTGGTAAGAATTTCGGGATGACCAATGGGCACTTCACAGTACTTATTCGTCCATGGGTACAAAGAGGTGAAGTCGACATAATGAATTTTTTCATCTTCCGTGACCTCTTTGTGAAGACAAACCGCATTCGTACGACCTCCGAAAAAACCGTCGCGGGGTTCTAATGGTGCGTCGAATTTAAGGGTTTGGACATAGGCTTTCATCGTTGGATTGCTGGCAAGTTCTTGCTTGAAATCGCATTCTTATTTGACTTCTACACGGAAGCCCAATTTCTTGAAACGTTCAATCCTACCAACGGTTCCTTCCAGTAGATCTTGCATGGTGGTGTCGTTCACAGGATTTATGGTGTCGGGTAAATAACACCGGGAACAACCATGCCATACACAGCCTAAAAACGCGTAAATGATCCTCTTCTCAGGGTTATAGCCATCCACATAATTGCCATCGATCTTTTGCTCTCCCCCATTCAAAGCATGCAGAATACGGTCCCCCGTCTGATAATGAACCCACGCTAACCATTGGAGACCCATGGTGGAATACTTGCGAGCCGGTTGGTATCCCTGGGACGGAATGAGGCCGATGCTGTTTTCTTTTAAGAATTCCTGTCGGAAGACACGGTTGCAGGCACTTGCGATGGTCACACAGTTCTTAAATGGGTCGAGATTGCAGGTTTGTTCCATCAACTGTTTAAACTGCAAGCAACATCGTCTGAGAATGTCTACATCACTTCGACAATATTCTTCTAGTTCTTTCTGGAAGTCAAACACATAATTGCGCATGTGTAAACCCTCATACCATGTCAGCATCTCTAACCGTTCTTTCGCGTTCATACTGTCGGGATCGTAGTATTGAATCCCAGGGAGTGGACCAATGTAGTTTTGGTTTTCCTTTCGGTTGAAAAAATGGGGAAAATAACCTTTCTTGAGTTCTGTCAGACCAAAGGTTTTGGGTAAGGCTTTCAGTGGCATTGGAAGAAAATTAAGCGAATCCAGGAACTTGATTTCAGCGCTTTCAATTTCCATCGTCATGATCTTGGCACCATTCAGGATAAGACTTGGAAGAATACATTCTTTATAGAAATGTTTGCAGAGAAGGAATCCGTCATAACCACGCAGGTTATGAGCTATGACGATAGCACCTGTATGATCTCAATTCAGCAACCATGTCGCAAACTGTTCGATGCATTCCTCTCCCTTGAAAACCATTTCAAACCCCGTTTCATCCTGTACAATCAAAAGATTGGCGATATGGCGCCCGTCATCTTGTCGCGATTCTATGTCAAAAAATAGGTACTCCTGCCCCTCGTCATTCTCCTCTTCTTCTTGCACTTCGTCATCTAAAATATCTTCATTAAGACGTCTTCGTTTTGTTTTTTTTTTGTTTTTTTTGTTTTGTTTTTGTTGCCCACTGTCATCTTTCTCTTCAACTTGAATCGGTTTCATGTAACATAAATGTGTCTCTGGGTCGACAAATTCTTCACAATTCCAGCACATCTTCTCTCCACACATGTGATCTTGAGGTCTTCTGTTCTTGTGGGACATCACCTTATTGCATTTGGTACACTTGAAAAATTTGTCGCAGACGCACACTGTCCCTCTTTGTTGGGTATGCAATGATTAGTGTAACAGGATTCACCCGCAAATATTCGATGGCACTGTCCGCATTCTCGCCACGACGCTTTCTCAGCTACTCCACGACATCCTTCTTTAAAACAGCACTTGCACACGTTGTTACATCTATGGTCTTCTTTGTTATTAAAACCTTTCTTGCACTCCAAGCACCAATAGCTTTTACCAAGAAAGGCGGACACGGACGTAATGATATCAAAGTGCTGGTCATGGTGATACAAGTAAATCTGTTTGTCTCTCTTGGGCCCTTCGTACACAATCACATTAAAGTGTTCGGCGGACAACACGATAATCTGGTAATCGTCTAGGGTTTGCTGAAATTTCTTAACTTCTGGAAGTCCACAGAAACCTTCAGGGACCCCAGCCTTCATGTGAAGCTTCTGCGCTAATATCCTTTGCTGTTTACGCCTTTTACGAATAGAGCTCCAGTCGAGGTGTTGTTCTTGTCGAGCCATGTCAGTCACCATGCGCGAGCTAAACATAAATTATCTTTATTTCTGATGCGAATGACGCATTGCTTGCTGTCAAGGAACTTGGATAATTTAAACCCATAATGTTTTCGTTTGCGAACAACAACTCCACCTTGCGGCATGGCAACATGTACTAAATGGACCTGCATACCATCTTCTAAATTGACATTTTCATTGGATTGAAGGACACGCTGAACTTCTCCCATGATTCTCTCAGCATTCAACTCATGACGAGGCATGAAGGGTAAAGAGATAGGATAATCAAGGGAATGACTTTGGAGCACGAATCGAACAAGATCGTTGTAAACCATGTTTGTGGTCATTTCGTCAATCATAGAATCGAAAATATTACCGAGCTGATCCATTAAAGGTTTACCTTCCGGTTGCGGGTTTAACGAAAGAAGATAGTCGGTAGCCGTGGTATTGAATTTGCAGACCTGCCTTGAGGCCACTTCGCGAAGAGTGTAGTGACGGTCTGACGCCCATAGTTTGTTTGCACCTCCAACCTGCTCTGCTGCGCGTAGACATTCTGCATCTTCCAACTATTAACAACAATAACAACAAAAACAACAGAATTTACTGAAAGAAAACAAAAAGGCAAATATTAAGATGTATTTCATTCATTAAGATACTTAACGTACAACATTACTAACAAACAAAACTTAAGTATCAGTCAGTTACTTACAAAAAGGAAAAAAAAGCGAAACGTATATAATATATATTCAAGAAAGGCTGACACATTAAAAATTCAAGATGACTGAAACAAATATATTCAAAATGGCTGGCTGCACATTAAAAATGCAGAATGGTTATGGCATTATAAATTCAAAATGGCTACACATTTTTATTTTAATTGATGAACATATTATAAATTCAAACTAAGGTCAAGTTGACAATTGAAGTGAAGCTAAAAGAAACATCACTAACCTCATTGTTTAAGAGGAAATCAAAATTCCAAACATCTAATGCATCGGCAATTTCCTGTTCTTCCAATTGTTCCATGGTATCGACTAGTTCACCGTCCATTACATCAAGCTCAAAATTATCAAATTCGTCTGGAATGGTTTCTTCCTGGAAGATTTCAGGATGAAGACATTCAAGTTCATTCAGGGCTTCTGTTATTTGTTCAAAATTAAATTCTTGTGTTGATGGTGTATCTGGAGAAACTGCTAATTCATTTATCAGACCAGTGAGCCAATGGTTTGTACTAATAACTCGCATATGCAGTCTTCTTTGCATCTCTTCAATGTTTTCTTGATCTTTAAATTGACTTTGCACCCATCGTTCATGAAACGGCACCATTTGATGTTGTTCAACGGGCGGTAAAAGATACATACATTTTTCACGCCACAGTTTGATAGTTTCTTCCTTGTCCACGGACAAAAGCGCTTCTAGTACAGCTGCATCTATTTGATCTCCTGTAAGAACGTTGAATCCATTGCAAGTGATCTCTTGGAAACGGTTCCAAGCTTGTTGTTCATAAACGTCCCAAAAAGCGTCAGTTATGTCTTGTCGCATATACAAGCGAGATTTCTTTCTTCTACAATGATGTTCATGTAAAATTCTCTTGTGCGCCCGGTTAGTAAGTTGAAATTCAGAGTTTCTTGAATGAACTTCATCTCCCTCAACAAGAGGACCATAAAAAGAGTGTCGTATACTGTCATCTGTTCTGGATGTTTGACTAAATTCTGCGAGACTACGAGACTATTGGGTTAAACCGAATTTGCCTGTTCTGCATCTTGAGATCTTGCTAGAATTGAATGAGTCGACTTTCACTTGGTTTCTCCTTTTATAACACACCTGACAGAAAAATGCCACGCTATCAGTCCCGTTTAGATTTTAAATGCACCAATTGAATGCTTTAATTTTTAACAACATTTAATATCAGATTAGTTTAGAACGCGGTCAAACCAGTAACATTTAAAACACACCAATGCAGGCTCCATGTTTCAAACGGTTTTAACTAACAACCTAACAGTTAGCACGCCGTCAAACCGGTAAAGGTTTCAAGGTTAATTTTTTTCAAACGGTTTTTAACGAACAACTTCAAACAAAACAAAACAAAAACACGCCATCAAACAAAGGTCTATTTTTTCAAACGTTTTTTTAACGAACCAGCAAAGGTTTCAAGGTTCATTTTTTCAAACGGTTTTTAACGACAACCCAAACAAAGTAAAAATATACGCCGTCAAACCAATTAAGATCCATTTTTTCAAACGGTTTTTAACGAATATCCTAAACAACTCACACGCCATCAAACCAGAAAAGGTTTTACCACTGAAGGTGCATACTTCTTTCGTTTTTTTTATAACAAAAAAAAAAACTTTAATATTGTCTTACTTTGAAAAATGTCATTTTATTTCAATCTCAATCTCTCTTAAGGGTATGCAAATACAAACTCATAGACATTACCCTTGAGAACACACTTCACTGGCCTTTTTTTATTTAAAAAAAATGTATATTGCTTCGTACAAAAAGAACATGATGCCCTTGAGAACTCACTTCACTGTCCGATTTTTTTTTAATTAAAAAAGTTGTACATTGCTTCGATAAAACATCATGTATGCTAATAGCGTAACGTTTTAAAACAAACGCTCAGAAAACATCCATTGACTCAAACAAATACACTTTTCAAATCAAGTGCTCGACGGACATGTTTTTAAACCAATCAGATGAAAAAAGCATTACGAAACTCAGAGCATTGAAAAATTTGCTTCAAAGAACATCGCGTCGTTTCTGATTTCACTTCTAACGAAGAAGCGAAGAAGAAGAAGAAGAAGAAGAAGAAGAAGAAAAAGAAGAAGAAGAGAAGAAGAAGAAGAAGAGAAAAAGAAGACGAAGACGAAGAAAACATGGAACCTGATCTTGAAATAATCAGAGTCGTCGTACATATGGTAAGTAGAAATTTTCAGAATCTTTCGCGTACTTTTTTCAACTGAACGGTCAAGCGCTTTACGAAAAGAACGCTTTTCTTTCTCAAGTAAAACAAAGTTTCCATTGCGCGCCAAAACTGTTTGCCACTCTTTTCGAAAAACAAAATCAGTTTACTTAATTTGCTTTAACGTGCCAAAACAGAAACAAAAGTATGAAGGTTTCTTTCCGACGATTTTGCTTGCTCTCATTATTAAAACTAACTGTTAATAAGAAAACTAACCTCGATTTACTAGCGCGCCAAAATTTAGGAATCTGTCAATTCGGTTTCGAAGATAGCAGATAAAATTCCTTATGTTATTCGAGTGTTGTTTCAGTAGACACAATTTGTTTATGTTGTTCGATTGTTGAAAGATAAACGAAACTTACACCTTTTTCTAACATAAATCATTTAATTTATCATTGAAAATCGAAAATGTAATCATCTAACATTTGAGCGCTAAAAAAAATAAAGAGTATTTTTCATTGCTAAAAAACAAAAGTTTATAATTTTTCAAGTGATGATGCCTAAAGAGAAAAATCTGTCGAAAATGATGTTTATCACAGTTAACTTCCAATTTGAAGCGAGACAATTAGTTTATCGTATTTTTTTTACCGCCCAAAATTGCGCTCCAACGATGCGTGCCTTTTCAATGCTTGCAAAATACGTTGGTGTTGTTTTGAATCTCTTAACACTATGATATAAAATCAAAAAGGAACGATGTGAAAGACTGATTTTTTTTCTTAGTTTAGCTGTAATAATCATTGCATCGCGTTGAAAAATAAGAAAGGATAGCTGATTGAACCGAAAAATATCAAACGGGAAACGACGGTTTTGTATTTCGGGGAACTGATGAAATGGTTTTGAGTCAAATGTTGTTTTCTCCGAAAACTATTTTTTTTCCCTTAAACAGGTTATCTAATTGAAGTTGACAAAATTTAAACAGAACACATAGATTGAGCAATCTCAGTGACGCTAATAAAAAATTCAATTCACCGTTCCGTCATTGTTCTCGTTTTCAAATGAACAAACACACAACCTAAGATGCATGAACATTTAGTATTCAATTGACTTTATTGTTTTCGTACTTTCAATGAAGCCTATTAAATTAACTCACGGATCCTAAAATTTGGGCGCCAAAATTTTGGGTTCTTGAAGTTTTCGTTTATTTAATGAAACCAATTAAATTAACTGACGGGTCCAACTGTTTGGGCGCCAAAAAATTTGGGTTCTGAAAACCGCGGTTTTTTTTCTTATTTAAAACCATTTGCACGATAAATAAAACAAAAAGGTTTAAACAAAATTATTGTTTTCGCTTAACTTTTGCTTTACTCTTTTTACAGATTTTATCTACTTGTTTCATCTGTATGGAGGATGGGTGGAACCTGCCGAAGACAGATTGCTGTAGGCAGAGTGTCCACCCATCCTGTTTGAAACGCTGGAAAAGAACGTGTGTGCCTTCCGCAAGAGGATGCCCACATTGTCGGCAGGAGTTTGGCCAGCCTTGCGGAAGGCACAGAAGAAGACAACTTCTTCGCTTTATGAGGAGGTTTGAAGAAGTAAGTTTGTCTGACACATTCATTTCATTCTATTTCTTTTTTTTGCTTGTTTGTTTGAAGTACATGTCAAAACTCATGTCTTTTGTAGATTTGGAACAACGTACATGGACACGAAAATTGTCATCCAAACTGTATATTATGTGTATTTTATAACAGAACAACGGCCCGATTTCAGCGCTTTGAAATCATTAAATGGTTGTACAAGGTAGGTGTTTGCGGTTTCTTCGAATTCAGGGAAGATCCGTGCAATCGATGTATGCATTACATCGATAAACTTTTGTCTAATTATGTCAATCAACAACAAGTTGAGTGACATAATTAGACAGATCTTTTCTGACTTCTAAACAGCCGTAAACAGTCACCTTTAATACATTTGGTGATTTCAAAGTGCTGAAATGGAGTTTCATTTTTTTTCACGTGAAGTTTTTGAATTAAGTTTTCGTCAGTTTAAGAATATATATATATATATATATATATTCTTTACCCATTGTATATATTTTACTCTCTTTTTTTTGTATGTATTAAAGGCCGTTTTTATCTTGAATTTGTTTCTTTGCTGCTTGAGATAAAGGATTACAAATAATCCGTGAATGATTTGTGGGTATATGGACAAAGGAAGTTCAATTGATACCAGAATTTCTTTTCGTCGTGAAAATAAAAAAGCGGCACTTTTACGTTAATGATTCCATTTCCAACGCAAAGAGTTCCCGTTTAATTATGCTGTTCATCTTTATCCGATGCACTAAAACACCCATGTCCCTGCACTCGTTTTATACTTTTTAGCAAAACCCTTTTGTAAAAGGTACATCTACTTACAGCGGGGAAGATCTAGCAATTCATGAATCTCAAATACAGCTTCTCCCAAAAGAAATTTTACAATGAAAAATCATGTTGTTTTGTCACGTATAAATAGTTAAACACAAAACCGGTTTCTTTATATGTGAAAACCTGATTGGAATCAATGTCCTTTGTTGTGAGTTCAACCTTCAGGGAGATGGGTGAATAAAATCATAGCGCAGGGAAAAAAACCTGTTAGTCCAGTCAATAAAACTAGTTCAGATATTAAAGTGATCGACCTGATTTAAACTGGTTTGACAGTTACTCCTCATTGGTTTACACCCTCCCCATTGTTCTTTTGGCTATATATTCACACCAACACCCGGATGGTTGGGCGGAATCGTAGTACTATCATACCACACCCCTGACGTACAAGACCTGCATCTCATTACCTCAAAACCGGTTTGTCCAGTTTCCTTGTTCAAACAGGTCCTACCTCATTAACTCAGGGCTGCTGCATATATGAATAAAATTGACCTAGTCATCCCCGACATACTACTTATACATATTAAATTAGATAAATTTAGTCGAGTGGTAAGACAACAAAAATAGCAGCCTGGGAATAAAAACTACTAAATCGTTTTCTATATCATCATTTTTTTATCATCATTTTATTTCAATAATTTAAATTTAACAAATTAAAGAAATATACAACCTGCATATAGCAAAGCTAATCAAGGCAGGTTGTATAATTTACAATCAAATTTAGCAAACACAAATTATTAGTAAAATCAGGTAAATAATAAATAAATAATTAATTAAAATTAATTAATAATAATAATAATAATAATAATAATAATATATTGATTATTCTTGTAGCAAAATGTGTTATTGGAATCGGTTGCTTTGATTTGTTGCTTTCCCAATTTTTTTTTTTATTATTGAATAATACTGAACGAGTTATTAATGTTACATAAATGGTAGGTAAATAAATAAGGTGTAAAAATACATAAAAGAAAAGGTGAGAAAGGTAACGACTAGCAAAAGGAAATATATATACACATATACATATACATATAGAGGAGTTGATATTTTGACTATAATGTTTTACAGATTTATTTGCGTTTTTGATTTGTGCTTTTCTATATCGAGTTTACTTTTAAGAATGGCAAGGAAGGTTTCAAAGAAGTACTGGTCATTCTCTCTTGAAGCAGTGTAAATGTAATATTTCGCTATTATTAAACAGAGGTTCAAACCAAGTTGTAGGGCAAAATTTTTTGTAAAGCCATAGATGATATTTTCTTCATTAAGCTCGATAGAGTCATCATTTTTGGCATTCCACCAATGTGTTAATTTTGTCCAGAAGCTTTGGACATGTAAGCAAGATACGAATAAATGTTTTAATGTTTGCTTTTGTTCACACAGGTGGCATTGATCCTGTTCTTTAATTTTATCTCTAAATACAGTTGCGTTAGTTGGCAGAATATGGTGTACAGTTTTATACTGAAATATTGACAGCCTGATATCTTTGGTGACGTTAAAAGGAATTTTGTAGATAGTTTTTATTGCATTGTCGTCTAAATTAGCTTGATTCATTCTTCTTTCTGCAGTTGGAGGTTGAAACTTCTTGTTGATTAAAAATTCAGTCGCTATTTTACAGGAAAGTTTGTTTATCGGTATTATGTCGACAGTTACTGGAACAGCCGGAGTAGGGATTTGGTTGGTTTCTTTTAGTATACGAATCCACTCGCGGGGGAAGGCGCTACACAATCCGAGATATTTAAGAAAGTTTGAAGATTTTAAATGAAACTTATTGCAGAATTCGTTAGGTGTAAGGAATTTGTTTTTATCGAAGATGTCTTTAACTTTAATGATTCCAGCGTTGTGCCATTCTTGGTAATATACAGACAGACCTTCTATTTTTATATATTTATTATTCCAAATGATTTCTTCTAATATTTGTTTTTTGGTTTGCGGGGTGTGCTGATTCATTGTCTGCCAAATTAGAATAATATCTTTATAGAATTCAATTGGGATATTTACATTGAGGTAATTTAAATCATAGTTGCATTTTAATAAAAACGCGGCTCCTAAGTGTCGTATAAATGTTAGAGGAATGTGGCTCCAACTGACATCTACTTTGCTTTCAAATAATCTTCTTATACAGACTACTTTAAGTGCACTATTTATTTTTTCAAAGTCAGGCAAATTTAGGCCGCCTTTTGCTATTGGGCAATCATCGTGTTATGTTTAATTTTTGGATTGTTATTCCAAACAAAGTGACAAATAGCTTGTTTCACCGAGGCTATGAAGATCGCAGGAAATTTAAGTACTGATGTGTTATATATAAGTTTTGATAGAGCGAGGGATTTTAAAATAGTTATTCGGCCGTACAAGGTCAAGTTTCTTGGCTTCCATAAATTTAATACATTTTTCATAGATTTTAATTTTTCTTCAAAATTCTTTTGATAAGATTCTTTTTCATTGTACGAGAAATTAATCCCAAGTGCATATATTGTTCCTGAGGGCCAAGTTATATTAAGAGGTGTTGACTCATTACCTTTATTTACACCTATCCACATTGCTTCTGTCTTAGATGTATTGATATCCAGGCCGGGGCATTCTTGAAAGGCGTAAAGAAGATGAAACAAATTTTATGCAGAAGCTGTGTCAGACACAAAGGCAGTTGTATCATCAGCATATTGAGAGATTTTGAATTCCATAAATTTAATACATTTTACATTCTTCTATAAATTTAATACATTTTTCATAGATTTTAATTTTTCTTCAAAATTCTTTTGATAGGATTCTTTTTCATTGTACGAGAAATTAATCCCAAGTGCATATATTGTTCCTGAGGGCCAAGTAATATTAAGAGGTGTTGACTCGTTACCTTTGTTTGCACCTATCCACATTGCTTCTGTCTTAGATGTATTGATCTCCAGGCCGGAGCATTCTTGAAAGGCGTAAAGAAGATGAAACAAATTTTATGCAGAAGCTGTGTCAGACACAAAGGCAGTTGTATCATCACCATATTGAGAGATTTTGAATTCTTTGCCGTAAATTTTAATACCCGAAATATTTTCATCATTTCTTATGGCGTTTGCTAAAATTTCAGCACAAAGAGTGAATAGGATTCCAGATAACGGACAGCCTTGTCTAACTCCTCGTTGTAAGGTGAAAAATTCTGAAGCGTGTCCATTATTTATGACACAGCTGAAACTCTCATTATAAAAAGTTGTAATCCATCTTTTAAGTTGTGGGCCAAAGTTAAAAGCTTCTAATGTTTAAGTTATAAAGTTCCAATCTACTAAGTCAAAAGCTTTTTGAAATCAATGAAAATTACTATGCCAGGAATGTCTTCCAGAGAAGTTACTTTCAATATATCGACTATCAGCCTGATGTTTTGCCCAATGTATCTGCCTTAAATATATCCAGTTTGATCTTCGTTGATGAGTTTCGGCAGAAATTTGGAGATCCGACCAGCTATGGTTTTTGCTGCAATTTTGTAATCGATATTAAGAAGTGATATTGGTCGCCAATTTTCTAGATAAAGTCGGTTTTTTGGTTTTTTTTGGCACGACTTTAAGAATTCCTTGTTTCTGTGTAATATTTTGGTGACCATTCTTAAAGCCATAGTTAAAACTTTCAACCATTGTGTCTCCTAATAATGGCCAGAAGTGCAGATAGAATTCAACAGAAAGCCCGTCGCTTCCTGGGCATTTGCCTTTTGCACACTTGTTTAGGGTTTGTAAACATTCTTCTTTAGTGAGGGGCAGTTCAAATTCTTCTTGCTCTCCTTCATTTAGTCTAGTTAAATTGGGATCGTTAAAAGAAACATTGTCATGGACATCGCTAGTAGGCACCGCTGTGTAGAGATTTTTATAGAAGAGTTTTTGATGTTTTAAAATTTCATCTGGTTTTGTGATTTCTTGTCCATTGTCCAATTTTAGTCGAGATATGTATGACTTTGAGCTTTGTTTTTTTTTTCTAGGTTCAAGAAATATTTGGTATTTTTCTCACCTGTTGCTTTCCCAATACCGTAAGTGAAGGGCATGTTTGGTCATTTTCACGAGATGCCGTAGTTTTAATACTAGAAGTAAGAAGTATCTTTATGCTTACGAAAAATACAATAACATTTTTTGGGCAACTAAAAAGCTTTTTAGTATGAAGGAAGTTTTGCACCTCACTCAACGATTTTATACGTTTTTCTGGCGATTTCATCAAAATTCGATAATTAAAAAAGTGGTTTAATTTTAATGAAATTGGAATAGAAAGTCAGCAAATGCTCAGCTAAGCATCATTCTGCTTATAACAATCCTAGACTACGCGAGAAAAGCTTTTTGAAGCACATTTCATTAAGTTTGTACATGAGGGTTCCTGTCATACCTAATTTTCAATGTAAAAAAAAAAAGCAATGGAGCACTTCTCTGTACAATAACTGAATATTACTTTCACACACAATAAGTGACACAAAAAAAAAGCAAAGGCTGATACATGCATGTCATTTAAGTGCTTCAAGTGCTTCAGACTCATTGTCAGGGTCCATTGCGATCCGACCAAATCCAGTAAGCTTATATTTTTAAAAAGTTCGATCTCTTAATTCAGCTTCTCGTCGATATTTATCGTGCAGTTCATCGCTGTTGACTTTGCTTTCAGAATATTCATTGATACCTTGTTGTAATAGCTCCAATTTATGCCCGTAAGAGCGAGACAAATAAGTTTGAAAACCACAGGAGAACAATACTGACAACATATGTCCGCCATTTTGTAGTCTGTTTTGTGGTCAGTATGGACAACGGACTACTGAATTACCGGATCGACGGACAACTCGTACAGACCACGGACTACGCATAATATAATGTACAATCTGGTGTAAAACGCATACAGGATATAAGATTTGGACTGGTTAATTTTTTACAGTCGATTTTCAAACATTGATTATTTAGCACTTAACAATAGTCCATAACTTAAGATGTGTGACCAGCGGAAAATTCAACACTGAACAGTCTGGAAAATCGAATGATTCCTTGACCGCTCTAAAAATTAATAATTCGACATTTGTCTTGGTTTCTTGTTGCTTCCTTTGTTTGTTTTTTTTCATTGTGGTTTGTGGGTGAAACAAAGTATGAGCCCTTGGTGGATCTAAACTAGCTCATAAGGCTAAGCCCCGCAATATATAATTTACAGTAGAGCCAGGACTACAGTATGGACCACGCACGGATTAGGGGCTACAGATTACAAACTAGCGGATTAAAAAAATGTTTTTATAAACTGAGGAAAATAATATACTACTGATTGTTATGTAATCGAGAATAGTGGATGTCCGTATTTGTGAAAAATATATGGAAGAGAGAAACCTCTCTAGAAAGTTCTTCCGCGGCGGGGGAGGGGGGTATCAATACCGCAATTAGCGGAAGTCATCACCAACAAAATACTGGTTGAAATTCGGCTTGTGATGAGGTTTTTATAAACTAATATATATTCTTATCCTGATTTTGGCATTATGCCATGAAAAGATACCCCAAATAGTGATGGCATCGAGACCCCATTAAAGACAAGAACCCCATTTGTAGTTACGTACCCTGTCGGGCCGCACATCTTCGTTAAGGCCAGGTACGGGATCGGTAGGAAAGTTACACAGAAGCTAAGTCACTACATAATATTTAAAAGCTTCTAGTTAGTTATATTTAAAAAGAAATCAAAACCTCTCTGGATCTTATTCTTACCTGGATATATTTTTCACGGCGCATGCGACATGACGGGCTCAAATCAAACCTTCAGGCATGGCAAGAGATAACTTGTCAGGTTGATTGCCTTTTGAATGATTCGTCGAAAATATTCTTCTTATTACTCTATACTCGAAACTCGTCCAAGTACAACCAAAAAAGAAATGAAAAGTTTTATGCCATGCATTTCAAAAAGTTTGTAAAGATTACCCTCTGACGTACACGCAAACTTATACCCCCACCGTTGGGGTGGTTGCAACTCCTCCCTTGGGTTTTTGCGCTTTAACAATATTTCGGAAATATTTTATCTACAATCAGATAGCCTGTGATGTGCTCTACAAGATAAGGTAAATATTTTGCGTTTTGTCTCTATGTAAAATTCATATTTATCGGTAAAATGCGGAAATTGCAAATAGTTTTTGCTAGAGTTGTAAAATATGAAACATTAAACATTCAGCTACTTTTGGTAGCAAAAGACAAACAAAAGATAACTGTCATCAAGGAATCATCCGATTTCTCAGACTCATTGGTATTGAATTTTATCGGTCATAAATCTTCTAAAGTTCGAAAAAATCAACTGTAAAAATTAACCAGACTAAATCTTATATCCTGTATGCGTTTTACACAAAATTATCCGTTATATTATGCATAGTCCGTCGATCCGGTAATTCGGTAGTCCGTTGTCCATACTGACCACAACGCAGGCTCAAAAATTGAACTTCAAAATGGCGAAGAATGTTTTCCAAACATTGTGTTGACAGTTTTAGATGGTGTTTATGGTTCTCCCGTGGTTTTATAACTTATTTGTCTCACTTTTACTGACATAAATTGGAGCTATTACAACAAGGTAGCAATGGATATTCTCATAGCAAAGTCAACAGCGATGAACTGTGCGATAAATATCGAAGAAGCGCTGAATTATGAGATCGAACTTCATAAAAATATACTGGATTTGGCCGGATCGCAATGGACCCCAACAATGAGTCCGAAGCACTTAAATGACATGTATGTATCAGCCTTTGCTTTTTTGTGTCACTTATTGTGCCTGAAAGTAAAATTCAGAGTTATTGTAGAGAGAAGTGCTCCATCAGGTTTTTTGCATTGAAAATAAAGTATGACAGAAACCCTCATTTATAAACTTCATGAAATGTGCTTCAAAAAACTTTTCCCGCTAATTCTAGGATTGATATAAGCAGAATGATGCTTAGCTGAACATTTGCTGTCTTTCTCTTGCAATTTCATTAAAATTAAACCACTGTTTTTAATTACCGAATTTTGATGAAATCGCCAGAAAAACGTATAAATCGTTGAGTGAAAAAAAAAATTGCCCAAAAATTTTATTGTATTTTTCGTAAGCACAGAGATACTTCTTACTTCTAGTATTAAAACTACGTTGTTAGCTTGTTGCCCATTGGAGATATTAAGAGCCCGTGACTGTAAATATCGAGAATCACTGGACAGGCTTCCAAAATCGAAAATCCTGATAATTTGCCAAAAAATTACTTTTGGGGAGCTATGTTCAAAAATATTATGGAAACTTTCTAGAAATTTATAGTTTTCGAGAAAAAGAGGAAAAACGAAAATACCGGATTTTGCCTAATTAATTATGCAAAAATCGCAGTTACATTGACCAACTTCAGTACGCTTGTGCTGAAATGAGGTGCAACGCTAGAAAACGGGGATACGTTTTTTCTTAAGTATAAATCATCTACTTTCTAACCATTGTCCTTTTTATCTCGTTAATGCGCATGCGCATTAAACGAGATTTCGGAATCAGTACGTAAAAAGGGACAAAAGTTGTTAACAAAGGTTTCTTTGTTAAATTTTGTGGACTTTTGTCCGGGGGATTTCTTCTTTCTTCTTTATAGACGCTATATTAGGGCATTGAGGATATGGTTGGTTAAAGCGGTTAGGATTTCAAGAAGGGCGTCACATACCGTCACTAAAATTTTTGAGGAACACCCCCGGTTCTATTGTTAATTTCCCTAGGGTATTGAAATGTCATCAACTTGTCATGTCTTACGTTACGTTACCACAAAGGTATTACAGTTCTTATTAAGTTTCGATATCTCACTTTAGGTATCAATCTTTCAAATTTGTTTTTAAGTTTATGTGTCCCATACGTTCTACGCTGTTTGCGTTTTATGCTTTTTGTTTCCTGTGTGGACGTGTCGGAGACGTTCTACGCTCTTTGCGTCTTATGCTTTAGAAATTTCACGTTGTATCTTTGTCCGCTTTTTTAGGTTTATAGCAGAGTTGTTTTTCAACTATTTTAGAGCTATGACCTCAACAGATTGTTTCTTATCTGGGATTTATTGTTTCTGTGGTTTTAAGCACAGATAAAATGTACACATGTTAAATAAAAAGAGACATTTTTCGCGCTCGACAAAGCTAAGAAATTTCAAACCAGGCTACTATTTTTGTTGTCTTACCACTCGACTAAATTTAGCTTATTAATATGCATAAATTTGTGCCAAATAGGCATTTTTCGGGGGGGGACCCTACAACTCAGAGAGAGTAAAAAATTTTGACCTTATACTTTGGTACATGTATCTACTCATGACCCTCGACCTTTGCGCCAAGTTTGAGCCAAATCGGTGATTTGAGTATTATCACCTCCTTCCTGGTCCTGCCTGGTTTTCTGGTGGACACTGTCTTAACATTCCATTAATTCGCCATTTATTCTTCTAACTTCCAAAGGAATAGAATGTACTCTATGCGTTACTGCTTAAATTTAAGGCCCATCAGCACTTACCGTTATTCATTGTGAGCATTCTAGAATTTCTGGGGCCACGAAATTCAGTTTTGCGTCGGTGAAGTTTGATTCCTAAAAAATCCGTTTACATCGGGGAATCTGTATCGTCTTTTAACTTCAAGATCATTTCTTTCAAATATTTAGTTCATATCTAAGGCATTGCATCTTGTTTTTGTATGTTTTCTTTTATTCCCCACTGTTACTGATACGTTTTCTAAGCAACGCCGCCGAAGGCTAGAGGCCGGCTATCAAGAATCTTCAGAAGGTTTTGCTCAGAAATTCGGTCGTCCGTGGAAAGGAAATAGGTATATTAGATAGCCTACTAGTTTAAGATGTATCTTCGAATCTTTTCATTGTAATTTTTTGGTACACTCGTTTTCCAGATACTGTGAATTAACATTTGAATCTTACCATCGATAACCGTGACCGTTCGACCGGAACATGCCCCATGGAGATGTAAACAACAGAAAAAACTTGAACTTCTCGGCTCGCCGGCGGAGTCGTTTTTGCCAGCAACTAGGTGAAATATTCCATGGAAGTTGAAGCAGGTTTTCCCCGTCCCTAGCCGTCGAATGTTTTTCGATGCTAACTTCTGAAGCCGATAAAACGTCCCCTGCCATCGGAGCTCACCAATTATGCCCGATGGAAATCAGATACGCCGACAGAACAGCCCACAAAATACAAACAATTCTCGGCTCGCTGAAGCCTCGTTTTAAGCGGCATCGACCTTAAACTTTCGGTAAAAATAGCAGGAGGTTTACCGCGTCCCATGACGTGAAAATGGTTTCGATGCGAACTTTCGAAGCGGAGGAAACTGCCTCGGCAACTGGAGTTGCCTGGAGCTACACTAAGGCGAGTTGAGCGGCCCCAGACAAAATGCGGGACATGTTATACAGGTTTTTGATATCTAACAGGACCGTTTCTTGGGACTAATAAATTTTAAAATTAATGTCGAACGAGAGGCAAATATTTCACTTCGCAAGAGATCGCATTCATCTGAGTCCAAATCAAAATAAACAATGCGCGGTGCATCACGGTAAGTGACGATGGGCTTTAAAACACGACAAAAATGTGAGCGTGAATTGATACAGACTAAAATGTTTGATTTTCACGGAATTTTGTAGATGGAAATCACGAATCACGGACCACAGACAAAGCAAATCCCGCGTCGATATAGTATTCCCGAATCACGGCTGGATTTATTTTGTATTCCCTAATCACGAACTCTATTTCGGCTAAATCCGGATCACGCAGAACTCCTTCCAGACCCTGTTCTCGTCCTACACGTTTTGGACGAGAAGCACTTAGAATCGAATCGAATCGTATCCGTCCACACGTATCCGGATATTTTTTAATCCGCAACTTTTTTGTTACGGATTAGAAAATATTCGCGTCCACACGTAGCGTATTCGAATCGTATTTGCCCGAATTCGCCGGATACGTGTGGACGGAAGGCCAATCCGCAACAAAAAAGTTGCGGATTCAAAAATATCCGGATACGTGTGGACGGGGCCTTAGTCGCGGGTCGCGAGTCGTTAGTAAAAGGTGCGGGTGCGGGTGCGGATAATAGTCGCGGATGCGGGTAACAGTCGTGGGTAGCAACAAATTACCAAAAATAACAATACAATACCAAAAAATAATAATAAATTAATTAAAAACAGCGAATTTATATATCTCACAAAGTAGGTTTATAAGTTTGGCGTCCACGGATCATACCGTAATACCGCGGGCTCTCGCGTGGCAGACTTTATCTTGCACTGAAACAAAACATTTTGCACGTCAAGCCTCGCAGCGAAAAACTTGAGGACGAGTTTAGACACGTGTGCAAAAACAAAGCTTTTCATCGGCTCCTGGGACTAAACATGGCCGCCGCGTGAGAAAGGTCTATTTTAAAATATGGACTGGATTTAAAAATCGCAATCCTATAAATAGCCTCTTCCGTGTCTTTAACCTGATACTTGAATCACCGTTTTTAACAACATCGCATAACTAGGCCCTGGCTCAGGAACAAAAAAGGATCGAACGAAATGAAACCAGAAAGTGTCTTTCGTACTGTCACAACGTGAAACTCAAAACTATAAGGGGCGCGACCATTTGACTTTTGAGGGGGGTGGGGTTGGGTGATTTCAGAAAAAAAAAATTTCCTGCAGACTCATTTTAAGGGGAAAAATCTTGCAAGGAAATACCTCGGCGAAAAAAAATTCCTACACTGATCTTGAGTAGAAAAAAATCCAACCAAGGTCTTTTCAAGCCAATGCATTGAAATTTGTTTGGCACCTTCTGTACACTTTGTAAATCAAAGTACAGTCAAATGACTAACATTTTACCGCATTTTACACAAGACACCGCTATGGAAACGAAAATTCAGTGGACTTTGCTAACTATTTCATGGCAGCGGTTGACACCGAAATCTTATTGGTTCCCACCAATAATTTTGCCGGGAATTTTTTTTTTTTTTGCATTTAGAAAAGTACTTCTAATCTTTGTGTTAAAAGCAAACCCAATTTTTTTTGGTTCGCTCAACAACATTTACAATGACCACAATAATACCGACTACGACAGAACTGTCTTAAGTAAACAGTTATAATGCAACTATTAATTCATAACACCGATAAAATGGGACAACAGGAAATTCGCATAATGATTAAGCATTATGCGAATTTTCTGTACGTTGTCCTGTTTCTATAGTATCACGTGTTTTGAAATCGCATCCATTTCTAATTCTCTATTCTCAGATTGTTTCGATCAAATTCAACATGTCTCTAAGCGTTCGCATTATTTTTTATATCTGTTCTTTGACTACTGCATTTTTACAATTAAGTTTAGCACAGGGGGGCCACACAAACTGTGTGACCGTTGTTCGTATTTTTAAATTTAGAGGAAATGTATGGGAATATCGAAAAGGTTCACTTATCGTAATATATATAGATAGCCCAAGCCTAACAGCGTCGCACTTTGAACAAGCTTAACTAAGGTGAAACTTAACTGAGGTGAAAGGTTGGAAGCACAAGAATTAAGATTGACGAAGGGGCTATTTTCAATTTTAGCAATTCTCAAAAACAGTATTACGCGACCGTCTGAACAGTACATTTTTATAGACCGTACAAAAGTTCACAAAAACAACTTTTCTCTGTCTAGAATAAATAGTACCACTAGTTTCCGAATAAAATACAGTTTATGTTTGTCAAAAATTGCCCGAGAAACTGATTTGAAAATCAAAAATTGCAAAAATACACAAACATATTTGCATATTAAAAGGCGATGCGAGTGAAGATAGAACTGTACTATAAAATCAAGTCTTGTTTTGTTTACATAAAATCGCTTTTCAATCTATCTAATGAATGAACAAACACATAAAAATGGACAACACAATCTTCTTTCGAAAAAATTTATTCAAATCTCCATTAGTTTACGTTTAAAAGCAAAACGCGTACCATGTAATTATAGCTCATCGAGTTCAAGCTTTCTTCGATGAAATTCAAGAGATAGGCACGTTTTAAAATCAATTCGCCAAAACTTACAATAACACTAATAACAAGTCACTCACAAATTGATATCAACATAAATTCTCATCGAAAACTGTAATCTGTTTTACCTTTTAAGTTCCTCGCTTGCTTGGAAATTCAAATCTCCGCTTCTGGTTCTGAAATCATCTCCCGCATTGATAAAAATGTAATACATGAAGTTCCTCGAAGCAAGATTTTATCCCTGAAAGCTCGTCTTTTTCCACTAAAGCGGCTTCTGAGTATACCTTAATTAGTATCCCTGTCTTGAGTAGCAAACCGCGAAAAAATGCAGGAAAATAACGAGTTTAATTCTCCGCTAGGCACAAGAAAACGACTAAAGTGTTTACCGAGCTCACGGCTGTGTGGCCGCGCGAAAAACAAAGCCTTGCTTTCAAGATCCCGGATGTTGTTCCAACACGGCGGGCGGCCGGCGGGCGGACGGACGGACACGCGCCCGCGAAACATTCCGCTAGCCATGACCATGAAAAATCACGGCGTAGGTTCTATGAGTATGGAGCTGCGCAGCCAGGCCTTCGGCCTGGCAAGTGCTACGCTAATGTAGAGCGTATGCACTCACGTGGCAAGCAGCTATGCAAATTTATTGGAACAAAAGAAAGTGTTAACATAAGAAAAGCGTTCAAATCCCACAGGATTGTTTTGGTACACCAACATGGCCGCCGTTCTATTGTTTTGGTACACCAATATGGCCGCCGTGACGTCATGTGCATACGCTCTATACTGCGATGAATATTTACATACATTTGAAGGGTTTTGCATCGGACGTTTACCTGAGCGTATAGTAGACTCAGGTAAACGTCCGATGTAAAACACTTAGCTTCAAATCGCCAAAATTCGCTGTTTTCAGCTACAAGAATGACACCACACAACATTTCAGGTAAAAATACGTTTATTTTGATCTTGTATGTAAATATTCATCGCAGTATATTACGATAAGTGAACCTTTTCGATATTCCCATACATTTCCTCTAAATTTAAAAATACGAACAACGGTCACACAGTTTCTGTGGGCCACTGTGCGTTTAGACGATCAGAAGCGACCGAAGTTTCGTTTCCATCCGTGGATGGGCAATTGGCGTTGCAAACGGAATGCGAGCAAACATGTTAAACAGAGATTAAGCAATCTTGCAATCTTAAATACGCACAAGACAAGAACTGACGCTGTGTGGCTAGCGAACTTGTCAGTCGAAATGATAACCGCAAACGTAACATTGGAACATTTACTGACGCTGACCTCCTTCATATTGCCAACTTACTGGACTAGCATATTATGAACCCGAAATACGCCCAACGCGAAAACTTAAAGACATTTCTTTTTTCTTGATAATTTGTTCTGTTCGGTGAAATCCACTTTAAATGGTAAAAGAACATAAATTAAGGACTGGCTTTAATAGTAAGCTTTTGTCACTTTGAATGAACGTCCAGTATATCATATTATAATTATGTTTTAAATGTACGATTTTGTGTAAAAAAAACTAACAGAATGGTGATAAAAATTTCACAAAATTTTCTTAGGATTGATAGAAATAAACACGTTTCCGGTGATTTCACCAATCCAAAGTATGCTCCGCAGTCTCTGAATTAAGTCACAACGAAATAAAAACACTTGTGTGGAAAACATATATCGATGATGTGTTCCCTTTATGGAACACCAGCATAGAGGAAATAAACGGTTTCATTGAACAGGCTAACAGATATCACCAAACCAATAAATTTACGGCTGAAATCTCAGAGAAAGAAACTATTTTCTTGGATATGTGCGTCTACAAAGGTGATAGATTTAAAGAAACTTCTATCCTCGACGTACGCACCCATTACAAACCGACCGAAACATTTCAGTACACACAGTTCTCTTCCTGCCACCCACCAGGGGTCAGTAAAGGCTTCATAAAAGGCGAAGCACTTAGACTGCTTCGAACTAACTCTTCAAAAATAACGTTTGTAGAGAATATAAGAAAATTCAAATCACGCCTACATTTGAGAGGGTATTCAAATACTCTGGTACATAAAGTCCTCTCAGAAATGAAATTCGAAGAGAGAAAGTCGGCCCTTCAACAGAAGGAAAAAGGGTACAAGAAAATTCTACCTTTTGTCACACAATATCACCCAGCGGTGTCCAATTTAAAGAAAATCCTCATGGATAAATGGCATTTCATACAGAACAAACCGTTGCTGAGGGAGATATAAAAAGAGCCTCCCAATATCTTCTTTAAAGGGGTAAACCGCTTAATTACATACTCGTTATAGCGAAACTCTCAAGGCGAGAACATCACATTGGCAAACAGCGGGAGTCGTGCAGGCCTGTCACTACTTTGTAACCCATTTCAAGAAAAAATGATACGACGTGGCTTTGATCTTTATACACCAATCTGTCTCAAGGAAATAACTCTCTGAACATACAGCAAGGCAGGGGGGGGGAATAACTATCTGAACATACAGCAAAGGGGGGAGGATGTCAAAAAGTTAACCTTAAGTGAGACTGATAGAAAATGGAGAAGGTTTAAGGGCATTTATTAAAGGTCAGTATTGGTACATGAGTCTTGGTATTAAAAGCCAAAGAACAAAAATTCTAATAATGTTAATTTCCATGGCACTTTACGCAGAGCAGTCCAACATGTAGTTTTTCTATAGGCAAGCAGTTATGTTAAACTTACGGTTCACACATTCTTGATTTTGAAAAAAAAAATTGTATTTAAAAAAAATCTCGCATGGCGTATAAGGCTGAAAAAAAAATTCGACACGCTAGCATGTCTGGAAAAAAAAATCCACCGCCAGAGGTTTGGGGGAAAAAATATTCTTACCCAAACCTAATCACCCGAAACTAGTGAAGTTTTGTGGAAGAAAAAAATACAGTTAAACCTGTATTGTCGATATCCCAAAATTTTGTTTCCATATTTACTGCAAAAACTGCCTCTTTTAAGCAAACATCACAATTTAGCGGACGCGGACACTTACATTGAATAAATTGTCATTTTTCAATGTAAAAAACCTGTACTAAACGAACACTAAAAATAAAACTCTTGCCACTGTAAATGAAATCCGAGTTTCCATTGTTCAATTTGACATGTCTTATCCTTACTAGAGTAAGGCCGCTCATTGTAGCAATTCCGAATCAACGCGAAAAATGATAGCACGATTCAGCATGAAGGGGGACAGTGATACTCTCATTATCACAGCACCTAAACCGGCATATCTCGGTGCATTGAGCGGATGCCCTATTCGGACTGCAGAGCATAGAGGAATGAAGGAGAGACACTGTCATACAGATTGTGTAGAGTGACAAAAAGCATTTAAATTAATGACTGATAATTGGGAAGAAAAAAATAATTGCGGAGATAAACGCATTTATCCCACCCCAAAACTATTTTTATATGTCTTGAGTTGCAGAAAAAAAAAGAATGAAATGTGGCATTACTTAAAAAAGTTGGCATAAGTAACGACGTACGCTGCGTTTTTTTTTTCGGTCCGACGGGGTTTGCGGCAGTTCACAGTGGACAGATGGAGTTTTCCACCCTTTTTTCAATGCACGTCGCTGTTACATAGAGGTGAGCAAACGGGCAATTTCCTTGTAATATTGTAACCGATGCCCCGATTCACCCTCGGGTGTACAAGGAGTGGGGGTGGGGGGGGGGGGGATGATGCCCACCCCGCCATAAGGTTTTCCTTGAATTTTTCCAAGACGAATCATCATCTACATGCCCTTGCCGTCGGAGCGGCAACATTTCTCTCACTTTCTCTGCAAAACAACTACGTGAAATTACCAAATTCAGGGTTTTGAAGGGAACGCGAACACATGACGGTGAATTTTCCTTTCTCTTTGTGAACTTTAAAGCCTTCCCTTCAGGTCCAACACGCGGGGAGTTCGGCTTATACATGTATAATCGCGAAGTAGTTTTAGAACTATGGATTTATTTTTTATTTTCAATTAGTGACGTTATCGTTGGTGTCGCCGTCGTGGTTTCGTAAGGTCTCTATTTCAACGGTTCATATTAATTTAGCCTTGTATTGCCTTTGAAGATTCCTTGAAATCAATGCACAAATGCCTGGACGTTATCGGGAATTTTCACTTTAAATTGATAATTATCGTATTTGGTTTTATTTTGTGTCATTTTGTTTTTTTCTTTGTTACCGACGGCTTACAATTGAAAATGACGAAACGGTACATGAGGGCACATTGTATACATAATTGTGTATATATATATATATATATATATATATATATATATATATATATATATATATATATATATATATATATATATATATATATATATATTTTCCCTTTATTGAGTGTTCCTCTTACATATTAACAGATACTTACAAAGAGCGGCGTTATTTAAACAAAATATCTTACTACACACATGTTGAGTAACAATAAAGAAAAGAAATTGAGAAACTACAAAAAAAAATAATAATAAAAATAAAATAAAATAGATAAATAAATAAATAAATAAAAGAAAATAAGGGGTGAGGGGAAGAAAAAGACTTTATAGCAGTTAAACAATGGAAGTAGCTAAAAAGGTCTTTTGTGCATGAGTAAGTAGTGTTGGGGGCATGAGGGAGGTGGCTCCAAAAGAGTCAAATATTCTTAAGAGATGCCGTTTAAGAATACCCATTCCTTAGGTAAGGGTTGGTTTGCAATTCCGTGAACATGTATACTGTGGATCGATTTAAGGTATTTAAGAAAACCGTGGAGTGATGGAGTAGAATCTTTGGATCAGAATAGGTTGGTGATCCAAAGATTATGAGGCAATTAGTTGTCCATATCTCCCTTCCCACACTAATTTGTAAATTAATTTCCAAGGGGAGTGGACTGTGAATCGCTGAACGACTGGGTAAAGTGACGCGATCCTAATTGCAGAATTTGTGTAAAAATGTCTCTTAAGAGCTTTCCACTATGAAGCCACAAATGTGTTGTTTGTGTTTGTGTAAGTGTGGTTGTCTCAGTGGCCTAGTGGTAAGGCATCTGTCCGGTCATCAGGAGACCCGGGTTCAACTCCCGGCTGAGGCACTTTTTCACTCATAATCTTTGTTGTGAAAATTTCTGTTCTCACTTTAACTGTCTATGTATTTATTTCAGAAATCGCTGTGAATCGCCTTCCGAATGAGAATAGGTTGGTGATCCAAAGATTATGAGGCAATTAGTTGTCCATATCTCCCTTCCCACACTAATTTGTAAAAAATATATATATATATATATATATATATATATATATATATAAATAAGTAGAAACGTAGAGCTGGATTATTTGGTTCAAGTCATTTAATTGCTACTCAGAGTTTCATGCTCCTCACGAAGCAATCATCAGGCAACTGCCAAAAAATAACGGTTACAATCAGAGATATTCCAAAAAACAGAACAATGCATGACAGTTGTGGTGCGTGGCGCGTGACGCGTGGCGCGTCAAGTAGGATCATATCGCTAATTAAGTGATGGCGGTTTTCAGCAGGAATTTTCTTGAATGTCCACAGCACGATGTGAGTTCATTTCTGTTATTAAGCGTTGACATTTCCGGTTTACATATTATAAAATATTTCTCCCACAAACACAAATTACATTTCTTAGTGACATTCGAATAAGATCTACTTGTTTTACTTTCCGCCATTTGATATAATACTTAATATTCCGTTCTTTCAGGCTCCATACGTGCTTGCTAAGCTCGGTTGCGCGTTTATAGCGTTCGTTCTTAAATGAGCATACATGGTTTCTATATCTTAATTTAAATGTGGTTTCGCAAAGTCCGATGTATGTTTCTCTTGAAGTTGACGTAATGACTTCAGCTTGATAAATGATGTTTTGGACGTTGCAGTTTCCATCCATGGGGCACGTGTCTGGTTTCCGGCAATGACAGGTTTTTTTCTCTTCATCAGTATGAGTGGATTTGTTAATTTGGGCTTTATTGTGGTTGGATATAATGGTTTTGATGTTACTCATGCAGCTGTAGCTTAATTTAAGTGTGTTCCGGCTGAAAATTTTGTGTAGTGGATTAGATTTAGGGAAGTGTTGGTCGATAAGAGAAAGGAATCATTTTCCTACATTTGTTTCCACGTTCTTGCTGTATGTATATATATATATATATATATATATATATATATATATATATATATATATATATATATATATATATATATATAAAGACAAAAGCAGGGTCAATGCCCACCATGGAAATTTCAACGCCGATCAAAGAGGGAAAGACGAACTGATTTATCGACATTTTAACAGTGACGGACATAGGTTTGGAGGACATGGCAATACAACTGATAGACTGTGTCAAGGGAGAAAACGAATTGCGCGATAAGGAGGGACAGTGGATTTACAAACTGGGGACCCTGGCACCCCATGGACTGAATGATAATGACGGCTTTTACGTTCAAAACAAAATGTCGCGCGCGGGTACACGCGCGCGTTAATAATATTTTATTAGTTGCGCGTGCTTGGAGGCGTTGTTTTAATTCAACAGTTTGAATATTGTAATACGATGCTTGTAACGGTTTTTTAGTCACCCTGAAGAAGAGCACTGAATGTGCGTGAAATATTACCCTGGGTGCCAGAGGTACTCTCGCGGTACGCTTTCGTGAGAATTGCCGGCCGAAGGCCAACCGACCGACCGAAGGCCGGAAACGAGCGGCGAAGCCGAGATAAGGGACATAAGAGGCGTGTAATATGAGAGAGATGAGAGCGCGAGACAAGCCTTTGGCACCCAGGGTATTGAAATATAGGTGTCAGACAAAAATAGTAGTGGTTTGTCTTCATTTGTGTTAAATTTGTATCATTGATATAAAAGACAGCAACAGTGGATGCTTATATATATATATATATATAAATTCGCCCAATCTAATTCAGTAGCGCGGGCGTGCATCCATAACTCGATGGACGCACTCCCGCGCGTATATAAAAATTTTCACCATAGAAATGACGCGTGTGATAGCCACTGAGCATAAATTTTCTCGCTCACTCATTTGCTCGCTCCTTTTCCACGCGTTTTAAATGGAGAACAACATCGTAAATATCTTACTCGTGACCAGGCTACGCTAAAATTTCACAAACCGAGGTTTTCTACGGAAATTATACCTATTATAAAACAACAGACAACATGATCTGAAATACAGCAGTTAAATTGCAAAGAATATTGTGTCTGTACGGACTTCAATTCAGAATTGAAAAACAAACTGACTGGAACAAGTATGCGACCGAACAGAGCTAAAAGCTATCAGATTTGAAAACAAAAAACTACAATAAAGGCGGTCTTACAAAAATTAATACATTTGGACACAAATTAACGTTAAAAAACGTTACCTGTACTCGATGTAGCTTTTTAGTCCCTTCCTTTGGCACCCAGCTTTCCAGAAAATTAATTTTACAAGTTCAAGCGAGCTGAATTGTTCTTGTTGCTGTTTTGACACGGACCATTCTCTAAAGAACCCGCATCTTTAGTCCACACATTTCGAGTCTGAAGTCAATCCACACTGAAAGCATAAGTTGTTCTCTCTTCAATTAACAACGGCTTTTGGACTGCACAGCGAGTCTCCGTTTCAGTTCATGAACCATTTCTCCATTGAGCAGACTGAGTTCGACAAAACTTGCACACAACAACTCGTGATGCGAAAAAATACAAACTTGCTCGTTTTAGTAACTTTTTCTGCTATTTTTCCACGACACTTGGGAGAAACTTAAAAAAATTGGCCAATTTTTTCAAATTCCAATCCATTTCCATCCTGGCCATCCGCAGCCAAAGATAACTAATACTAGTTTCTATGCACTGGTTGAGTAATTGTTAACGAAACTGGACCATTATTTGTTGGTTTCAAGGGCGTAGCTACCTGTACGCCCGTATGAACGTGCGTACTTGAAAAAGTCGAAAAAAAAAAGAAAGATTTGGGACTTGAGGGTGGGGGAGGAGTTAGGGGGAGTGTTGAAAATTGATCGTGCGTAGCTCTGAAAAAGTCCTGGCTACGCCTCCGGGTTTACATTGAAACAAATATGTTTTTTGGCTTTCAAAGTGATTCTAAAAATAGGTGACATCGCCCCTTTAGCCCCTTCAGCCCCTTTAGCCTCATCTAGTAGTCGCTATATGTGTATCATCACGTCTAAAAGGCGTTAAATCACAGTTTCATTGATAAAATAAGTACAAACCTTTTTGTTGCAACCCATCTGAACATACGGGCAGGAGACTAACGTCAGTGGACAATAATTTTGAATGTGATTTGGAATCTGAAAAAATTAAAATCGATACAGAGTGAGTACTGAAATGATTATGGGAAAGGCGAAACATTTTATTTTTGTATTTTTTTTTAGTCTGATCACAAATGAAACAAGTATCACAATGAAAAGAATCCCAAAACCTGGCATAAAACTAGTTTGAAATTGACAATTAATGTGAACAATGAAATTGAATGCATGTTTATGGGAAACGTGGTTCATGTTTACTCTAAACATGTTTTGGTTCTAATGTGAACACAAGCACAGTCACAATGGGTAGAATCATTCTAAATATTTCTTAATACATAGAAACTAAAAACGAACCAATGTAAAGGATAGTCATTTAAAGTATAGGATAGTTCATGTAATAATGTAGGATAGTTATTAAAAAATGGCAAATGTATGTACCATTTGACCATTTGTACCATGTAACAATACGAGTAGATTAGTTTTATGTAGTAAGACTATTGTAATAAGTTTTATGCGAAGTTAAGAAATAAAAATGTGAAAAAAAAAATAAATAAATAAATAAAAACTACAAAAATACAATAAAAAATAAACAGAATTGAGTAAAAGCCTATTTACGGGGAGGAATGGTAACTCTGCTAGATTAGACACCCTTTTACAAGGGTCAAAACGTAGCTCCCTTTTAAAAGTGATACATACATACATACATACATACATTCATACATACATACACACACATACATAAGTACATACATACATACATACATACATACATACATACATACATACATACATACATACATACATACATGAACTTTATTTCCACACGAATTGTAGGGTAGCCAGAAGGCTAATATCTCCGTGCAACATAAAATAAACTATTTACACTATAATTAAAAAATAATAGTGCGCAAATTCCATGTAAATACGGTGAAAACAGTATAATTGTGGTGTTGGAACAATAGAATTGTGGTGGAGGAATTGTGGTAGTCAAGCTTAATCCTAAGGGTTATGCCGACTTTAATCTCAGCTGCAGGTTCAGCATTGCAAATTTAATCTAAAGAGTCATGGTTAGAGATTGGGTCTAACCCATTCACTGAAACCCATAAAATGGGGTTGTGCATGTGCATCACATTGTCCAATAATTAAGGCTTATGTAACTATCATAACTGTATCAAGTCAGCTGAAAAGCAGGCAGTCTGCGATGACAGCCTATTACTGTTTACTGTCTGTATTCAAGAAAATAGACAACTGAAATGTAGTTACCATTTCCCTGGGAATTGAATCATCACAGTTGTTCGGACAAGGTAATGGAAACTTGTTGCATCTTTCAATATGATCCTGCAAAGGTTAAAACGGATTTATTCACCTCTAATGTACTATGTACTATTGTTCAAAGTCATTGGTAGGGCAATGGTCTTGCACAAAACGAAACGAGCAAAAACAGGGTCGTTTTCTATCAAATGTTTTAAAGCTAGTGGGACATTAAAGCATTTGGCAAATGGTACATAACTTGATTATAAGAGTCTCTGATATTCTAAATGAGTTTTACCTGCATGTGACACCCTGGGTGTGGCTCTCCACAGTATTCACACTCTATGAATCTCCACGCGCACGTGATCGTCACGTGTTGCTCCAGATCTTTCCTTTTCAAAGTCACGTGACAATTCTCGTTGGTACAGGAAACAACTGTGGAGGGGCAAGTTTCCAAGTGGACCTGTTACGTACAATAAAAATACGTATACTTTGTTCAAGTGTAAATATTAAGGTGCGGGGAATGGTATGCTATTATTATTATTATTATTATTATCATTATTATTGGATGTTTGGGGAAAAATCAAACCCGACCCTCAATTGAACCAGTGTCAAAATGAAAGAAATTGAATTCGCCTGGTTCAAGCGCTTAATAAGGATGGGAAACACCCTAGAAAATCAGTGATATAAAGCATGTGTAGAGAGTTCTAAAAGTGAGAATTAATAATTAGGGGGCTTTCATTTATTAGGACCTGGGGAAAGGGGATTGGCACAGGGGGCGGTTAAGTAGTTCCAGAAACCTTGAAAGGGAGGGTTGCATACTTTAACTGAAACACTGGAAAATTTGGACCATTTGCAGACTTCCTAAAATATCTATAAATATTGAATTTACAGACTTGGTACTTTCACCTATTTAAAACAAAATCTCTGTAAATTCTTTTGACAGACATTTTATATAGTTTTGTTGTTTTGTTCTTTATAAAATGTTTGTAAAATGTTTATAAATTCTAGGAGCTGTAATGAGAGGAAAGACTTACAATTTATAGAATTTATAAAATCTGCCAACAATGTTTGTAAATTCGATTGTAAATCAACTATTTAAAAAGATTTTATAATGCCTAGACTTCTAATATAAAATGTCTGTAAATGGCACTGCGTAATTTTAATTTTAATTCAGTTACCAAATCTCTGTAAATTAATGTGGTCCCCAAGCGGAACATCTAATGACAAAAGGGGAATTATAAAATCTCTGTAAATTGACACATACAAACATAATCTTTCTCCGAATCGTCTAAATAGTAATTTTAAAGCTACATACAGGGTTCACTGACATATATATAATTTAAGAAATTCAAAATACAACCTTTTCGTTCGTAGACCGAGTACTGAAGCAGGCTAACGAAGTTTTCAATATAGCGGTGCTGTTATCTGGAACAGCTTGCCTTTGAGCGCTAAAATGTTGCCCACTCTTAGCTCATTTAAATCATGCATTTACTTTCTATCGAATTTAATGATAGTTATAGAGTATACTTTTTATAGTTTTTAGTATAATCCAGTATAGATAATGAATTTAGTTAGATAATTTAATTTAGTTAAGTAATTAATCTATTGTTGTTTAAGGCTCGACGGAAGAGCATATATCATGAATTGACACCGCGTACGATAAATAAAGTTTACCTACTTAATGGAGCATTATAAAATCTCTGTAAATTGACACAAACGGAGCATCATAAAATCTCTGTAAATTGGCCCAAACGGGCACTATAAATCTCCGTAAATTGACACAAACGTGGCACTATAAAATCTCTGTAAGGGCTGGTTCCCACTAGCGACGTAATCGGAAGGGGAATCGGAGTCGGAAGCGTAAGGATCCTTACGTTCTAGTGTAAATTAAAAAACGCAGTCGTAATCGGAATCGGAAGCTCGACGGAATCGGAATCGGAATCGGAAGGATCAGAAGGGAGGGGAGGTTTCCTTTTTCTTCCGATTCCACTTCTGCTTCCGTCGCTTACTATCCGCTTCCGTCGTTTTGATTTCCACTAGATCGTAAGGTTCTTACGATTCCGATTCTGATTCCGCTTACGATTCCGCTTACGTCGCTAGTGGGAACTAAGCTTAAATTGACACAAACGGGGCATCATAAAATCTCTGTAAATTGACCCAAACAGGGCACTATAAAATCTCTGTAAATTGACACAAACGGGGCACTTTAAAATCTCTGTAAATTGACACAAACGGGGCATTGTAAAATCTCTGTAAATTTACCCAAACGGGGCACTAAAAAATCTCTGTTAATTGACACAAACAGGGCATTATAAAATCTCTGTATACACCGAGATCGCTGCTTCGCAAGCGAGAGCGGTAAAAAAACGTATCATTCAAAGAAAAAAATCAAAATACAAGACACAGCTTAGATCAACGGCAGTCGTTGTATAAGATATATGTCTCATGTACCATTTGGATAACAAATCTTTACTTCACATGTCAATTAAAAAAGTGAAAACCGGTGAGGAGCACACAGCTGACACAGCATTTTAATATTTTAGCCTTGCCTAGCTAGACAGCTAGAGCTACAGCTAGAGCTACAGCTAGAGGTGTTTGTAGAGGTGTTTTTAAAGCCTGGATTTACCTGGAACGGAAATAGGAATGATTTCCGAAGAATCAGAGATTCAAAAGAAATGCATTGACAAAGCTGTATGTGAGCTGGAAAAAAATAATGGTAAATAAAATAAAATTAAATAAAATAAATCAAAGGCAATCATCAAAGCAATTTTCCGTTAGGCCGCTCGGCAATGAGGTCTTGGGTGCGAATTTATCATGTGCAAGAAAGTCATTCCCGGCGGGCAGTTCGTGTTTTTGGCGCTTCTTTCAACGAACTTCCATGCTACTGTTTTGCTGCTCGCTTTCGGCGCTCAAAACTTCACTTGCTTTTAAAAGACAACTTGTGATTTGAGCCTTTTTCTCGTTCCACGTTTTCTGAATAAGCTGCATGCAATTGTTTTTACAACATATCAACGATCGTTATACATACGATTGCTTCCAACCTATATGCATCGTCAAGTTGACCGCCATGTTGGCTAGTTCTTTAATGCTACGCCAATTCAAGAGCTTCATTCTTCCCAAAGGTAAGTAAGCTTACGTTAACAATGTAAACCAGTTTAAATATTATTTTTGGCTACCTGTACTGAAGATTTTCTACGAATTTCAGGGTTTCTGTCTTGGTGACTGTACGAGCTCACAGTCTTCACAAGGGATTTCACGTTGTATTTTGTTTAGTCTTTTGTTTTTGTCCTTGTGTATCGGTAAACCAGGACAGATCCAATATCAGCCTGCTCATTTGAATAAATAAGCTTATAAGAAACTAAAACTTGAATTTTAATATTTCTTTTAATCTTGCAATTCTGTTCAAGTTATGTTGATTTTTAACATGAAGTACATGCACCGTATTATTTTCTTCTTATTTGCTGGGGCCTTTGGCCGTCCATGCTTAGGAAACAATACTGTAGGCCATAAGACCACTGATTTGTTATGTACACAATTATGCTAAAGTGTTGGAGGTAAAACCTTTGGAACAGGTGAACATTGCCCAGTTAATCAGTACCAAAAATGACAATAGTCAGTTCAGGGACGTATACAAAACATAGACCCAGGTACACGGACCACCTGATGGACCAACTTTAATTTTCGTCAGTTTCAATTTTTTTTCTGATTTTTTCTGTCAGTATAAAGAATGGACTGCGGACTGGGGACAGGGTATAAAACACAGTCTTCAGTTTAAATAAATATGGCATTCAACATCAAGTAGCAATGTCAAGACACAAGTAGAACAAGAAGGACTGGACCAAGTCCCAACCTACTACATGTATAATTATGGGATGCAGACAATCCCATGTGCTTTTCTTTTGGATTCATTGTGCATGTGCTGTCAAAAAAATACTGATAGCAAGCATAGCAACCATACTGATGAATAGTGTCGGAACGATATAAAGATTGGTTTTGTTTGTTATTATTTCTAGATGTTTTGTGGATACTCGCGAAAAACCGTGTTTAAGGTTCGAACGTCACCTCACCCCTTTCCCCTCCCCCCCCCCCCCCCTCAATTCCCTCACCGAGAACTCAAAATGAAAACACTGCTCTTCGCAAGTATCCACGAAGCACCTAGAAACAATGAAAACAATCAGTATGGTGGCTTTGGCATGTGTTTGTTTATACTCCACTAGACTGTTTTATCCGAATCCAAAAGAAAAGCACGTGGGATTGTCTGCATCCCATAATTATACATGTAGTAGCTTGGGACTTGGTCCAGTCCTTCTTGTTCTACTTGTGTCTTGACATTGCTACTTGATGTTGAATGCCATAATACATGTAATAGCACACTGTAGCTTGACTCCAGTCCTTCTTGTTCTACATGCGTCAAACGAAATTTGTGAGGAGAGCACTAAAACTTCACATGCTCCTGCCCCAACAGTACCAGCCAAGAATCGGACTGCATACATTGTTTAAAATGCAATGTTGGAAAAAGCGTAAAATAGTAGAAAGTTAAATATTGATGTTGAATGCCATATTTTTTTAAACTTAAGACTGTTTTATACCCTGTCCTTAGTCAGAGTCCACAGTCCATCCGTTATAATGACAGAAAAATTTGGGGAAAAAATTAAAATTGACAAAAATTAGGGGTGGTCCATGGACCCGGGTCCATGTTTTGTAAACATCCTCAGTTCAGTGTATTTTTTAGTACATGTACATCTATGATTATAATGCATGTAGTTCACAAACGTCATATCGGATAGCTCTTTGTAAAGAGAAAGGCCCACCAGAAAAGGCAATTTTAATTTGTTGTTGTAGGTACATGTATGCCGATTGATCATGTAGCTCCTGCACTTCACTTTGTTTTTTCTTTAGTCTGTGTGAGATACATGTAATGTTTGCTAATGAGGATGAAACAAAAATAGAATCAAGGACAGTTTTGAACACAACATTCATGTGCCAGGTACATGTACAGCTGTAGCCATCGTGTGGGTAAAATAATTAATAGCATCATTACGTTATTTTTACGTTACAATGGACTGTACAGCCTTGTCAAGGCTGTAAGACTGTGCTCTAAATCTACATTATTGGTGCCAGCTTATATGTTTTGTGAAAAGCTACATGTTTACACTTTCTGATCTGACCCAAAGTCAAGTGACATGCTATGGGCCACTGTGTGTTGCTAGAACACAACCCAACATTGCAAATTTTTTACCTTTGGGTGACCTCACCAGGAAATCTTCGTTTTTGCACCAAACTTACCGGTATATGCTGAGCACCCCGGATTCCAAGTGTTTGGAGATTTCGGGCTCCCAACTATTTTTCTTAGAGCACAGCCTTGGTTGTCTAATACATGTACAGGTATGTAGTCATAGTTTAAAGTTTTTTAATCTAAATGGTGACTATTTCCTTTTTTTTCTTAGAAAGCTGACAAAACTACAGTACTATAACATGCAGTAATGAAAAAGATGTAGAATGGTCTGAGCCAGAGGTACATGCACATGTATACTATCTTTCATCTTGCAGCAATGGAACTTGTTGATTAATTTTATTTTGTCTAACCCCCAGCCTGATACACTGTATTGCAAGTTACAATGCTTACATCGCCATCGGAATTCCTCATGATTTCTAACATTCATGTACTGCATGTACTGTAAGAATGCATGTGGGCATCATAGACATCAATATTACTAGTCTCTGCTTATGAGCTCCACCTGTTTCTTTGAGGATAGATTCTGTAGTCATGGTCTCATTAGCACACAACTCCCTTTTAACCCAGAGTAGACTTTAAACTTTGCAAGAGTTGTGTGACTGTGTTGTGTTATACATGTACAGGAACATAATTTGTACTGGTCTTGTCTTGCATGTATAATTATGATGGACACAGAACATAAAGTAGTTGGTTTCAAATGAAACTGTGATAATGAATTGGTGGTGGAGTGAAACAAAACGTTAGTGTTATCAGCCATGTTGATAAAGTAAATTGCCACCATAAAAGGATTAAAACGGTAATGTTTTTAGTGCTAGCCCTCAAAACATCAGCCTTAATTTACTTTGTCAACAATTCACTTGATCAAACTAATCTACACGTAAACAATGAAACAAAATATTGTTTTTCTAATTACATAACGGAACAACAGGGTACACTGTAGAAGATACGTGAAGTGATGATGACTGCAGTGACACTGTGCATGACAACACGCAAGTATATATATATATATATATATATATATATAGGCTGAATAAAAAGGTTTACACAAACGGTGAACTCTTCAGCAGAAGGATCCAAGGATACGACGCCACCACGTGAATTTGTAGATAAGTATAATAAAAAAAACCGATGGGGCGAACTTCTTACTGGTCCTGACTGGTTTTAACGTTTCGGCCTTCGGCCTTCTTCAGAAATTACAAAGAATTAAAAACTAAAAACTAAAAACTATGTACAATGATTAAGTTATACAAGTTGTGACTTAAATACATTAAGCTACAAAAACAAAGGAAAACGAGGTTACGTAACATAACAAAAGAACTAAATAACAAGGAAAAATTTAACGCTAAAAATAACATACATGATGTAATAAAAACCTTAATTAATGATTGAAACAAAGAAAACTCCCTATCGAGGGCCCCCGAATAATCATATAGGTCACTGTCGGAATGACAGGACCAGCACGTCTTACCAAGTGTAAGACGTGCACGACCAGCACGTCTTACCAAGTGCCCCCGACAGAACGTTCAAACACAAAACAACTAAAAACAAAGAATAAAACAAGGATAATTAACTACAATAATTAACGCACATATCTTGCAATAATAGGATTGTCTTTTTCTTTTCCTTGTTTTATTCTTTGTTTTTAGTTGTTTTGTGTTTGAACGTTCTGTCGTTAAAGAAATGCGCTGGCGCCAGTTACGACCCATTAAGCATGGACCCTCTTCACTGATTACTACAGCTGGTAAACTGCCTTTAAAATCATTGTACTCTTCTTCCAACTCACATTCCCCCACCACAGCAGGGCTGTGCTCTAGCAGTGCCCAGGGGCCTCAGGCTCCTTACTTTTATCTTCGGGCGACAAGAAAAACTTACTTTTGCATAAAGCTTAAGTGCCCGGGCTCACCAGATTTCATAGTTGAGAGCCTTTGGGCTCCCTGTGATTCTTCTAAGAGCACAGCCTTGCACAGGGATAACCTCCCCTGTATAGGTACGGAAAACAGTATTCACAGCATTCAATTTCAAACCTCTACCTGGCTGGGAAAAAGTGTGGAAAGTTTTCTCATCAACAACGGTTGTTGATGCCCCAGTATCAATTTCCATGGTGACATTCACTCCATTCACTAGCATTGTCACTTTGTAAGGGTTGTGGCCTCTACTTGAATTCACACAAAACAGCTGGCCATACACATCTCTCTCCTCCCCAGCATCCTCATCAAAAATATTAACAACATCCTCTAACTGGTGTAAACTACCTGACCTCTGCTGACCTGAAGATCTCCTCTGATCACTTCTTTTCGGCTGAAAGTCTTGCCTCTCACCCCTTGACTGACTTAGGTTGCGATTTGGACATCTATCGGCAATGTGACCTTTTTGCTTGCAATAAAAACAGTTCAGTTCCTTAAACCTGCAAGTTTGTGTACTATGATTCCCTCCACACCGAAAAAGGGATTTGCGCGGTATGCGTCGTCCATCCGCCCCTTTCTTCCCATCAGTTGTCCCTTCTGCTTGTACAGTTACCTGGTTCACCGCCTCCGATTCTTCCATTCCTGAAGCACTGCCATATTTTGCATAGTGATTTCCATCATGGTTGCAATTTCATATGCCTTCTGGAAGGTCAATTTCCTTTCCACAAGAAGACGGCGTTGTATCTTCTCATCCCGAATTCCACACACAATCCTGTCCCTTAGCTTAGTCTCAAGGGTATCCCCGTACTCACAATGTTCGGCCAAATTCCTCAGCGACGCCACAAAATCTGCCACTGATTCTCCTTCGTTACGAAAACGGTTATTGAACTTAAACCTTTGTACAATTTCTGACGGTTTGGGGGTCAGATGATCCTGAATAAGCTTAACCAGCTCCTGGTACGACTTTACTCCTGGTTTTTCTGGGGCTAGGAGATCACACATCAACTTGTAAATCTTGCTTCCACACACACTCAACAGGATCGCCCGCCGTTTCGCTTTGTCCTCCGTTTTGCATCATTAATGGCGCTGTTTTTTTCTTAATGCCAAGAAACTAAGCGATGTCACTATCATGAACATCAAGAAGGCAAGGACGAAATTGGGTGTGACTGTCCCAAAAGGACAGTCATACACTAAGGAAGGATTGGTTATACTTTTAGGAAAAGCACTTTTTTAAAAAGGCAAAGTCAAGAAAAGATGAAACAAAGGTTATTATAAAAGATAACCTTATGTTTAGTGATTAATTTGAGGGAGGATAATGTAATAATACTTTGTTCATATTTTTAAAAAAAATAATAATAATAATTGGATGGAGCAATATGAAAGAATTGAGAACCCATTTGAACCCGTTGAATCAGGGGTGAAAATGGGCCTTTAAAAAGTATAACATTAAACATGAGTAGAATTTACTAGCTAAACAATGCAAACGGTATAGAGTGATTGTACTACACCCGTGAAACAGTATCCAAATATTATGGACAAACAGCCACAGTAAACAAAAGAATACAATGGAATTAGTGCATAGTAGTCCACTATCTATATATTTCAAGGTTAAGTAAAATCACTCTAAAGGATTGTGCAGAAATAAATAATAATAATTATTATATCGAAAATTAATACAATCTATGAGCATATTATTAAAACAGGTTTATTATTATTATATGAGATTATTTCAATAATAATTTTAGAATTATGTATTTAATAATTATTGTTTAATTATGTTTAATACCAGTAATTATCGTTTTGTGTATTTTTTGTATACATTTTACATACATTTCATGCACTTTTGTTCGCTCACTTTTTACAGTGATGACATGGAGATTTTATGTTTACGAGTTTACAGAGGTTGTTTTCTCGTGTAATTTTTACAGAGAAAGTGAAGAGATTTTACAGACATTTGTTGTTTGCCGCATAAAATCTGTAAATTCTACATCAAATTCACAGATTTTAGCAAGATTATATACACAATTTATGCGATCTTAGCGGAGAAAATGCGTTAAAATTTACAGACTTTTTACGGAGTTACAAAAACTCTGTGAATGCGCGCATTTACAGAGTTCTCAATTTATAAAGGAAATCTAGACATTTTACAGACATATAACCAACTTTTGTGAAGTCTGTAAATGGTTCAAGTTTTCCAGTGAAAAAGGGGGTTACTTTTATATGATAAAACATCGGTACTTTAAATAATTGATAACAACACATTCAGACTTTTAATAATCAGTTGCCAGACACTTGAAATGTTTAAATCATAGTTTCGTCCAGATCAAAAAATCATCTTCAGAAAGGGAGGAATAGTTATCTTCGTTCGTGATATTCAGCTCTGTTGCCACTTGACTGGTCTGCTTTCCTTCATGATGAGAGAAGATCAGCCTCATCGAATCCATTTTGTTTCCTTTATTCAAAGGAAGGTTATATGCCTTTAAATGCTTATTTAGTTCATACACAAAGAAGTCTTCAATGTTCTTTCCCAATTCAATTTATTTCATTCGTAATCAGAAAATATATTGACGATGTCTGCTTTAAGCTTTGTCTCATCTTTTCCTCTCTTCTCTGCGTGTTTTCGTTTAATCTTACAGTCTCCTCAGTTTGAGACTAGATAATTGAAATAATGATTGGCAGAGATCCAATGTGTTATTTTACTCAATAAAATTCGATTTGTTCATGATTTTGGTCAGATTTATTATTATTATTATTATATATATATATATATATATATAAATATATATATATATATATATATATATATATATATATATATATATATAAAGCCTGTATCCCTTGTGGATCCTCCCTTGTCACTCGCTAAGTTGACTTCGGTCGTGTATCATGAATAAATCCCGGGAGGCCCACGTCTGAATCACATAAATCACCTCTTCGATTGCCATGTTGCCAGCATGGTTGTCCTGATGGTGTAGTGGTTAATCACACCTGACTAGTGTACAGGGGGACGTGGGTTCAAATCCCACTCAGGGCAAATTTTCTTTCAAACATTTGTTCAGTAAATATGATTATTTGGGGTGTGCAGGGTAAGGGGTTCTCTCATATACTGTTCAACTACCTCTGAAGTCTTGAACCAATTTATTATAATTGTCAATGCTCCTCTAAGAGTTCTCCTCTAAGAGTTCTCCTCTAAGAGAATCAAGTTCAAGAATATATATATATATATATATATATATATACACCGTTTTGCAAAAATATTGACACCTCAAAATATATATAAATATATATTCGTCCTTTGTGTTTATATCGCATACGTGACGACAGGCGGCAAATAGTTTTTAATTTGGGCACAGTAGCATTTTACAAACTCTATTGTATTATATATTTATATATATTTTGAGGTGTCAATATTTTTGCAAAACGGTGTATATATATATATATATATATATATATATATATATATATATAATGGGGAAGGACTATAAAACTTTCAGATGAGAGGTTAGGGTGTTATGTAGCTTAGAGAATTTTTGCGTCAAGGTCAGCAAATATTTTGCAGACTCACATGAAAAATTTTCCTACTCCCATCCCCCTGGTTCTAACAAATGAAAGCCCCCGTACTGCTCGTTTCAATAATAATAATAATAATAATAATAATAATAATAATAATAATACTTTATTTACTCATTATTTTTTTACAACTATATTGTAAGAATACCTACACACATTTTATTAACTAAATACTGATAATTTAAATAGTTAATACAATTTTGAGCCTGGGAGCTAAATTAACGGGTGAGTTTTCTCCCAGCCATAGCATTTACATCAGGTGAAAGAATAAGAACAAGTGAAAATATTTACAATGTGATATTAGATATGTGTTGTTCTGACAGTAGATAACATTTTAAATTTTTCGAGAAGAGGAATACACTTAGATCCTTTAGGTCAGATGGGAGATCTTTCCAAAGGTCATTAAATGTTTTTGCACGTTTTTCTAATTTTACAATGATTGGGTTTAGTTCACCCTTCAGTAAGTCTTTCACCTGATCAATTGTAGCCATATTGGCCCTTTAGCGTCGAAAGTTTCGGAGCGTACGAAGAACGTGACCGTCCGCCATAAAGACATATGTTTCTAACACGCGAACTCTAAATTTCAAAGCCCAACTAATGTTTACTTTTTGCACTGCCGTCAACCATAATAGACCGTTTTCATAATTGCGTCACATACTACAACTACCAGCATTCCTTGCGCATAGCGTGGGAGTTTCGCGCGAACCTTCGCGCAAAATATGTGACCTTTAGCGGAATGTCTCTCAGACTTTCTGAAGAAGACGCGCCTGGGGCGTCACTTAAAGGAAAAAAACCAGAAGAAAAGTACTTTGTTGTTTTTTGGATCAGTTGAGTTGATTGAAAAGCCCAGTTTTCAAGATAAGTTTTACGTCTTTCACGCTTTCGTGTTGTGACGCGTACGCGTCTATAGTTTCACGAATCGAAGTTTCACGAATCGTGTGGCTTATAATTTTTGACAGTTTTAGAGGAGCTCTGCGGGCCGAAGGCCCGCGCGGAGCGCCATACTCATAGAACCCATGCCGTCATTTTTCATGGTCATGGCCAGCGGAATGTTTCGCGGGCGGCGTCTGTCATGTCTGTCTGTACGTACGAACGTTTTTCGCGCGGCTACACAGCCGAATGTCACGTCAGCTGTACGTTCAACACTCTTGTTGAGTTAGTGGTTAACCGTTGAGTTTAGCCGAGAAAACCATTTGCAAAGTTGTTTTTCCCGGCATTTATCCGCGGTTTGCTATTCAAGACAGGTTTCACATTTCTCAAACAGTGCCAGCTCAGGCTGCGTAATTCTGCAAGACAAGCGTTTTGGAGGAATATAGAGCTAAGTGCTTAAGCTTATTTTTAAACCTGATTTCGTCTTAACTTGAAGCTAGTATCATTACTTTACTGTTCTATATTGTGCAATTTTGGCTTGCATTTAAAAAGGTTTCAATTTTGAATAATTAGGTTTTTTAAAACGTGCTTAAATTCAGTTGTCAATTCACGATTTCTTTCATCAAAGACAATCAGCTCGGCCTCGATGACCTATAAATGGTACGGTTTGTTTTTAAACATAAACTAATGGAGATTTGAACAATTTTTTTCGAAAGAAGATTGTGTTGTCCATTTTTATGTGCTTGTTCATTCATTACATTGGTTGAAAAGCGATTTATGTAAACAAAACAAGACTTTGATTTTATGGTACCGTTCTATCTTCACTCGCGTCGCCTTATGCAAATATGTTTGTGTATTTTTTGCAATTTTGATTTTCAAATCAGTTTCCCGGGCAATTTTTGACAAGCAACAAGTGTATTTTATTGAAAAATAGCCTTCGTCAATCTTAATTCTAGTGCTTTTAAACATAAATTAATGGAGATTTGAATAATTTTTTTCGAAAGAAGATTGTGTTGTCCATTTTTATGTGTTTCTTCATTCATTACATTGGTTGAAAAGTGTATTTTATTCGGAAAGTAGTCGTACTAGTTATTCTGGACGGAGAAAAAGTTGTTTTTGTGAACTTTTGTACGGTCTAAATGTACTGTGCAGACGGTCGCGTAATAAGCTTACCGTTTTTGAGAATTGCTAAAATTGAAAAATAGCCTTCGTCAATCTTAATTCTAGTGCTTTTAAACATAAATTAATGGAGATTTGAATAATTTTTTTCGAAAGAAGATTGTGTTGTCCATTTTTATGTGTTTCTTCATTCATTACATTGGTTGAAAAGCGATTTTATGTAAACAAAACAAGACTTTAATTTTATAGTACAGTTCTATCTTCACTCGCGTCGCCTTATGCAAATATGTTTGTGTATTTTTTGCAATTTTGATTTTCAAATCAGTTTCCCAGGCAATTTTTGACAAGCAACAAGTGTATTTTATTCGGAAAGTAGTCGTACTAGTTATTCTAGACGGAGAAAAAGCTGTTTTTGTGAACTTTTGTACCGTCTAAATGTACTGTGCAGACGGTCGCGTAATACTGTTTTTGAGAATTGCTAAAATTGAAAAATAGCCCTCGTCAATCTTAATTCTAGTGCTTTTAAACATAAATTAATGGAGATTTGAATAACTTTTTTCGAAAGAAGATTGTGTTGTCCATTTTTATGGATCGTGACTAGAACACCACACGGGTGACCTACGAGTACATACGAGTAACATACGAGTACATACGAGTAACATACGAGTACATACGAGTCACATTCGACCGACATGCGAATTTGTGGGCGAAATACAGGGTGGTTTGTGAAAAGGGTACAAATAGCGACACGAGATTCGCGCGTGTTTGCCCCTGAATTGCGAGGGATTGCGCGTACGAGGAACACGAACATCAGCGTTTTTTTGTTTAATACTCATACTAGAAATACGTGACTCGCAAAACCTCGCAAAGCTAGGAGTGGATACACATTTGATTTTTTCAGGCTTTATAACGTGCATGCCTTAAAATGGCATTTACTAACAGTCCTTACCAGTAGTGTTATTTTGGTTCTGTATCTATCAACAGAAATCGGTGTGAATGATTGGTAAATGTCGGTGTGGGAAAATCTTTCTTCTCAATTTCAAATAAACAGACTACATTCCGTACATTCAAATAATTTAGACTACAACAACGGGTTTCAAGACAAGAATCGCTTCACGGGCGTGCGTCGCTGTTATGCTGTTGCTAGGCAATTGCACGACATCTTCAAAAGAAAGAAAGAAAGAAAGAGAGAGAGAGAGAGAGAGAGAGAGAGAGAGAGAGAGAGAGAGAGAGAGAGAGAGAGAGAGAGAGAGAGAGAGAGAGAGAGAGAGAGAGAGAGAGAGAGAGAGAGAAACTGAAGAAAGAAAGAAAGAAAGAAAGAAAGAAAGAAAGAAAGAAAGAAAGAAAGAAAGAAAGAAAGAAAGAAAGAAAGAAAGAAAGAAAGAAAGAAAGATCGTTTCCCAAAATTTCTGTTCCCTTTATTAAAACGTTAAAACAATTTCAACTACCGTATTAATCTCTCCGTGGCTAATGTTTTCGTACAATTTCAAGGTGGTGCGATACTAGAAATTACTTTTTCTTGTAGTCACAACACTCTGCGATGTCGAAAATACGCTTAACAATCAATTGCGTTCCTTTGAATAGGAACAGGTACTGATAGGTTCACTTGTTCCTGTATGGGAACAAGAGAAGCAGACCTTAGGATCTTTCAAAAATGCAATATTTGTTTTTTCAGTTGAATGTCATTCCATATGATAAACCTCTAACTGCTGTTGCCGTTGTCTCCATCATATCCGTTGAAATCAAATCAAACAAATCCAATAAATAATAAAATAAGAAAAAAGAAAGTTTCCATCTGTTTAGTAAGTGGATAGCGATTTTAGCGTATACTACGGGTATAGGCTGAATATATTATGACAATAATATATTCAGCCTATACCCGATATACACGCTAAAATCGCTATACACCGTATGTAAGCAATAAAAACCACACGAAATTACTGACTTAGTTTCTATCTGTTTAGTAAGTGGACAGCGACTTTGGCGTATACTACGGGTATAGGCTGAATATATTACTGTCATAATATATTCAGTCTTTTCCCGCTATACACTTCAAAATCGCTATTATTATTATTATTATTATTATTATTATTATTATTATTATTATTATATTTTTATTATTATTTATTTATTTATTTTTTATTTTTTATTTTTATATATATTATTTTTATTATATAATATATTCAGTGTACACCCGCTATACACGCTGAAATCGCTATCCACTTTGCAAACAGATAGAAACTTCTCAAGAACTTCATGTGGTTTCCATTGCTTACACACAGTGCACAGCGATTTTAAAATGTATAGCAGGAAAATACTGAATATATTATGACAGTAATATATTCAGCCTATACCCGTAGTATACGCTAAAGTCGCTGTCCACTTACTAAACAGATAGAAACTAAGTCAGTAATTTCATGTGGTTTTCATTGCTTACACACGGTGTATAGCGATTTTAGCGTGTATAGCGGGTATAGGCTGAATATATTACATTAATACATGAATATATGTTTCTTTAAAAAACACCTCATTGTTTTGATAACAAAGGAACCAAGCCAACGCGTCATTGACAAGCAAGTGATTTAGCAAATCCAATTTAGTTCCGTTTCCCATCTGTCACCCTTCGAGAAGTTTATTTTAGATCTTTTGTTGGAATAGTATTTAAACTTAGGCATGCAGCAGGACTGGCAAACAGTCACTCATCTCACCACATATCACTCCACACGGTGAAATGAGTAAGCCTTGTTCGCAGCTGAACAGCAAGGTCATACGCGATAAAGTAAAGAGCCATGTTATAGCGGCGATAGAGAAAACATGTTCCGTTGTGGCCTTTAAGTGCGTTTGGCGAGTCAATGACCAAGAAATTGAAAGAGCATGGAAGTGGATTTGTGAAAAGAGGGACGAATGTGATTTAACCTTGCCTCAACGTAGCGAGATTTGCTTTTTCTTCTCGGCAATAAGTACATCTAAGCTGGACAGTAAAAGGAAAAATTCAAAGAGATCGCAGGAAGACAGGGAGAGTGACGGGTCAAATGATAAGACTTCAATCAATGCTTCGCAAGTTTCCTCTCCAGGCCAACAAGTTTTTCCAGCCATGTCGTATTGGGTGGCGTGCCAAACGCACAATGGCTCAGCCGTCAATCCTTTCAAAATTCAACGCACCCTCGGGAGCTCTGTTGTTGAGTTTTATCTTGTCGAAAACGTCGAGGAAAAAAGGCTGTCATGGCCTCAACCAGTTGTGCCAAGTCCTGAAGGACCACAAAAACCCTTGCCTGATGAATCTCGTGGAGTCGTCGTATCAGCATTACCTTCGTCCAACAAATGTTGTAATGAGTTAAACTAGAAAAAGCCATGTCAGAGTGTCATTATTCAGCAAATATTGTAGCGAGTTTAACAAATGTAATTGAGGACTGCTTGTTATTTAATGTTTTCACTCAAGTTGAAATAGTGTATTCATCAATTTAGTAAACATTAAAGATTTACTGTTGAGTTACACTGTGCGTTTTTGGATCCAGATTGTTCTCAAATCAGCATTAGCGTTCGACTAAAAACGATCGGGGGTTTGCTACTTTATAGAAACTTGAGTTGGGCCCTTTTTTTTAAAGCATCGGCCACCCTTCCTGTCTGAAATGTAAAATCGGGATCTCTCAAAATAGCAGTCCAATGTCCAACAACGTGCTTGTTCATCCCTTCCTTTAGAAAACCGTCCTCCGTCCGTCCTTAGCTAAGTTACAAGAGACATTAAAATGTACTTTTTGCAATGATTAACATTTGTTTTTTGTTTTTATCTGAATACGATCCTTTACTACTCTAAGTCTTGTGCGTTACAAACACTCCCACTCGAAAGATACTTTAGTTCAGCCCTCTTTTTTAATGAATCGGCCATTCTTCCGTTTTGAAATTTGAAATCGAGATCTCTTAGAATAGCCGTCCACTGTCCAAAACCGTGCTTTGTTATCCCCCTTCTTAGAAAATCGTCCTCTTCTGCTGTGAATTTCAATACCCGACAAACTTTTCTACGGACGCACAAATGCTCCGTGGGTGGTACTTTCTTTTCTGGGGGCGAGCTTTTCTCCTGTTCAGTTTCAACTGAACGTTCAGTTGAAGATGAAGGTGAAGTTGAACTTGAACTTGAAGCGCAAAACCTCGCGTTGACGTCCTCATCCACCTCTGATCCTTTGGTACCTTGTAGCTTTTGTAAACACTCGTGGGCCTTCACAGCAACTTCGCGCGATCTCTGCTTTTGATAGTGAACTTTGGCAACAGCAGAGCTGTGTTTTTGGTCTTCTGACAAAATTCTTTGCTCTTTGCTAGTGAGCAGGTTAAGGCTTTGCGTTTCGACAATTTGACGATAACGTGTGGGATGAATGTATTTTCCAATTGCGTCAAAGACCAATTTGCTCATGACGTCGCCCAATTTGCTGTGTTGGCCTCCATTTCTCGTGACCAAAACAAAGTCGCACTGGGGTTTTAGCATGGGCCTTACGAAAGTGATGTACCCATCGAGTACTTGCATGCTTGTATCGGTCAGAATCAACGAGTCAAATCCATACTTGCTGGCAGTCTTGAACTTTTTCTGATCGATGAATCCCCCATTTTCCTTCGCTGCACTTACCATGTCAACTGTCAGATACTGATAAGTCATAGGGCGCGATCCTTTCACCTTGATGAAAAGATACATGGCTACAAATTTCGTGGCAAATGTCAAGTCCGAAGGGTTGACTTGGCCCTGACTGGTTTTGCACATCTTAACGGTGTTTTCATAGCGGGGCAAATGAAAAGTTACAACTTGTAATAATTCCTCCATCGTTGCCCAGTGCCCTCTTGCTTCTAGCGTTTCGATGTCTAGATCCTGTGTCCACTGCAATCTCATCATCTTTGCCACTGTCTTGCGCGCTCTTTTCAGGTACAACTCTGTTGCGGATAACTTTCGAAGAACTGCATCTGATGCGCCATTAATTTTTCTGAAGTCGATTAATTCAGAAAGAGCATCTATGTAGCCCAATCGTCCACCGTGGCCGAGCTTGCATTCTTCTTGCAAATAGTCAATGAACTTGAACAACAGATTTGGGGAACACAGGCTGAAGTCCATCACCTCGAAGGTCAACTCATCCTCGTCTTCGCAGCAAAACTTGAGAAATTTAAAGCATCTATTCACAATCTGTTGAGCTGGACGATCTTTCTTGTAACCACCGCCACTTCCAGTCAACCAATTTGTGAATGTTTCGCCAATTTGGCCAGAGACTGAAAATGAAGGAATTAATGCTCTGACCGCTTGTTTTGCGGTTACGCGCGATGCGTCGTCATCTTTGCCTGTTACCGGTAAGTTCTTCGGCACTTGCAACGAGCTTTTCGCTTCTTTCAGATCGGGTTTTTCGTCAAAATAGAAGAACCATCTATGTTTGTTATTCACGTGTTTCCTGCAGCCACGTTGACTTTGAAATCCTTCGTGTTCACAAACTTGTATTGGACAGTGATACATACGATCTGTTTCGTCCTTTTCCAAGTGAAGTCGTTTTGGTTTGGGTGATGCTCCATCAATGTTCGACCATTCGACTTTGCACTTCTTGCTCATTTTTCCCGTTAAATAATATTTCATCTTAGCAAAAACCAACCAAACTGTAAAACCAATGACAAACAAAGGAACCTATTGCATGTTTAAACTTGCGACGACATGCCCTTGCTTGCACGCCCTTATTACTATTGTGCAAAATTCATGAAAGTGTGATGCAACCAAATTGGTGTTGAACTTGCCCAAGCAGGCCTGTGGGTGCCTTGAAATCATGTTTATATTAAAGCGCTCTCTTACAGTAAGAAAGAACAATTGTTCCTCTTAACAATGAAAAGGAATAAGCTGTCCAAATAGGTACAGTTACTGTTAGGAACACATGTTCCTAAATCACCAATTTGGGAACGATGTGTTCCATTCACAAGTAGGAATTCGGAACAAAACGGTACCTTAATTGTTCCTAAATTAGCAAATTCGGAACAATGTGTTCCATTCATAGATGGGAATTCGGAACAAAACGGTATCTAAATTGTTCCTAAATAGCCAATTTCGGAACAATATGTTCCATTCACAGATGGAACTTCGGAACAAAACAGTCCTAAATTATTCCTGAATTACCAATTTGGGAACAATATGTTCTATTCACGCATGGGAACTCGGAACAAAACAGTCCTAAATTGTTCTTGAATTACCAACTTGGGAACAATATGTTCCATTCACACATGGGAACTCGGAACAAAACGGTCCTAAATTGTTCCTAAATTACCAATTGGGGAACAATATGTTCCATTCACACATGGGAACTCGGAACAAAACGGTCCTAAATTGGTCCTGAATTACCAATTTGGGAACAATATGTTCCATTCACACATGGGAACAAAACGGTCTTGTTTTAGCTTAGAATGAACGTTTTGTTCCTACTTTATAAAAACGTTGGTCCTCTTAGGGTAAAAAGTACCAAAATAATAGGGAACAATTGATCATAGGGGAACGTTCCTTAACAAATATCGGAACAGCCAACAAAACGGAAAAAAGGTTAAAAATGGGGTAAAGTTTTGACAAAAAAAGCCAGGAAAGCGCATAAAAAACATTTAGATAAAATGAACGCACTTCTCAAAATCTGGTAAATTTTATCGCCCTCTCAAGTAGAAAAACTTAGCATGAGAAAATTTTGGGAAACGTAGAAGAAAGAAAGAAAGAAAGAAAGAAAGAAAGAAAGAAAGAAAGAAATATGCGTTGCGTGACAATCATTGTGATTGTTTGGAAGGATATTCCCGAACGACTGCTTACTTTTTAGTACGATATTCATACCAAAAAATTGCCCCCTGAAAGGAGACATTTGCTCCGGGCGTACGGATTACTAAAATGAACTATTGCCTATGCGCGGTTAAGCTCGAACGGCCTGGGCGCTAGTCCGCGCAAGTCAACAAAAGAAGCCAAAATGGGCTCAGTCGAAGCATATTGCACTGAAAAAATGGCAAAATGACGGGTTTTTTTTCGCTCCAACTAAATCATATTTCCCCCAAAATGTTCACTAAATCCCAGTCTCTTCAAAACCGAGTGTGGATGTTGACATTACGCCTATTAAAATGAGTTATACCGCTAAAAGCGATGACCGCGCGGTTGAACTCCATACAAGCCTTTAAGTGACATTGGTCACTTCAAGGTGAAAATGACGGGACTTTTTTTTTAAAGTTATTAAAATATTTTAACGTTTCCAGATGGAATAATAACAAAATTACTGGAATCCGAGTGTGGATTTCCAAAACGTAATTCATAAATAGGCGAAATGTTGATTATGGCGTTTTCGCTGTGATTTTAAGGGTCAAATTGGGTGTCTGGGGACGAGTTAAAATATTAGAGGCAAATGCCATTCAATTTTGTGCCATGATTACCGTAAAGACAATCACTCGCCAGCTAGCGTTACATCTTCAATAATCACTCTATCATCTGCTTGTTCCGCCTGTTATTTCTTGTCGGCATGTAGAAGGTCGTCCGATCGATCCAAAGCAAAAACGTGCTTAGCTCCAACGGTATCGGATTACCAAGCACGTGTGCATAACGCAGTATGCGATCTGTTTCTTTTTTTTGGCAACACTTGGTAACACAGATTAATTTGTTCGCATGGAAATGGTTGGAAATCGGTTATTATTCTGTGTTTAAAATAAGTATTCTAGTATATACTCGTATATACTAGACTATACTATACCATATAATATACTCGTTCTTGGTATATACTCGTACCGTGATAGAGCGCGCGGATTTTCACCCAGCATATATTTCCAGAGTATAGTTCGTTCTTTCTTTTCTTTCTTTCTTTCTTTCTTTCTTTCTTTCTTTCTTTCTTTCTTTCTTTCTTTCTTTCTTTCTTTCTTTCTTTCTTTCTTCCTTTCTTTCTTTCTTTCTTTCTTTCTTTCTTTCTTTCTTTCCTTCTTTCTTTCTTTCTTTCCACTCCTAGCTTTGCGAGGTTTTGCGAGTCACGTATTTCTAGTATGACTTCTAAACTAAAAACGCTGGTGTTCGTGTTCCTCGTGCGTGCAATCCCTCGCAATTCAGGGGCAAACACGCACGAATGTCATGTCGCTATTTTTACCCTTTTGTATTTTGCCCACAAATTCGCATGTCGGTCGTATGTGACTCGTATGTACTCGTATGTTACCAGTATGTACTCGTATGTTACTCGTATGTACTCGTATGTTACTCGTATGTACTCGTATGTACTCGTATGCTACTGGTATGTTACTCGTATGTTACTCGTATGTACTCGTATGTTACTCGTATGAACTCGTATGTACTCGTAGGTCACCCGTGTGGTGTTCTAGTCACGATCATTTTTATGTGCTTGTTCATTCATTACATAGGTTGAAAAGCGATTTTATGTAAACAAAGCAAGACTTTGATTTTATAGTACAGTTCTAGCTATCTTCACTCGCATCGCCTTATGCAAATATGTTTGTGTATTTTTGCAATTTTGATTTTCAAATTAGTTTCTCGGGCAATTTCTGACAAGCAACAAGTGTATTTTATTCGGAAAATAGTCGTACTAGTTATTCTAGACGGAGATATAGTTGTTTTTGTGAACTTTTGTACGGTCTGAATGTACTGTGCAGACGGTCGCGTGATAAGCTTACTGTTTTAGAGAATTGCTAAAATTGAAAAATAGCTTTCGTCAATCTTAATAGTGCTTCCGACCTTTCACCTTAGTTAAGCTTGTTCACAGAGCGACGCTGTTAGGCTAAGCCTATCTATATATATTAATTACAATTTCACACTATATTTAGATACTGGGACGTATTAGTTTTACCTTCACATGGCATGGTTTTCAATAAGATTTGTAAGAACTTTTATAAAGAATTTCAAACTATAGTAACTAAGGTAAAAACTGTGACTGAATGCCAAAAATCTAATATAAGTTTCTTATCTTTCCAGCGCAATGTGTTGTGTTTATTATAAACGGTATTTTACAAACCGAGGTTTTCTACGAAAAGTCTACCTATTATAAAATTAAATGGCAGAGAATCGTGGAGTTCAGTTCAGAATTGAAAAACAAACTGAACAAGTATGCGGCTGAACAGGGCAAGAAGATGTCCGATTTGAAAGAACAGCTGAAAGAACTACCATCAATGGCAATGCAGTCTTACAAAAATTAATACATTTGGACACAAATAAATGTAAAGAAATCGTTACCTGCACTCGATGTGGCTTTTCAGTTTACTTTAGCACCAACCTTTCCAAAAACCATGTTTTTTTAAACGTTGAATTGTTCTTGTTGTTGTTTTAACATCGACCATTCGCTTAAAAAGAACCGGCCGCATCTTTAGACCAAACATAACCACATGTATAACCTGTTCTTTTTCCTCAATTAACAACGGCTTTTGAGCTGCAGAGAGAGTCTCTGTTCCAGTTCATAAATAATTTATCCACTGAGTCAGCTGAGTTCGACAAAACTCGCACTGATATAAAACAGCAACCCACGGTGCGAAAAGATAAGCTTACAAACTTGCTCAATTTAGCTCCCAATGGTGAGATCTTTCGGTTTTCGAATCCGCTTCAAACAATGTTTAGGAACAACTTCGAGGAAGTATAAAGCAACTGATACCATATTTCAAAGCCAATTATAAGAAGGCATTTTCACAAATTAAAAATGGGCTCCTTCGTTTTCTCCAGATCGAGCGGTTTCACCGTGCACTTGAACAGCTTTGCCAAGGTGAACAGCGACAAACGGCAACATTTTTCGCGCCTTTTTTCGTTCAAGTCGTGTGATCAAGTATATTTTTCTTTTCTTCTCCTACTCTTTCTTCCTTTTTCTTTTATTCTTAGTGGTTCGTGGTTTGGTTTTAAATTTTAAATTTTCATTTTCTACTTTCGTATCGGAAGTGGCCGCCATGTTTATTTTGCTAGTGTTCGTGTTTTGCGCGAAGGTTCGCGCCAAGGTTCGCGCGAGACCAAGGAATGCTGGTAGTTGTAGTATGTGACGTAATTATGAAAACGGTCTATTATGGCGAAAAACATTGGACCCCTGAAAACAGCAACTGACAAAATGGATCGAAATCCACCAATCACAACCCACAAACATGACCTTTTGATCTTGTTTCCTGAGACGTCCGCTATGATAATTGCGGCAGTGAAAAATGAAATTGTTGATTGAGTTTTGAGCTTCAGAGTTCGCGTGTTATTGGAAGGTCAAAAATCATTTTCTCTGGCATGCTCGAGATAAACAGTTGACTCAGTTTACTCATCGAGCTTAACATCGTTTAGTTTTTTTAGTTTATACAACTTTCTGGACTAAAGTGGACAACTTTCTGGAATTTTGATACTTTTAGATAGATAGATACATAATATAGTATAATAATATTGTTTGCCTGAAGAATATACCGTGTTTAAATAAAGTTTAATAAATAAATAAATAAACAGTCCAGATGGAATGGCACGTACGGGAATCATAGGTCCCATGCAAGGTGCCATCCTTTCCCCATCCCACAACCTGCAAGGTTAACCACACCACCGGGATCTACGTCCCCTACTCCTTTCGAACAGTGATATGGGATCTTTAACGTCCAACAACAACAGATCAGAGTGTGCTGGGGCCTACGGGTTTTTCGTCCTTATCCGAGAAGACTAGAATGTCATAACATTACTGATTCTATCAGTATCCATGTAGAAATTGTGTGCTTTTAAAGTGCACCTAACCCCTATTTTTTTTATTCGCCTAAATGAATGTGCTTGTTTTCTGGAGTGTATCTGTGGAAACATTTTTGGATTTGGTGAAATCCTCGATTTTCTGTGACCTGTTGAATTGGAGGATACTTTGGTTCAGTACCGAGCAACATGGGATCTGGGGCGAGTGCCTGGGCTGTTACGTGATGTGACGTAGATTCGGAAACCGAAATTCCCCCAAAGAAAGCATCGTCGAGTACTTTCAGCGGCGAGGCACCGGGCAGGCATAATTTCTTTTTTGCACGAGTTTTGCACGAATAAAGCACAGTATTTACACTCGATTCGCGCAAAAATGAGGGAAATGGTTCCCGAAAGTACGTCACGTCACGTGACTAGACCCATGCCCCGTCTAACTCGGTACTGAACCAAACACAGCTCCGTTTTGGCACGATTTTTGAAATTTCAACAGATCACAGAAAATCGAGGATTTCACCAAATCAAAAAATTTTTTTCACAGATACACTCCAGAAAACAAGCACATTCATTTAGGCGAATAAAAAAATTAGGGGTTAGGATCACTTTAATAACAACAATAATTAAAATAATATTCAATATTTATAATGCACAGGTTCCGTACGTAAATGCTGACCTGCGCATTGTGTTTAGGTTTTTACCTTTTTGTACCTCAGCTCACCGGTCCATTCGCAACCTTCACTTGGACATTTGATTGCAAAAGAAAGAATTTTTCTTTCTGTTGCTGTGTCATCAAATACATTCTAAGATAAAACCAAAAGAAAAATCATTATTCCTCAACAACTTTGATCACTCAAGACAGTTACATACTGTAGTTTGCGTTAATACTTCATTTTACCCTTTTCATAAGCTTTTCATAAGCGTTAACTCACTTAGATAAAATACAAGAAAACGGCAATCTAGAAGTTTTAAAAGTGTGTCGGCTTGTGTTTTTTAAGACGGCGTTAAAAGTTATGTTCCCTGAAAATGCAGTTGACAACCCTTAATGTAATAATTTTACCAACATTTCGCTATTTTCCTATTTTTTTCCTTATTTGGGTTTACATTTACATTTAACCAGTACTTTTGCATCAAACAAACGACACGATTGAAAAGACCAAAAACATATACAACGATTTACCTTATTCGTTCATTCATTCGATTCATTCAGATAAAAAGATAAAAATAAAAATAGTTAATAAAGGTGACTTACCTTATCTCGGTCCAGAATTTCCCTGTCTGCAGGGCAAGTGAAAGGCTGGGCTTGAGCTTCCCGTCTGTGACCGTTAAAAATAAATAAATAAATAAATATTAAATGAAAAAACTGAAAAATAAATAGATAAACCCCATGCGATAATTCGCTTTGATGGAAATGCCAGAAAGCCATGTCTCTCGATAATTCTTAATAATTTTTGGGGCTAAATTTTGATGTCGTTAATTCTTCCGCATTTCTGCTTCAACGATTTTGATAAAACTTGGTAAGGGTATGTATTAAGGTGGCTCCTAATAGTTTAAACATTCTCATCATGCTACATCTATGATATTCAATCACAGCTCCACCAGTAAAGTTAAGAGAAAACGTTTAGTACAGGTTTGTAAACATTTAACCAATGAACAAATTTAGGTGACTACGACATCAAAACTTGTTACCATGGCAACGTCAAAAGAGGCCAAGAAGACCCCATTTTCAACCTTTTGAGACTAATAACTTCAAAACTGCTCGGTGAAATTTTTTGATTTTAATATGTTTTCGTCTTATAAAAATAACAAACATTTGTATCAATTTTGAAAAAAATCTGTACATAGGATTCAGAGATATGTCATTTTTACATAAATTTAAGGTAGCTCTGAACTCTATGTACAGAATTTTAAAAAAAATGGTAAAATGCTTTTCGCGTTGCCATGGTGACGAATGATGACGTCATTTGGATACCACTTTGTTGACTGATAAAAGATTTACTGGTTTCAAGTAAAATATTTTTAGCCACACCGTCGGGCTAGCTGTAATGGAATGCAAAAGACGAGAGGGCTGAACAATATGGAGCCACCTTAAGTCAATGCAAGGGAACATAACGGTTATGTTCTCTTGGTCAATGTAAGCTGATTCCAGATATTTAACACAAATATAACAGAAAAAGTTTTCACAGGGTCCGATTTTGTTCAAAAAGTAGGGTTCATTTAAGCCCGATTATCACTAAATATATTTTTTCCCATTAAAATCGAATTCTATCATATTATTGCTAGATAATAGCTGTAAGTTTTAGCAAAGTTTTAGAAGCATCGCTTTAGAGCCGGAAAAGTTATGAGACAAAGTTTGTTATAGACAAGTGCGCCCGAAATTACAACGGAGCCACCTTAGCTCGGAATACGCGAAGTGTAATGAGCGAGTTATAGCAGACTGGGACGGATATTCCGTCCATTTATCGACTGTAAACTTTTCTTGGTAATTCTGCTGACTTGTGCATAAGGCTTAAAACCAATCTCGTACCCAGAGTCCTCAGTCTTCTTGGTCAGCGGGTTATCGCCAGGAGGAATTCTGTGATAATGGAATTTCTCATCCCAGAAAATGTGGGAATACAATTTTATTGCGCATGCTTAGGTTTAAAATGGAAGTCAATTTTTTTTCGGTAACCATTACAAACGACATCGAGAAAACCACAGTTAGAATATCCTGGGATTTTTCGACGAACTTGGGCTGCAAAGCAATAATGCTTTTTGCATTTCTGCATGCTGAGAGTTCTTGATCCTGATCATTGTGGATCTGAGTCACTTTCTGGGCTGTATTAAAATATTTGATTATTAATAAACAGTGTTCTCCAGTACTCGTGACATGACCTCTGATTATAATTTTATATTTTTAGGCAATATCTTTTCAGTTGCCTCATTTCTTACGTATACATTTGTTGCTATAGTTGTTTTTCCTCCATATTCGCTCGTGCACCCAAACACGCTTTCGTGTATAATTTGTTCTGAAATATGACTGTCAAAGTCATTTTTAGGTTGTCAAGTGTCATTTTTGTGACTGTACAACCTCGTTTCCAGGGTTTTTCCCTTATAAAGTCGGAAGCCCAATTTTAAAAGGGAATAAGCCTGGGAACGAGAGATTGAAGATTATGAGTTGATATAAATTTAAATCACTCTTTCTAAATTTGTTGGGTCTATTCCGGTGGGAAAAAGTATATGCAGTCTCAGGGATAGTCAAACGAGAACTGACTGACACCCATGAGTTTGTGGAAAGAAAAGAGGGACTGCTCTTTTCTCCGAGTGGCGTTTTCCTTTATGGGGATAAAGCAAAAGTAGTGAGTTAAGTGCAGCCTGGAGAGCGGGAGTGGGTTATGGAACCTCCATCACCCCCTTTCCTCTCTCCCCCGTCACTCCACTCTCCAGTCCGCATTAAGGTGGCTCGCCTGGATTTTTGGTGGGCGATACCCCCCAAGTTTGAGCATTAACTACGACGCCATTAACAATGCTATGGAAAAACGAGAAGAAAATTTGTTAAGATCAGTGTTTTATGAACGTACATCGGAGTTGTCATAGCAACGTAATGACGCCATGACGTTTTTAACTTACCGTCGTACCTCTCATAGCCGTCTCGATTATGGCTAAGTCGGAACAAATTGTATGAGAGCGTTTTTGAAATTTTTGGGGATGATGTTCTGGCCCCGGTTCCTGGAAAGCCGATTAAACTATCCCTCGATTAGCGGTTAATCCACGATTAAATTTCTTATTCCTAGGATAACTAATCGAGGGATATAAAGGCGTTTCTGAAAACGGATTTAACCCTCAGTCAAAGAAAAGAAACGTAATATCTTGCGGTTTGGTCAAAGGAAACAGATTGAAAATCAATGATTCAGTTCAAAGCGATGTTGACTCGGTGAAGGAAAATTAAACTGATAAAGCTGTGAACGGAATCGGTGAGTTCATTCGATTATTTCAATAATAATAATTTTGTCAAATTAGTTAAAATTGTCAGCCATGTAACCTTTTGATTAAATCTGAATAATAAAGCAGTGATTTCAGAGAAAGAGCTTTCATAGAGAAAGAGCTTTCATAGTTTTATACCAATCTTGCAATTAGATAACTGTAGATTTTTCATATATTACCGTATATAGTTTTTAGTTTGTAAATTTTTCCCTAATTGGTGTCCCCAAATAGCGCTGCGCACAAATACTGAAAATAGATAGACCCCCTACGTGACTCAGACAAAGTTTGCTGTCAGCTCAAAGGCTTTGTATGAGGGGGATGTGTTTTGGATACGAAAAATCGGTAAAATTAGCGGTAAACGTGATTTAAACGTATTTGGGCCTTCAAATCTAATAACTAAAAGGCAACGTTACATTCGGGAGTCAAAACCTGATTCAAGAAATGTAGATTTTGGCTTAAGGTTACAGTGTACCTTCAGATCGAAAATTTATCGAAATTTCTTTTTTGGCGTCAAAATAAAGTTTACAGAATGAACTTTCATCCAAAAAAAATTATCGAAAAATAGTGAAAATTGACGGAGAAATGACGGTATAACTTTTGTGGGCGGAGTTTGTTTATGAAGCGATATGTTTTTTTAAGCGCTGTTTTCTCAAAGTTAATTTTTCGCTTGTTGGGGACACTTTAAAGTTAAGAGCTACAACTCAAAGGGAATTTGTTCGATTTTCCTCAAATTTGGACAGAAGCTAGGCTAACATATAATCAACAAAAACGTGTCGGCGAATTTCTTAATTCCGAAAACTTTTTCGTCAAGAGCCATTTCCGTGCGATCATTCCAATTTTTTTTCTCCCTTTTTCGAAAATATTCTGTAACTTTTCACTGCAATTGAATACGGGAAATCCCCGCACGTTTTTTTTAGCGCTTCGTGTCCGGAAACCCGAGAACAAATCAAATTAGCAAAATACAATAATCGCTTTGAGTTATAGCGTTTTAAAGCTGATTCGGACGTTCGAATTTAGACGTCGTAAAAAATTCGACAATTAATTTTATTACCAAATGGTTTCCATATTTAGATAGCCAGCACTATAAGCTTTAATTTGATGTCTGGGTTTAGGTATATTAAGTGTAATCTTAAGACGCTAGAGCTGTTATACTGGAGACACCCCCGAAGGTACACTGTAACCTTAAAATTCAAATTATGCGACGAGGCTGCACAGTGAAATCCGATCATCGGACTTCCAATCTCTTAGCTCTCATGCGATCAGAAAACATTTCACGTCTTTCGTCCAAAATTAAGCCAAAAATAAATTGTTGTATTCTCCTTGTATGACTAAGATGTGTGCATCACTAGCTTGGATAAAGATGGGTAAATAGGTTCCAAATGATCCAGGATATGTATTTGATACAAATACCGTTTACGACCCGCGAATACGACGGGAGCAAAGCAGAACGGCAAAAGGTCCAGAGAATGACAAATCCTGTCTTTGCGTATATATTCTAAGGGATACTGAATATATACTGTAACGCTTGGAAAGTATATAGGCCGCAATTTGGAAAATTAGAGAGCTGCTTATTCTCGAGTACATTGTATTCGTCCACTCGAGTATAAACTTTTCTGTTACTACCGCTGCGGTCGCATAAAAAACATAAAAATAAACCTGTCCTTTCAGTGGAGCAATGGACAGATTATCATTTCTTTTCACAGTTATTGAAACCTGCCTGTTATTTGCAATGGATCCTTTTTATACAACTGTTTGGTTCAATATGCTACGTTTCTAACGGCTCAGCTGTATATACTGCAAACTGGACCTCTCGAGAGTGAAATCATTCAGACAATAATATTGCCGCTCTCTATCAATTCTTTGCATTTTCACCAAGGTTTGAGATGTTCCAAGAATAATGTTTAGGTTTTCTATTCAACATCGACCCGGGTGATCGATTTTCTTGCGAAAATATCGATAAAAGCCGCACCAAAGTGTTCGCCAACACCACTTTCCCATACAAAACTACCTACCACCTCACGAGGTGGATTAAATTTAACCCTTATTTTATCCCTTGATCAGCGCTAATCGTGCTTTCAGGAACAGAATCTAATCGAAGGATAAATTTTATCCCTCGATTAGGCTGATTTAATCGTGGGTTAGCGCTAATCGGCTTTTCAGGAACCGGGGCTTGGGGATTATAAATACAGTGAAAAACACACTATCGACATAATCGGCTAATATCTAAAGAAAACGGTGCGCTTCGGGGATGCAGTTTAATCTTATAGTAGTTTGATTCCAAATGACAAATGACAAAACCCAGAAAACAGTGCTGAACCATTTCTAAAGGGTATGTGTCAGATGTGAATGAAAATACAGAAACAAATAAAAACAGTGTTGACTGATTCCTGGGTTTGACTACGATATGTCCTATTAACACATACAATAAGGATCTGTTCATTTTTTAAAAAGATGCGGGGGCTCAATGGTGAAACTTGAGGGGGTCACAGGCTGTAACGAAAGGTCATCTAAATGAGGAAAAAGCTGAGATCAACTGTGATTATTGCTACATAGAAATTTGATTTCATGCTTTGTCAAAGGCAAGGTGTAACTTGAAGTGCAGGGGGACATCCTACATTTATGAAGATTTTGAGGGGGCAGAGTGCAAAAACATGAATGGTAGGGCGGTTATTTCACAGAGATAATAAAAAATGCACCACCTTCCCCCCTCTCAAAGCAAAGTGCGACTTAAAATTAGGGGGAGTCGCCCTAAAATATGAGAGCGGAGTAAAAACAGTGCTATAGGAGGTCATTGTAAGTATTTCTCATATCTGACTTGTCTCGGGCGTCTTAAAAACGAAGACCTTGAAAACGGAGACGCTAAGACCCTAAGACCCCAAAAACTCGAAAACGAAGACCCACAAATCTTTGTCTTTCAAAATATTTTTCCTCGGGAAAGGTAAAAGATACATTCGTGTATTTTCATACTCACTGTACCACTGTACTCCAAAAAGTTGATCCGCCATCTTAAACCGAGTAACCGCGCTATCAAACTTGACTGTCTTTTTCATACAGATTGTTTGATCCTAAGGAAACCTTAATTGGCTTAATTGGCAGCCTCCGCATAGGAGTATTTCACTGAGGGACAACAACAGTCACTACATCTACATCAATGCAATGCAATGCAATTTAATACAATACAATAGTTTATTTAGACACGTAACGAGCCTGAGCCATGATTGTCAAAATTCATCAACATCTCCCTCCTTAACTTCGTAGAGGCTTTTTTCAGTAAAAAAAACTGAAATGTAGAAAATATAAAATGAGAGGGGGGCACATGGGGAACATTTCTTGTGCACTTCACTTTTTCCTCTCCCCAGTCTCATCTGAAAGACTTCTTATTGTGACATGAAAGAATGTTTCACAGCTGATTATATCCTAGAATGTTTTTTTATTGTATCAACCCAATGGCTTGCAATGATTACCATTCTGAAATCCTGATAGTTCAAGCCACGTTAGTCATATCATTTATTCATTCAAACAAGAAAGGAATAAAAATTGACTTCATGCTTCACATTCTACTCCACTGTTTTCAAGCAAACAGACAGGCTTTTAAACCTTAAGCTCACTTAAGAGACAAAAACATGTTAACTAGCATTCTGCTGACATGTGTTTCTCATAAGTGCAGAAAACGTTTGAGCCTGAAAAGCTGTTATGTGCAGAATGTTGCCAAGAAAAATTGAATTTTTAATGATTTTAAAAGCTAAGCAAACAAAAAACATCCTAAGATCATTGGTCCAAACAAGTTGGGATGTACCCTGCACGGGCGCTTCGAGCTTGGGCCATAAATCGAAGGTGGGGAAAACAAGGGTCCGTAATTTACAGTACGGACCGAGAAAACGAGGTAAGTAAGATATTTATTATATCTCTAAATCGGAGACAAAGGAAAACCTTCCAAGTCAAAGATGGACGGCTTCATTTTACTGACGTACGTCACAAGAAAGCAAAGGGCAAATTTTATTGGCTTTCAAAAATAGTGTGATCGGTCCTCGATTCGGCGTGAACTTGCGTGGCTCTTGAATGAAAACTATAGAACAAATTAATTTAATCTTCCATGTGTTCGGTGGGACGACGGAAACCTGACATTTTTCTTTGAAAAGGATTCTTAGTTACTGGCGAAGACAATTGAGGAAAAGAAGAATGGAAACGCCGCGATAAAATCGCCAAAACAAACGTGTTTGTCGAACGGGAAAATGGGGCAGCACTTCGGTCTACAGCGGTGAACGAAGAAACTCTCAAACTTCTAAAAGGACACTGAAAATATCTCCTCATCAAATACTGCAAGTTGTTTTTGGCTTTTAGTGTGCTTTAGTGCGGCCTTCATGCCGAACTTTGTGCATGGATGAGTTTGAATTTCAATCACACCTGACAAATTTTCAGCGTGAGCTGCAGCAAGAGTGTTAATTACGTTAACTTTTTTCATGGAATCCACTGCAAGGACAAAAATTTCGCTGAGGAATCTAGGTACACGTTTAGCGTAATTCTGTTAACCATCAGATCGAACTCCATTTGTCATCACCTTTAATCCAGCTCTTCCTAACGCTTCTTCAATTGTACGAAAGCATATAAACATTCTACAATCCTCCGCTCGCTGCAAGCAAACATTTTCCTGTCCACCCGTCTTAGCTTACAAACGAAGCCCTAACCTACGTGATCTATTAGTAAGAACCAAATTGCGTGACCGCACCAAACTTCAAGAAAAAACACCCTCTGGCATTTATAAATGTAAACATCCACGCTGCCTCACCTGCCCATTCATACAAGAAGGTCAAAATAAATAGAATTTCACGGTGTATGGAGACGTTTTAAGGAAGTTAAATGGGACGGGAAAGTTTGTGTTTTAATATGAGCGATATGGCTGAGCAAAATAGCATGAACTTTGGGTTTGTTCTATTTTGGAATACTGAATCATTGCTATTACGGTTTGATTATGCAATAGTATGGGAAAGAAGTCATAGTTTTGGTGATTTAGGGCCGATCCGCACTTGCGACATGTTTGTTTATGTTCCCACAATGTCGCAACAAAAAAGCTTCTTTTACGAAGGCATCCAGAAAATCTGCAGAGGAGTCCAACAATTTCTTTACCACCACACCGTCTCTTTTTTCTGTAACGAAGTAAGGAACACGGCCCCGAAAGAACCATGTCCGATTACATCTTGATCTCCAATATCTTCCCACTTGAAGTGGGAAAGACCTTGAAAACGATCTATTTTCGGCATAGTCTAAAATCTGGACTGGACCCTGGACCCTAGGCCTTGGACTTTGGACTCTGGACTCTGGATTCCAGATTAAAAAAATAAAAATAATAAAAATAAAATCAAAAATTA